>MU228111.1:363482-402553 GCA_018584345.1 Thuja plicata
AAAAAGGGAAACAACAGAAATAGAAACTGCCTAAGGTTAGCTGAAGCAAACTAGAGTGAATAGGGAAGTTACTAATTAGATCATAATGATTTAAATTAGTAACCCCGATAGTCTATTACTCTAACATGTGTATAAATGGTAATTTCTTCCGCATGAATGTATGTCTGTTTATGTTAACTTAAAAAAAAAAGTATTCAGCACACATAGTATCATGTTCTTGGTTAATCTCTCTTGGGTTCCCTGGCGGGGAGTTACACCAACACAAACAAACAAAGTGAAGAGAAACCAAAACAATTGATAACCAAAATTAAGTTTATTTCAAATTTGCACGAATGCTCCCAAGAAACTTAAAATGTGAAATCAATTAAGGGAATGAAATTTATTTTTGTATGCATTCACAACTTTAACATAGTGATCATACAAAGCTTCCTCCTTCTCTAAACTTTCCAAAATACTAGCATTATGCACTTGTTTAGAGTGTTTGTTTAATAGTCTTACCTATTTTCTCTCCTTTGTGACCCTTAACTCTAGTTTTTATACTTTCAGGTATCTGTTCATCTATAGAAAACATAGTAATAGAGAGTTAGTAAACTGAAAATATCAATCTGCAAGTAATAAAAAGAAAAAAACATGTGTCATTTTGCAGCTTATAGGTGTTATTTTGCAGTGAGTTGAGTGTGACTTTGCAGTCTGTTAAGCATGACTTAACAAATTATAGGCGTGAAAATAAAATTCACAGGCAATGCAAAGAATGTAAATTGCAAAATAAAAAACTTCACAAGTGACAAAAGAAATCTGATAGGCGTGAAAATAAATTAAGACAAAGATAGAAGGAATTTCTTAGGCATCACTTGTCTGCTGGCAGGCATCATTTTTTTCTCGTAGGCATAATTTGACCTACAACCTACAAAGTTAGTAGAAAAATGCACCAAAAACACACAAAAATTGATAAAAATTACAAATAGAGGCTCAAAGCCCCACGATGGGTGTCATTTGTGTGTGAATGAATTACACCTTCATGAGATTAGTTTATTTAACTACAATTATATAAAATAATAAAGACAATTTAAGCTAAGAATTACAATTAAATCAATAAGCATCCCATGGTTCTCTATCTAAGCATGTTAATAGAGCTCTCAACCTTAAACTCTACTAATGACAGTTCTAGAATGAGAATATTTATAAAGATATGCCTAATCTAGCTCAAATTCTCTCAATTTCTTCAATATTTGATTCATATGCTCTCAAAAATGATCTCAATTATGCTTAATTGCTATGATATGCTCTCAATTTCTATTAAAATGCCTATAATATGGATGCTTTGCATTCAAATTTTCTAGGATCCCTTATGCTCTCAAAATGACTTCTATTTATAGGTTTTCCCAAGTGTAGGGGGTAGAGTTAATTGATCATGATCAAGCCTTGGTTAGGTGAGAGGTTTTGAGATGGTTTCAAATGGGGGGAAAATTTAAATGTTTGTCTCAAAGGTTGGGACAAAGAGACAAATTTGAGTGATTGAGATTCAAAGTTCAAAATGAGTGATTGAGATTGAAAATTAGGAGTGATCCATGTGCTTTAATTTCCACAATTATCATTGGTTCCTCAAATTCATGTTGAAGGATATTAGGATTTATTAAATTCAATCAATTAATTAATTTATCCATGTAGGGGAAAAGGTTCAATTTTATTTTTGATTTAAACTGTATAATTAATTGATTAAAATCAACTATATAGTTTGATTAATCCCTCTAGGCTTGTATTTAATCATTTATGTTATTATTTAATTAATCCTTTGATTTTAAATTATTTTATCCCAATTTTATTGATAAATTTTCATTTTATTTTGATTTAGTCCTTTTTGATGAGATTTGAAGCATTTTGCTGAGATTTGCAGATTTGCTTGATAATAGAACACCTGCCCAGCTTTAGGTGTCTACAGTTCCTGTTTAAGGGTGATGATTGCTTTGAAAAGGAGATGGATCTGATGAAAGTAAAGGATGATGAAGAGATGCATATCCAACTATGGAGTACAGAGTTGTCATGGGATAGGAAAGATGCCAGTATCATCACTTTTGATAGGTGTTTTTCTTTTAGGCTTAGGACCTTGTTATTCTATGATAATCCTAGTATCCATCCATATTTGTTGAAATTAATAAGACCAAAAAAATATTCTCAAAGCATTACTATAGTGAATAATTGGGGTGATGTCATTCTATACCTTGTTTCAACAGTTTTTAGAGTCTATGGTTTTAGATGTGTTCCAAATATACTTCCATATCAAGTCCCTCTCAAAATGGGCATTGGAGAGATAATCAGGCATATTGGTGAACTGCAAGAAGAAGCATTGATAGGAAGAGGAAAGGGCACTATATTTCCTACTATCATAAGTATACACCAATTTATTATCACAAAAGGAGGATGGAAACATCTGCAGAAGTATCTTGAGCCTTATCATTTGACAACTTCAATGATAAGATGTGTTGACTTTGAGGGGTTCATAAGTGATATGTTTAGAAAGAGGGATAGGTGCTTGGTGGTGGATCACCAATTAAATTTTAATGAGGACATTATACAAAATGAGTTCAATTTGCAGGAATAAGAAATCAAGAAGGAAAACTGGTTGGTCTATCGGAAGACCTTAGATTTTGTGCATCATTTTGATAAAGGATACAATCCTTTAAAGGAATTCTACCCTTGGGAAAATAAAATAGAATCATTGATGACAATGTTTGAAGATATCACGCAAGCTATGAATCAGAAGAAAAAGGCAGTCATAAGAGAAGAGCCAGAGAGGGCTAATAAAATTTTAAACAAATCCATACCTGCTAGAGGTATTCCACCAGGAAAATATGTTTTGTAACAGAAGAAGGGATACAACATGGCATTGCCAAGAGTAGAGGCAACTTCGAATTCAAGAGGAAAGAGACCTATGGAATTAGATTCAAAATCATTTCCATCCACCAAAAAGAAAAAGATAGAAGAAGAAGGAAAACAACTATAAAATCTTTACTCCCCTTCCCAATCCCCCTTACACATGGATGAACAAGCAGTTGATGAACAATTAATATAGATGGGAGATGTAGGGCATATTTTTGTAACATCTTAGGAGATGCAGGAGGGGATGCCAGAGGCTCCCAAACATACAAAGATGGACTAAACAGTTGCTGAATTTGCTGGGAAGGAACTAGATCCCTTAAAAAAATAGGCTAGTGATGAATTTTGGTCAGATGACCACTTTGTGAAGGCCAGAGAATTTGTTCAATTCTTGTGGAGAATTGATATTGGAGTATACATAGAAAAATGTCAGAAAAGGAAGGAGAATCAGCCTGAAAGAGACAAGAATGAGATTGAGGATGAAGTGAAAAAATAAATTTTGTCCAAATTTGAAAAGATCACCCCTCAAGAGGGAAGAGAATTAGTTTAAAAGGAAAGAGTCCTTATCCTTCAAGAATGAGATATAGCTGATGCTATAGTCTTTGATGCAGTCAGAAAAGAGACAAAAACCATGCATGTTACTGATGAAGAATCTCAACAAGCAGATAAGGGAGTCAAATTCAGTGAAGATAATGTTGCATTAATGATGTGGTCACTAAAGAAGAGAGAAAAAATAACAATAATGAAGATAGCCAGGCTGAGCATTCAAGCAACTTATTAGTGAGAAGAGTTGTAGAAACTACAGGGGTAGAAGCAACATACATAACTTTGGAGTCTGCAAAATTTTGTTTGAAGGTAGAAGAGAGGCAAGAGGAAGAAAATAAAAGCCTAAGAATCAAGTTGGAAACAACCTTAAAAGATTATAATGATGAAAAGATGAAGTCCTCAGAGAAGGATAAAATAATTGCCAAATTAAGAGGACAACAGTCAGTCCAAAAATCTATGTAGAGGATGATGATACAAGACCCAAATCAGCCATCTTCTTATAGTCCAATTATTGAATTAGTAGTAGAAAGGATTAGAATAGAATGATTGAGAAAAAGTTGGGATGAACAAAGTGTAAAGTTTCATAGTGCACAAACACTTGTGCAAAAAATATATGAGGATAAGATAAGAGCCACAATCATGCATTTTGCTAATAGTTTGGACCCGGCCTCTATTCACTTACATGGTAAAAAAGTTATGAGAATATTGAATTATTTTAATGAAGATAAAGACAATTGGAATCAAATTATATGAAGGTGGAAAGGAAGAAAGGAAGATTTGAAACATTTTTATTCCTTATCTAAGAAAGAAGACAATTTTGAAATTGTATTAACTTCCACTCATAAGTGTCTCAAGAATATAATTGATTTGGATATAAGGAGGAGTGTCATCCTTAAAAAGGCTGAGACCTTAAGAAAAGAGTATTCAAAGACCCATTTTGAGATATTCCTCAATTTATTCATAAATAATGGTAAGATAAAAAGGGGAGCCTGGTGGATGAATGAGATGGGCAAAGATTTGTCAATCATGACTAACAACATCATCAGTTTAGAGAACACACTTCTATTTGTTCACTGTTGAAACCATTGAAGAAGCTAGATCATAGTTTGGGTTTTTGAAAAAGGAAATTGAATAGATAAAGGCCAGCTGGGATGAATTGAGAAACAAGAAAAATGAAGTCATCAACTTCCCTTGGCCAAGTGATGAGGTGTTCACTTCATGGAAGGACATGTTTAATGCAGGTACTCAAGAAGAAAAGGATATTATCTGATATCCAACAGAATTTAGTTCCTCCAACATTTTGAAGTGAATAAGAGGATGCAAAAGATATGTATATTTGAAGACGAAGGAATCAAACTCCCTATGGAAAGCTTAGAACAATTTTGAAGCAGTTACAAAAATCAGGCGGTCAGAAGATAAAATACTTTGAGAAAATATCGTAACAAAGTGGTTATCACTTTTCTTTTTTGTTTGTCTCTTATGAGTCATGTTTTGTCTTATCTCCTAGCCATCCGAAGCTTGTTGCATCCTACCTTTTTCAGGATTCCAAGATGGCTAGTGAAAACATATGTATAGCAAGTTGTAATGTATTGTAGAAGATGATGAATTCACAACTACAAGGCAATTTCTGAATTTTATCTAGTTTTAAAGAGTTTTGTCATTCTGGATGTATTAAACAGAGATACTTTAATAAAATATAGTGGGGATTCCTATTTCATGTCTATGATGTCTTCATGTGTCTTTATTTGAGTTCTATATATTAAATCTGTAAGGCATTTTAAATACACTGGCTATAAGGTAACTGTGAGATTGTTTTTAAGTTTCTTTCAAGGGAAGAGTAATTCTTAAGGATATTTTTAGAGGGTTAAATATGGGCATAGAAATTTGATACAAAGATATGGGAATGCAGAGATGAATTTTAAGGAATTTCATCTGATTTCTAAGTGTGTTTGCATTAAGAGGTTTCTGTGAAAATATATTTTATTTGACTCTTTGCCCCATATTAGGCACTAGTCTAGATTAAAATAGTAGTTATCATCATCAAATCTAAAATCTAAGCAACCTTTTAATTTTTTGTTGAAGAACACAGATGTTTATCATTTGTATCTGAAGAATACAAGTAATGTTGTTGATTCCTTGAAGAGTGAATCATTAGGTCATCCTTCCTAAGTTAATAAATCAAAGAGAAGAAGGATGAGAATCCTTATCACACTTGTATTTTTTATTTTTAAATGCATCCTTTGGTTTGTAAGATTCTACATAAGACTAGTGATTAGCATTTGTAGGATTTGTTATAAATTGTTGTAATAAATAACATTAAAAAAATAGTGTAAAACCTAGATCCACCATCAAATTTACTGAGAAGTAGTAAATTTGTAAAAGGTACACCTGCCTAAGTCTATGGAGCTCAAAGAGTAGAAGGATTTAATCCTTGTTAATTGGAATTTTACTTGTTTGAATCAAAAGTTGGGAATCTAAGAGTCAAGCATAAGTGCAATATTGAGATTCTACAAGAAAAAACTCTAATAAAATGGTGACTCTGCTGGGGATGGTTGAAATAAATCATGTTTAGCCTATCCTAGACTCTCAGGTACAAAATTTTTCAAAAATTTTAGTCCAGTATCAAGTTATCCCATCCGAGCCGCACTAAAAAAATGGTGAATCTATTGGGAAAAGAGTGGATTGTAGCAATAAGGTGTCAAAGTTCATAGTAACTAATTTTCTATACATCTATTTCTTGATTAGTTTATTATTTAATTTTCTCATACTCATTGTGGGTGGTGAATCTATACTCTATGTATTCTAGTGTTGGTTTAGCATATTGAAATATTGAAAGTTCTTGTCTAATTTAAAGATGAGTCGACAAAGAAATACCAGGTCCTACTATACGTATAATCCAGAAAATAACATTGGAGAAGGACTTCATACCCCTGGTAGGAGATAGTGGTCTAAAAGAGGTGGATCAAACCATAATCCCCCCAATGTTTCAAAAGGGAGAATGTAGACCCATGTACCTGAGAGAGCTTCATCTTCATTTGAAAGTGTTGAGCGTTCAAGGCCAGTTGACCCATATGTAGCTAATACTTCTTTTGATCCTTTCAGAGATGGAGAAATGACTAATGCATGCTTCTTCCCTACAAAAGAAACTTTAGAGCAACAAGGAGAAACATATGATGATTAGACTGCATCCTATGACTTTGATAAACTATGTGATGAGGTTCTAGCATTAAGGAGAAAGAAGAGAGAGGAAGAATCAGAAATAGTAAATGCTAGAAAGAAGCATGATCAAGAATTGTATGAATTTTTGGTTGAGAGAGAAGAGCTCCTGAAAGAAACAAAGAGAAATGAGCTTAAAGCCAAAACCCTAAGTGAGGAGGTCAAATGTCTAGATGAAGACTTGTTTGGTGATCTTGGAGCCTTGATGAAACAAGTTGCTAGTAACAGATTAAATTCCAAGGAAGATGAATTTGAAAAAGGACCTATTCTGAGGCAATTGCATCCCCATGAGATTGAGTAGTATGCAAAGCTCAAGAAAAGTGACAAGGATGTCTTTGATAAAGGTAAGAAGAAGGTAATTGGTGTAAGTATAAATGAGCTTAAATAGAGCAAAGTTACCTCTGCTGGTATGTCTCAAGTGGACATAGAATTGGAGCAAGCTAGGAAGGATAAAGAAGACTTAGCTAAGCAGCTAGAAAAAATGGACTTGGAGGTTTCTGCAGCTGACATGAAAATGAGAATAACTTTCCTCCATGATACTACAAGTAGCTCTATTCCTATTACTACTGGGACATTGTAAAAAAACCCACCAGGTGGTTCAGGGCCAAATTCTCAAGTCTTTGGTCCTAGTCTAAATGCTCAAATTTCTAATCCTAAACAAGGTGCTCTTCAACCTACTCAAAAACAAGGAGGTGTAGTAGGCACTAGTGGAAACAATTCCCTTGGGAATTTCCAAAGAAGACCTATCCATTTGGATAGATACCATCCTCTGTTCTTTAATGGCATTCTTGGTCACCCAAATATGATCCCCAATGAGGTAAGAGACCGAATCCCTAGATTCATAGGTAATAATGTCATAACCTGTGAAGAACATTTAAAAGATTTCACAGATAAGATCACTAATTTTGAGATAGAAAATGAATATGTTATTATGAAGCTTTTGTCCACTCTTGGATAGAAGATGCAAGGGATTGGTTTAGGAATTTTCCTGATGATAGTATAGCATCTTGGGATGAATTTGTAAAATCATTTAGGGAATAATACAAGGAACATGTTAGTTCAAGTTACATGTTAAATGAATTTAATAACATCAAGAAGTTCCCTAATGAAAACATGGTTGATTTCAATAATATATTTCAAAAATCCATGAACAAGCTATTTCAGGTCCTGAGATTAGATGAGCAAGTATGTTTAACTACCTAATTCAAAGCTGCTGATAGAAAGATGTCATATCTCCTTAGGGATAAGAACCAATGTACCCTGAGAGAGGCTTACAAAAAAGTAATAAACATAGAGAGTAATAGGAAAGCCTTAGGGAAGATGGGGAAGAGAGAGGATGGTAAGCTATGGAAGTAGACAAGGGGAACGACAAGAAAACCTATTAAAGAGGATGATAGGGTTGATAAATTGATGAGTGCGGTAAAGGATCTTACTGCCAAGATAGACAAGAATGACAAAGGTTTTCATGATAACAAGTATCAATACCAAAGGTATGACAAATAGCCAAATCTGATGGACATGCCATATAGAAAAATTGGAAATATTGCAAGCCAATCCCTGAAATTCAAGAAAACCAAAAGACAAAGGAGACCCCTAATCCTCTTAAGAGAAAAAAGATAAAAATGTGGAGAATAATCCTTGGTGTGCTGCTTGTAACATGCCTCATTATTATTACCAGTGTGTTGTAGCCCAAGCTCTAGCTGATCAAATGGACAAGGGTAATTAATAGACAGGTTCAGGACTAGAAGGCCCTGATGTCAACATCTTTACTATGAGAAGACCTTATCCATGTTCTTTAGAAGAAAATGAACCCCTTGAAGATGTAAATAATAGGGGAGGACGTTATCTAGAATACCAGCCACAAGTTTTTTCTGATTCAAATGATAAGGTTGGTGCTATATCACAAAGAAATATAAATGTAGTGTGTGATGATAAGGAACATCCCCATTTTAGATTACCAAATGATAAGGAAAAGAGATCCTTGACTATAGCAGCAATAAATCAAGCCATAAGTGCCTATAACTTGAGAAATAGGAGAGTGGAGCCTGAAAAAGGCGAACATGCTTCTACATTCAATAAAGAGGATTCCGCACAAGTTTCTACAGAATCTCTTGTCAGGGATAGCAGAGAATTTTTTTTTGCAAAACAAGTAGAATCCTCTTCTTCCCAAAAGGAGGAGGAACTAAAAATACAAGAAAAATAGTTACTGATAAGGTCAAGAAGGGTAAGAAAATAAATGATGTATCTTTTGAGTTGCCTATGTTCAGGACCAGAAGGCCCTGATGTCAACATGTTTACTATGAGAAGACCTTATCCATGGTCTTTAGAAGGAAATGATCCCCTTGAAGATGTAAATAATAGGGGAGGACATTATCTAGAATACCAGCCACAAGTTGTTTCTGATTCAAATGATAAGGCTAGTGCTATATCACAAAGAACTATAAATGTAGTGGGTGATGATAAGGAACATCCCCATTTTAGACTACCAACTGATGAGGAAAAGAGATCCTTGACTATAGCAACAATAAATCAAGCCAGAAGTGCCTATAACTTGAGAGATAGGAGAGTGGATCCTGAACAAGGTGAACATGCTTCTACATTTAGTAAAGAGGATTCCCCTTAAGTTTTTGCAGAATCTCCTATCAAGGATAGTAGAGAAAAAAAAATTGCAAAACAAGTAGAATCCTCTTCTACCCAAAAGGAGGAGGAACTAAAAATATAGGAAAAAATAGTTACTGATAAGGTCAAGAAGGGTAAGAAAATAAATGATGTATCTTCTGAGTTGCCTATGTTTGACATGAAAGATGCTCTTATACAGATCAAAGTATTAGTTCCAATGATGGAGATGCTAAAGATAAAGGAGAACAAAGAAGCTACATTTGCATTGTTGAAAGTGATGGAAGATGTCCTTGTGCCAAACAAGGAAGAAATACCCTTGACCTTAAATGATAAAAGAGATGTTCCAACTATGAATGAGAAAGAAAAACAAGTGACATCCTTGGAGACAATCAAATAGCTCTCTAATATCTATATTGGAAATGTGGTTACTCAAGAACCACTGTTGGTTGATCCATTTTATGTTACTTTGATGATAAATAATTTATTGGAAAAAAATTGTATGATAGACTCTGGTGCTGCTGCTACTTTGATGCCATACCATGTTATGAAAGAGCTAGGTCTTCGAGTCAAAACTTCTACTGGGAGATGCTATGCAATGGATAATAGAGAGGTTCCTATGGTAGGGACATTGAAAGATATTGAAGTAAAAATTGCTGCATTTCCTGAAGCCACTTATAAAATAGATATAGTTGTTGTTGATACAAAGCCCCATTATGGTATGCTATTATCCAGACAGTGGGCAGCAATAGTAGGTGAAAAATTGTAATTGGATTTGTCCTATGCAACAATACCTATGAAAAAAACTAAGGTTAAGTTGTACATAGAGCCTCATTCTTCTGTCATCATTGAGACAATCTTACTTGATAAGCTGGACTTTTGTGTAGATGTTGACATGGAAAACTTTACTGTTGAAGAAATCAAGCCACAACTGAGAATTAATGACCCAATAATTGATGAGTTTCTGTTACAACAAGATGGATTATGGAAGATGTTTTTTGATTGAGGGTGTTCTAAGGAAGGATCAGGAGCGGGTGTTTTGTCTATATCGCCATGAGGTATTACTTTTAAGTACTCCTTCTTATTGTCTTTTCATTGTACCAACAATACAGCTGAATATGAAACATTGATATTGGGAATGGATATTTCCATCAAGCATGGTATTAAATATTTTCAAGTTCATGGGGATTCCCAACTAATTATAGCATAGATTAGATCAAAATATGCTGCTAAGGATGACAGATTGAAATTGTAAAAATATGTTGTCTGGGATAGAATAGAGCTATTTGATGCTTTCAATATTCTGTGGGTAGAAAGATCAAACAATATAATGGTAGAATTCCTTACAAATGTTGCTTTAAAAAATTATGATATCACCCTTGCTAGTGTATCTGTGGCGAAAGTCAAGAATAGGCCTGCAGTGCCTGATAATATCCATAATTGGGAAGTTTTTGAGGATGATGATGATATCCTCAAATTTATTCAATTCCTAGATCATTATGATGGCCAAAAAATTGATTGTGACTCTTTTACTGGAATTGTAGATGGTAAGGAATGCATTTTTGAGAACAAAATTGTTCAGTTAGCATCTAACCATATTCCTAAGGGACTAGTGGAATTGGAGGGCATGTTCAACATTAATGATAATTACATGTCACAAAAGTCCAATGCCAAGTTAGAAAACTTAGAAGAAATAAATCTAGGATCAGAAACATCCCCTCAATTGATCTATTTTGGAAAAAAATTGGATAGAAATGTGAGGATGAGTTTGATAAAATTGCTTAAAAAATATAAGCATGTCTTTGCCTGGTCCTATGAAGATCTCAAATATTATAGGGAGGACTTGTCCCAACATGAAATCTCATTGAAAGAAGATGAAAAACCATTCAGACAGAAACAAAGGCCTATCAATCCATTATTGGCCACCAAAATGCAAATAGAAATGATGAAATTGAGAGATGTAGGCATAATTAAGCCTATAAGACATTCATCATGGGTTTCAAATTTGGTCCCAATAAGAAAAAAGAATGGGGACATAAGATTGTGTGTTGATTTTAGGAACCTGAATATAGCTTCATTAAAGGACAATTATGGATTACATAACATGGAAACTATGCTTCATAAGGTGACTGGATGTGACTTATTGTCTATGATGGATGGGTTCTGTGGGTATAATTAGGTGTTAGTCAAGGAATCAGAATAATTTAAGACTGCCTTTACTACCCCTTGGGGAACTTATGTATATGACCGTATGCCTTTTGGTTTAAAGAATGCTCATGCAACATTTCAAAGGGCAATGGATGTGGCTTATAAGGATCTTATAAATGTTCTGATGGTAGTTTATCAAGATGATTTAACTAATTTCTCAAAAAGAGTTGAAGATCATTGTAACCATTTGGAGAAGATTTTAATCAAAGCATTGGAATATGGGATATCATTGAACCCAAGTGTGAGACCTACATCAGACTGTCATAGTTTTACTATTTTATTACTCATGCTTTCAATAGTTTATGATTTGACATACTTTGACCATTGGAGACTTTTATATATTTAAGGTGTTGGAAATGAGATAAGTAACAGAGAGGGGAGGGGTGAATCAGTTACTCCAAAAAAAATCCTTTGTCACATAGATGTCTTAAATACTTTAACACTGTTACTCGGTTAATTAAGATATTCTTCTGTAACTCAAGTGTCAAAGAAATATTTATAATATCCAATGCATTTATGCTTTAGAGATTAAGTGAAAAAAAATAAAGCATAAAACAAATAGCATATACACAGGTGACACCAAGATTTAACATGCAAACCCAATATGGGAAAAACCACCAATGTAACTAGTTACTATTTTTCACTCTTCTGAAGTGATCCCTGTTAGGAGCCAACCTTGTTACAGGTTACAATAAAAAAATGTTAGGTGTGACCTGGTTAGAGGATTTAATCACCCTGTGAGGAGTGGCCTTGTTAGAGGTCTTCAACACTTCAACATATAAATGCTACCTTGTGAGAGGATTTACAAAAAGACTGCTAAGTCTACTCTGTTAAGAGCTTTTAGTTCACTACTACAATTTTTAGAAAGTAACAATGAATTAACTTGTATGTGTAAGAAACTGTCTTTGCTGATTTAGATCTTTGTTCTAATTATAACTGGATCCTTCCTAATCAGATGTTCTATTGTAGCTCTGAGTGATCTGTACTCAACCAGAATCCGGTTTGATTTTTCCTTCACTCTTCATATCAAAAAATTCCACACTTCTTCTTCTTCTTCTTCTTCTTCTTCTTCCACACATTCAATCCAAACTTGACCTTTCATTTATATGGTAAGCCTTGTCAAGTCGGCTTGAATATACTTCTAATAATAAATCACAATTCAGTCAGCCTCATATAACCAATTAATTATAGAATATAAATCACTGTTAGTCGGCTGCCACTGAATTCCCAACCAAGACTAAAATGCCCAAGTGACTCTGTTAATACTAAACTTCCTTCAATGCCCAACTGAACCCGGTCAACACTAAATAACTCATTGTATTCACCAATTGTGCTTGGTCTGAATATAGACATTTGTGTAACATCACTATATAAGTGTAAATACATGTGTAACATCAATGACAATACACAATTGAATAATTGTCTTCAACAATCTCCCTCTTTGGCATTAATGGAAACACAACTTATCATAATACAAAGAATTGTAGAGAAACATAATTTTTATTAATGTCTTTAGCTTCATTCTGAATCTCATCCAAAAACTCCCTTTGACATCAAAATATCCCTCTTACTATATTATAGAAAAATTCTTCCTCTTTTATCTTGTTCTTATGTATTATAGAAAACTCTCCCTCTTTGACAAAAGATGCCAAAGACACCATCTCCACAAATATCAATAGTTAGTACTATTTCACTTTGTAATTGTAATGTACCTAAATATACAAATTCATCTGCAATGTGCTCAGATGTACCTGCATCAACTAATAGATCTTCATTGTCGCTTGGGTTGATGCATCACTAAACTGTATTTTAGTGAGCTTCATTTAGGGGAAGCATCCCTAGCTTTCCTCTAAGATACAAGAATGCATCCTTAGGTAAAGGTTTTGTGAATATGTCTGCAACTTGTTCTTTGGTATTCACATATTCCAACCTTAATTCTTTATTTTGTACCAATTCCCTCAAAAAATGACACTTTATTTCTATATGCTTGGTTTTGGTGTGCATCACAGGATTATTTGAAATGTTAATGACACTAGTGTTGTCACAGTAGATAACGACTGAGTCTTTTAATTCTTCTTTCATTCCTGACAACAACTGCTTGATCGATATGATGTTTGAATAGTTCACTGCTGCAACAACATATTCTGCCTCTGATGTAGATTGAGAGATACAATTTTGTTTCTTTCTAGTCCATGATACTAACCTCTTTCCAAGAAAGAAAGCTCCACCACTGGTGCTTTTCTTGTCATCGACACTTCCATCCCAATCAACATCAATGAATTCCTTTAAATCAAAGTTTCCACCTTTCTTATACCATAAACGATAGTCATCAGTACCCTTTAGATATCTCAGAACTCTTTTGATTGCCATTAGGTGATTATCTCTCTGATTAGCTGAAAATATTTCAACAATACCAACTGCCAATGCAATATTAGGTCTGGTGTGAAAAACATATTGCAATTTTCCAATCATGGATCTGTAGTTGGTCTGATCTACCTCCTTTGAATCATCATCTTTAGAAAATTTATGTTTAGTACACATGGGTGTTCCAAAAAGTTTGGAATCTTTTATACCAAATTTCTTAAGTATCTTCTTGATATATTTTGATTGAGTAATGTAGATACCATCCTTAATTTGATGTAATTGTAATACAACAAAGAATTTGATCTCACCAAACATAGACATCTCAAATTATTTACTCATAACTATAGAGAATGCTTTGCATAGGTCATCATAACTAGTGAATAATATGTCATCAACAAATATCTCTGCTAACAGTATTTTGTCCTGTGGTCCTTCTTTCATGTATAGGCTACTGTTATCATTGGTTCTCTAAAATCTAATACTTATTAGATAGCTATGCAGGCTTTAATATCAATCTCTGGGAACTTGCTTCAGTCCATACAATGCTTTGTGAAGCTTGCAAATCATATTCCTTCTACTAGGATCAACAAATCCTTCAGGTTGTTCAATGTAGACTTCTTCTTCTAGGTTTCCATTCAGAAATGCAGATTTCACATCCATTTGATATACTTTGTATCCTTTATGTGTAGCATATTCTAGAAGAGTTCTGACTCCTTCAAGTCTTGCAATAGGAGCAAAAGTTTCTCCATATTCAATACCCTCTTCTTGAGCATATCCTTTACAAACTAGTCTAGCCTTGTTTCTAGAAACTTTACCATTTTCACTCATCTTATTTCTAAAAACCCACTTGGTTCCAATCACATTCTTGTCCTTTGGCCTAGGAACAAGAGTCCAAGTCTTTTTCTTCTCAATCTGCTCAATTTCTTCATTCATTGCTTCTATCCAACTTTTATCATTCAATGCATCTTTAACAGTTCTAGGTTCACATTCACTTAGTAAGCATGTTCCTTTGAGTTTCTTCCTTGTCATCACACCTTTTTTCTGATCTCCAATTAGCTTCTTAGATGCATGATTCATTTTAACATATCTTGAAAGTACTGGATCTTTTATTTTAGATTCTGGACTTGATCCACTAGGTTTGTCATTCTCAAACATTCTTTCCTATTCCTCTATCGGATGCTCAGGTTCCACTATCTATGACTCAGATCCCCCTGTCTGTGACTTTGGTTCCTCCATCTATGACTTGGTTCCCTCTATTTGTGACTTAGTTCCCTTTGTCTGTGACTCAGTTCCCTTTGTCTGTGACCCAGTCTCTTCTACCAGCAACTTAGGTTGAACAGTTTGCAACTCGGGTTGCACAGTTTGTGCTAGTATATTTAGTGGTCAACAGTTCTGCTATCCCATCACCATTTCTTGAGTCATAGGTATAGTATCAGTTTCATAATACACAAATTTCCACTAGTCTTTAGGCTCTTTACTTCTCTTCTCTTCACATTTTTCTGCAAACTCATCAATCTTGACATGTACACTTTCTATGACTTTATGAGTAGTAAGATTCAGACATTTGTATGATTTTCTTTTACATGAGTAACCTAGGAATATTCCTTCATCAATTTTTTCATCTAGTTTCCATTTCTTTCTTCCTTCAAGATGTAGCATCTACTTCCAAATACTTTGAAATAATGAACATTAGGTTTATAGCCATACCATAATTCAAAAGGTGTCCTGTTACCACCTTTCTTTAGTTGAACTCAGTTCAGGGTGAACAATGTAGTGCTGATGACCTCCTTCCAGTATTTGGTAGCAACACTCTTTTCAATCGTTAGAGTTCTGGCACAATCCATGATGGATATGTTTCTTCTCTCTGCTATTCCATTTTGTTGTGGTGTACCAGGGGTAGATACCTGTCTTTTGATTCTTCTCTCATTATAGAATTCATTGAACTCATTAGAAATTAATTCTCCTCCTCTATCAGATCTTAGGTATTTTAGTTTCTTTCCTATTTCCTTTTCTACTCTTGCAAGATACCACTTGAATTTTAGAAAAGCTTCTAATTTTTCTCTGAGAAACATGACAGTCATCATTTTAGAATGATCATCAACAAATAGAATAAAATACTTCTCTCCAGTATAGATTTTTGTTCCAATTGGTCCACATAGATCAGTATGTAACAATTCCAAGACTTCATCAGTATTGTAATTCTTTCTTTTAAAACTAGTCTTTCTCATCTTTTCGATTTGACATTGTTTGCATATTGCTAACTCGGGTTTCTTTAAAATAAGAATACCTATGACTCTCTTGTTCTTTCTTATTTTTACCATATTATCAAAGTTTACATGACACAACCTTTTATGCCATAACCATATTTCTTCTACTTGTGCAAGAAAGCATGAACCTTTAGTGAGATTAAATAGAATAGATTACCTTTTTTTTGTCTTCCAGTTCTGACTAGGTTCCCTTTACCATCCAGGAGCTTGGCCTTACCATTCATGAATTCTACCTTGAAGCCAATGTTGTTCAACTGTGCTACACTGAGTAGATTTATCCTGAATCCTTCAACCCAATCAACATTATCACATTTGATTCCTTCTGTCAGAACAATGCAACCTTTTCCTCTTACAAGACAAGGTTCGTCATTCCTAAAACTGACACTCCCACCATCAGTGTTCAAGATGTTGAAAATTTGTCTTATCACCAGTCATGTGATGAGAAAAACCACTATCAATTATCCATGTGTCATTTTTATTGATGTGTGAGAAAAGTGTTGTCTTTTCATCTTCTTCATCTGACTCATCCTTAACAACAATATAAACCATTTCTTCTTCTTCATCACTGTCAAAATCTTTAGCAATATAACAAGACTTCGTACCTTTATCCTTGTAGCTTTTGTAGTTCTTGAAATATTTCTTGCCCTTAAATTTGTTGAAATTTTTCTCATCTTTGTCTTTTTTATTCAGACACTTTGCAACAATGTGACCAACCTCATTGCATGAGAAACAAATCAATGGTATCTTTCCTCTGTATTTATCTTTTGTAGCTCTTCTTGCAAGTAGTGATTTAATGATGTCAAGATATTCATCATCAGATTCATCATCACTGTCACTTTCAATCTGCTTCCCTTTTGAGTATCTATCCTTCTTGCCAAGGTTCAGTTTTGCTTTGAATGCAGACTCAAGATTTCTAGATCTAGGAGAGTAATTGTCAAAGTTGTCTAGCTCAAAATTTGTAAGCCTTCCCACTAATGTATCCAGAGTTATATCTTTATTGCACCTCATCTCTTGAATAGCTAAAAATATAATAGCATAGATAGGAAGTAAATTTCTTAGTACCTTACTGACCACTGTTTTATCTTCAATTATTCCTCTCGCAGCTCTGATGGCACTCACAATCTTCTTGATTCTGTCACTATATCCTATAATGTCTTCTCCTTCTTTCATTTTCATCTGGTCAAATTTTCCTCTTAGACTTTTTTCTATGGCTCTCTTTTCATTTGCATCTCCTCCATGAATGTTCTATAATTTCTTCCACATATCATAGGCTATAGGGCAGTCCTTGACTTCATCAAATTCTGAGTAGCTAAGTGAAGAAGCTATGTCAATCATCATTATGTTGTGATTCTTCTGTTCCATCATCTGTTCCACAGTCATAGTCCCTATTGGTTCCACATATTTTCTCTCCAAAATTGCAAACCAGCATCTTTGATAGTAGATAGATGTAGCTTCATCAGCTCCTGCCATGCTAGGAAATTGTCTTTGTTTAGCTTAGGAATCTCCCTTCTATAAGACATCTCTGATCTTTAGCTTAGGCCTTGAAACCTTCTCTGAAAGAACTTGAAGCTCTGATACCAATTATTGGAAATGAGATAAGTAACTGAGAGGGGTGGGGTGAATCAGTTACTCCAAAACAAATCCTTTGTCCCTTAGATGTCTTAAATACTTTAACACTGTTACTCGGTTAATTAAGATATTCTTTTGTAACTCAGGTGTCAAAGCAATCTTTATAATATCCAATGCATTTATACTTTAGAGATTAAGTGTAGAATCATAAAGCATAAAAAAATAACATATACAAAGGTGACACCAAGATTTAATGTGGAAACCCAATATGGGAAAAACCACCAATGTAACTAGTTACTATTTTTCACTCTTCTGAAGTGAGCCCTATTAGGAGTCAACCCTGTTAAAGGTTACAATAACACACTATTAGGTGTGACCTAGTTAGAGGATTTAATCAACCTATGAGGAGTGGCCTTGTTAAAGGTCTTCAACACTTCAACATAGAAATTCTACCTTGTGAGAGGATTTACAAAAATCCTGTTAAGTCTACTCTATTAAGAGATTTTAGCTCACTGCTATAATTGTTAGAATCCTGTTAAGTCTACTCTATTCTAATTATAAGTGGATCCTTGCTGATTAGATGTTCTATTACAGCTCTGAGTGATCTGTACTCAATCAGAATCCTGTCTGATTTTGCATTCACTCTTCATATCACAAAGTTCCACACTTCTTCTTTCTTCTTCTTCTTCTTCTTCTTCTTCTTCTTCTTCTTCCATAGATTCAATCCAAACTTGACCTTTAATTTATATGGTAAGCCCTATCAAGTTGGCTTGAATATACTTCTAATAAGAAATCATAATTCAGTCGACCTCATATAACCAATTAATTATAAAATATAAATCACTGTTAGTCGGCTACCACTGAATGCCCGACCAAGATTGAAATGCCCAAGTGACTCGGTCAACACTGAACTTCCTTCAATGCCTGACTGAACTTGGTCAACACTAAATAACTCATTCTATTCACCAAATGTGCTCGGTCTGAATGTAGACATTTGTGTAACATCACTATATAAGTGTAAACTCATGTGTAACATCAATGAAAATACATAATTGAATAATTGTCTTCAACATAAGGATCTGTTGAATCCTATATTATGTATTTAGTACCTGATTATGTAATCAGGGTACAATTGAGATACCACATGTTTGACTCAATTTAAGTTTATGATGATGTCTTATATGGGTTTAAATGTATGAATGTAATATGATGAATTTGGTTTAGGAAACCTATGTTATGTTATTTCAGTTCTAATGCAGATGTGGTTTAAATGCATGTATATTATTGATGTTGTGTTATGCTTTCATATCATGTTGTTTTGGACCTACTGATGTGTGCAATGAGTGTGTATGGAAAGTTGACCATGGATCTAAATCGGGGACCCAATATTGGAACCTAAGTAAATTTTTGTGCATTCCAAGGTCCTATTTATATGAAGAAACATGGACCTCATTGTTTAAGTGGTTTATTTGTAAATGTGGTTTGAATGTGTGTATTTAAATTAGTAGTTGTTTATGTGAATAATGTTGGAAACACTAAGAGGGGGGGGGTGTATCAGTGTTTGCCTATTTATTATATTTCAAAAATTTAAATATAAATCAAATATACATCCAATGAAGCTTAACACAAGAACATATAACACATGATATGATTACGGGGAAACCTTAATAAGAGGAAAACCCCGTTGGGAATTAGTACCCACAAATATTGCACTAGTATAATGAACCTATTAAAGTTCCTTTGCCCTATTAGGAGCAGTCTTTAAAATGCAAGTACAATGACCTGGTTAAAGGCCTGACCCTGTTAGGAGTCTTTTACAAACAACCCTGTTAAGGGTGAGGACTCATTTTCCAAGAGCTCACTGCTCAATGGGAAAGAAGGCTACAACCTCTTGAGAATAGATATGCACTATATCCAAAAGTGAACTGCTATATATGACATAGATGTCTGATCAGTTCCAGTTATGCGCTTATACTCTTATCTTCTGTAGGGCCTCTATCTCATGTTGACATCTTTACACTGCTCTGCTCTACTTATTTCTTCGACACTTCAAATATATCTTTTTATTACATATATATATGTTTATGTCATCATAGACGTGACTATAAATAAGACCTTAGTTGGCCCAAAAACCTAATACATGATGCTTCCAAACAAATTGGCTTAAGTGTGTTTACTACAATAATAAAGACATGATTACAAACATACTATCATAGGCACTTGGCCTTTACACAACAAAATATTATATGCTGATCCAAAACATAAGTCGAGTCCATGCTCTATCTTCTAAACTATTCTTGCTATAACTTATCCATACTATCATTCCATACCATGCGTGTCTGGACATAGTATTTACACATAACATAGAACATGTATGTGAACACGCATACCCTGATTTGATCACTTGCACATGTGCTGATGTGTTGATCACTGTATAGCTCTATCTATTGGAAAGCCACAGTTAGCAGTGTTGCCTCTGAGATCGGTGATCATTGAAGGTCCTTTTCAACAATGGGGTCTTGATTTCATTGGCCCTATAAACCCCATGTCTAGTGCAGGTCATACCTACATAATCACTGTGACTGAATACTTCACAAAATTGGTGGAGGCAAAAGCAACCAAGAGGACTACTTAAAAAGTAGTATGTGAGCTCATCAAAGAAAGAATTCTAGTAAGATTTGGTGTGCCTATTAAGTTAGTTATGGATAACGCCACTTAATTTTCTTCTCAAGAAATTAATGAATTTTGCTTCGAGTACAACATCATGGTCAGTCATTCTTCTGACTATTTCCCTTAAGGGAATGGCCAAGATGAATCCAACAATAAAAAATTGGTGAATATCATGAAGAAGCTTGTAGTAGACAACCAAAGAACCTGGCATAAGAAAATCTATGAAGCACTCTGGGCAGATAGAGTGACTCCCAAAAGAGCCATAGTTGTATCCCCTTTTGAACTTATTTACGGAGTAGAGGCTAGTCTTCCATTACCACTAGAGCTAGCAACCTGAAAACTAAGAACAACAGTAGAAGATGGCATATATGAAGATGGTTTAGAAAAGAGGATTCTGTACCTAAACAAACTGGAAAAAGAAAGAGAGAAAATGGTAGACCACATTACACAGCATCATATATGTGTAAAGAGTTTTTTTGATAAAAAGAGTAGACCCCAAAAATTTATGATAGGAGACATGGTGCTATTGTGGGACAAGCGTAGGGCACCAAAGGGCATGCACTGAAAATTTGAAATGCTATGGAAAGGACCGTTCAAGATCCATCAACTATTTGAGAAGAATTATTTCAAATTGACATATCCAGATGGTGAAGTGCTACCCCTAACGTATAATGGTCAGGATTTGAAGCTCTATCAAATTTAAATTGAAAATAGGCAACCCCTGTATTTTACAATAGTTACGTTTAGTTCCTGCTTTATTTTCCTAGTTAGGTTCCCTTCCTATTTTCCTTTTCCGCATCTTACTTTAGTTTTGTTGTGAGCCGTCTTTTGTTGAGCTTTGCAAAACCAATGATTTGAAATTCCTTGCTTGGACATGTGAATGTCCAAGTCCCTAGACAAAGCTAGCTATTGCCCCACTTTTAGTTTGCATATCCTTTAGACAAAAGTGAGTGTTTAATGTATAGTAGTGGTCTTGAAAGCTTCATGTTAGTCTTGAGTCTAAGTCTAGAGCCCCCCTATTAGGCTAGGAGGCCTTTATCAAATTTTTCCAAATTGTCTTCTCTTTTGTAAGCCGGAGGGAATCTGTATCTGAGATTATGTTTTCATCAGGTAGGTTAAGTTCCCAATCCGATAAAGGCCATAGTTCAAAGAATTCTAACATCAGGCTTATACACAGTTGACATATTTTTCCATAACTCTTCATTTTGCAGCATTGGCAGAAAAATGGTTTTGAGCTTCTCCATGGCGGAAAATCACTTGCAGAGTGTGTTTTCCGCAATTAACAGACTTAAGAGCATCAAAGGTCAATGAAGGTTGAAATTGAGAAAGTTGGTGATGAAAAGTTCCAGGCATTCAAAGCGAACCTATTCCAAGAAAAATGAATGATTGAGTGATAAAAATTCAAGGTGAAGGCTTATGGGCGGAAAAGCAGAAAATGACTTCTCCACTACTCCAACAGGCGGATTTCGACCCGTGAAGTGCGTTTTCCGCCAAGCCATTAAAAGAGAGGATTTTGAAAGATTTTTAGAGAAGAATCTATCTTATAAGGAATCTGAGATGTAAAGGAAGTCAGCAAAATTAACACATGTCATTTTGACACCCTGATAAGCCAGGTCTTTCCTTTGGCAGATTTCTGAATAGACAACACTCCAAAGGCATTTCTCCGCCCGAAAGAGAAGCGGAAAAGTAATTTTCTGCTGCATCAAGAAAGTTACCGTTACGATTACTAAAGTGAAAAGATGTTTCTTAACGGCCTATGGGAGAAAAGTTATTAATTCAAATAAATCTATTTTACTTCATAACGGGATTTTTCATTAATGTTGGGGTCTTTTCATTCATGTGGTGTGGGAATTTGGCCGTTAAACGGTAAGAATTAAAAAGTTATAAAATTAGTTGAAAGTTGCGAATGAGAGCCACCATTTGTATGCCAAATTGTTTTGAATTTGAAGTCTCGTATTTTAGCTATTCCTTGCTACCAAAACCCTAAGAGATACTTCTAATTTCCAAATATGAATCATCAGAAGCCTGGCTTACAGATTCATGGGATTCTATGGAATGAATGGAATTACCTCTGACTGGCATAAGATCTCATACACTTCTTTGAAGCTCATCGACATGCAAAATTTTTTAGAATAGGTTGAAGGAAAACCAGATGCATTTGATTACTGAAAAAATAAAGGAGAGTGGTTAGTTGAAGCAGCCGGTTTTCCTGTAGTAGTTCAAGCCCCAGAGCTGGTTTGAGAATGTATCACCCAATACAACCCAGACACCAAACAAATCCTTCTGCTCGATGACATGGTGCTTCTCTCTATTGATAGAGAGTCTATCTAGAACTCTCTCTGTATCCCAGAATGAGCGGAGTATTCAAACATGACATAAATTCAAGCGGTGACCGAGTATATTGCCAAAAAGGCAATTTGGAAGAAGGAGATAATGAAAGCATGGTTTCAAGAACCCAAGAGTGCTAAAGGGAAGCTGTCAAAGACATTATATGACACCAATTTGATACCGGAGATCATAGACATCCTGGTGTTATTCCATAGGATCAAAGGTGAGAGTGAGGCACTCAACTTTGTTGATCATCACTTCTTCCTAGTTCAGGTAATCTGTTCCCAACATCACTTCATTGATTCGGCGCTTATGGTAAGTCAGAATCTCTCTAAGGCCCTAGATAGAGCTAAACACCATAATGAATTTTATATGTCTTCAATCCTCTTATATATTTTGGCTACACTCCAAATTTGGCCAGGTCTTCCTAAATTAGAGGAATTTCCTGATAATGTCAAGAGTTATGAATTTTTCCACTCTTTGCAATTGCATAATAGTTATGCTGAGTATCTTCAGGTTAATGATGCATTTACAATGAGATTGTGCAGGGAGATCCAAGGTTGTCTAGAAAGGAGATTCTCTCCTAAGGCCATGGCCTTTATCAGGTAGTTTGGGTGTTATTTCATTGAATTTAGAGGTTTCTCATATCTTTGTCTTGCAGGTTTTGATGATTTCCCTTTGAAGCTGCCCAGGTATCGTACTGATATGATCGTGCTGATCAAAGTAATGAGGCAAGCACTCCAAGTGAAATTACTCTATGCTAAGGCTAAGAAGAAGGGATACAACTTCCCCATGACCATTAGAGCTTATAGTTGCATGTCCCGGTCAGAGGTGAAGAATGTTCTCAAGACATTCTCAAGGAGGTCTTCTTTGGAAACCTACGATGTCTTGAGACCACAATATGACCCAGTGAACTATGCCAGGGATGTATTGCAAATGAGTCATGCAATTCATCATGTACATGATATTGAAGACTACTGGGCTAATTGTAAGGATGATTTGGAAAGCAGAGAGAGATTCTATGCCCAGTTAACTATTGAACAAATTAAAAGGTTCAATGTTAACATTATAGTAGAGGGGCTAGAAGATGATGACAACCATATGTATGATAATACATATCTAGAGGAGATAAATCTCACCCCTGTCAGTTATGAACCTATGCTGGACCAAGCCATTAGTGATTTGCACACTCTAATGAGGGGTATCTACAAAAGAATAGAACAATGGGTCGAATGGACTGTAGGCCAAAGGAAGAGCTTAGAAAGGAATCCTCCTACTCAGTGAACCCTATCAAAGGATACTACTAGTACTGCAACCACTTCATCGGTAAAAATTACAACCATTGCTAAAGGATCAACCCAGCAGACGGGAGGAGGTGATGAACCTCTTGAGAAAATAATCACATTGGAGAAGACTTGTGGAGAAGGCCCACTTCTAGGCATTGGGACAACTGAAGAAGTAGTTACTATAGATCCAAGCAAGTCTACAAATGAGCCCATCAAAAGTACAGAGCCTATTATGGCTACTGCTTTGGATACACAAGTCAAGATCTCAACCCAAGAAGTTCCAAGGTGAGGATCCCCTGTTATAGTTGAGGTAGGAGAGGATAGTTCCAGTACCTTTGCTACAGAATTAGATAAAGAGGTTGAGAAGCAACAAGAGGTTGCTCAAGTTGTCAAATTGATCTCTTCTTTCCCTACTTTAGTGAATGCATTCACTTCCTGGCTAAAAGCTACTCCCCCAATCATAAGGAAATTGTTCATGGAGCAGTTGGAATCTGCCAGCAAAGTCACTAGCGCAGAGTCATGGATAGAGAATACCCTGGAATGCAAGAGGAAGAGAGCGGAAGAAATAAATCCTAGAAAAGATACTCTATCATAGGCCCTTCAGCCCAAAGCCACTACAAGAAAATAGAAGAAAGTGAAGACAATGTCTACCCTAGGTCGTGATCCTGAGGCTGGGCACTTCACCATGGAAGTGGCCAAGCCAACTAAGGAAGGTAGATTAGAATATATGACTGCTTCACACTTTCAGTTGCAGTCATATAATATGGGGTTGGCTCATCATGACACCAAGGTGGATTGGTGGAAATCTACCAATGTAGTGATAGAAGAAGAGCTTGAGGGGCTCAAGACTGCTAAAGTTCAACTTAAGGCAGAAGTGGCTGAGCTGACCAACTTCATTAGGAAGCTCCTCACTCTAATTGCAAGCATTCTCAGCACCCAAACCACCTTTGACCCCAGTGCTACAAAGAACCAAGCCATTCTAGCTAAGTTGCAAGAGGACCAACATTATGGGAAGATTGGTAAATGATGGATTGAGAGGCTCGAGTCTGAGGGACTAGCAGTGGTTGAACAACTAGGTAACACCCTTCTAAGGTTAGAGGTAGAGAGAAATAATATTGCTAAGAACCTACATACTCTCACATCAGAAAGGGTGAAATGCCAGGAATGCATAGTTATGCTGCATGTGGCAGTAAGATGAAGACTAAAGAAGCTCTAAAAGATAAGATTTTACAGAAAGGAGATGAGCCTTTGATCGAATGGCTTCAAAGTCTAGAGTTTAAGATCGAGATGATCATCCAGGCTGAAGCAGGATTGCAACAGACAGATGTCAAGATCAAAGAGCAGCAGAGCAAAGATTTCAAACTCCTCTTAGGGATTCATACAAAATCAAAGACCAGTGGTCAGGGAAAAGAAATAATCGGAGTAGCCAATATGCAGAATTAATTTTCTGATTATTTGCATAAATTGATAGAAGATTCTTCCTCTCATCTTGACAAAGTACCTGAACTCTAGCAATTGAGTGCATGCATTTTCAGAGCGATAGAAGAACTGAAAGATCAGGCTAATGCCATTAATATTCTTTCCAAGGAACATTCTAGGTGGCTCATTTAGTACACTAATGTCCATGTCAATAGGAATGAAGAACTCATTCAATTCATTATACCTGTTACAACCTATAAGGCTAAATTAGACAAGGGGAAGGAAACTGAAGCTTAAATATATTCCCCCTTGTGCTATTTTTGATACTATTGTAACTGATAAACCTTTGGTTATCATTTTTGGTTGAGGAAGTTGAACCATTTTGGTTGCCTCCTTTTTTTAATGGTCTAATCTGGAACTCTATATGTATTGTTTCCAAAAGCAATAAAAAGGTCAGCTAAATTTTGGTGTAAAAGATAACATTTTGCTGAGTCAAATTTGTATGTCTGAATACCATTGTTTTATCTATTCCATTTGCATTACATTTATTTTTTTTGTTGAATTTGGGTGTTTCTTTGAAATTGGATTTACAATCTGTGTTTGAACTAGAGCTCTGTATTACAATTTGATACAATTATCTAAAGGGGAAACTCATTGTTATCTTGAGTTTGGGAAGCGTTCTTTTGATATAGATCAATTCATTATTGTTTCATCATTAGTATTTGGTCTCACATTTGCATTTCTAGTAGAATTTTATGCATTACCAATTTTGGGAGTTAATCTAATTGATGAAATATTAGAGTTGGCTAGATTTAGAATTGAATCTATCCTGCCTGAGCTATTTCCTGCCTAGGATTATCTTGGTTTGCCTCTTCTATTCTTGGGTTAAGAACATACCCCTGTTAGACTAGGAAAGAGAAAAATTCACTAAAATTCATTCATATAAGGGAGATGTACCTTTAAATTTAGAGGGAAATTAGTTTTTGTCAATAACAATTTTCCAACTATCATATTCGATTGTTCTTAAGCATTTTGGGTATTTTTGAGTTAAATTGAAAAGAACAATCTGTTTACCAATAGATTTTTGGTGACTCTGCTAGGGAGATGAACAGCCATTACACCAGAAGCATATCATGAGCAAAGATGGTGCTTCCCCGTGAAAATATAATTCCTATATTCCAACCAAATCTTGGTTTTCAAGGCGATCAAGAAGACCTTATTTCCTCGCTGAACACTTTTGCCTAGAGGAACAGAAGAAGCACCGAACATTACAGAAATGCTAGTAAAGTGCTAGAGAAAGAAGAAGCTAGAGTAGAAGCACTTGAAAGAGCATTCCAAAGGAGAAATTAAAGAAGATCACAATGCCAAGTCAAGCGTGAAGCTAGGCCACAGAATTAGTCAAAAATCTGGAGCCTAAAATATTTCTCAGGAGCACAAAGAAAGAAGTACAGATCCAATCTTTGAGAGAGTTGCGGATATTAACTTTGCTCTACTTGAAGTACCTTGCCAAAGAAATAGAACTGAAAAAAGCTAGAGTAGACCTTCTTCACCCCCTAAGCAGTCTACTCTTTTATCCACCACTTGCCAAGTTTTAATGCTACATAGAGTAGTTGCTCCCCCTGTTATCAATCTAACCCCTTATCTAACTCAAGTAAAAATGGAACTCCCTTGGGCTATTGCAGTCAGATTCCTGCAATTAGCAGCATACAATCCTCTTCCTTCAGGGTCTAGAAATAATTTTCCTAAATTTTTTGGAGACAGAAAAGTATCTACAGATGAACATATTGCAACATTATTTTCTTTGGTCAATATTCTTGCAGTACGAGAAGAGGATGTGGTTGTTAGATTATTTGTTGTGACCCTTGTTGAGGGTGCTGCCAATTGGTTTCACCACCTACCAAATTATTCTATTACAGACTGGGCCTCCATGAGAGCTGCTTTTGAAAGAAGGTTTAAAACTATGGAAGATGAACATGCTCTATTGATGCAATTAACCTCTATCAAGAAAGAGCCTTCTATTAGTATGAGATATTTCATAGCTAAATTCAATAAGCTTGTAAATCATATTCCAATGGTTGACAAGCTTACAATGGGAAATTTGAAAACATTATTTATAAGTTCTATGCCACCAGACATTAATTATGATCTAAGAAGAGTTAATCCTGTAGGTTTTGATGCTACATAGAGAACTGCCATGGAACTCGAAGATCACATGATCTCATCTAGGAAATGGAAGAGGGAAATCTAGTCAAGAGCCAGTTCTAGTGGTACTACATCATCTAATGAGATGATCCAAAAATTGTCAAATGAATTCATCACCTTCAAAAGGAAAATTCCTAGATTCAATAACCCTTATCAACAAAACTATCAAGAGCAACTTGGAAGGGGAAATGATGGGAGGAATACTAATAGTAAAGCACTATAATTAACTGGTCCACCACAAATACTAGCTATTGAAGCCCCTCCTAAAAGAGGGAATATGTGCGCCTTTCATCTAACTACAGATCACGACAGAGAAAGCTGCTCTGATGTAGCCCGTGCTTGGAAAATGTATCAAATTGATGAATGGAATGCTAGAGTCTCTAGCACTAAACTAGAATCATACTTGCACGATGACTCTAAAAAATTATATTTAGAGTATGAGTCTGATTCAGAACAAGGAGCAACATGTTATGCAACCATAGACAGGACTTCCTATATGGTCTTGACTAGGAGCCAGAAAGATAAAGGTCCTGCCTCTCCCCCCCACCTAAAAATAACAAGGTGTCTACCTCTGAATCTAAGGAAGCCAATCAAGGTGTGAGAATTCTACAACTAGGTAAGGAGAAAAACTCTTTTGACATTATTCAATTCTGTAGGGACTCTCGAATTCAAATCTCTCCCATAGATTATCTCAAATCAAATCCTATAGAATTGCAAAAATTAGTAGATTATTGTAATGAAGGGAATCAGAACCTAAACCAGAATGTCATGACTACTATAGAAAATGAGTCAGTTTTTGTGGAACCCATTGAGCAAGGTGAATCATCTATGTTAGTTACTTTCCTGGGTCAAAATCCTGATCCATTCTATGTGTCTTTATATATTAATGGATGCAAGTTGAGAAATTGTATAATAGACTCTGGGGCCTCAGATAACATGATGCCATCAAAAGTAGCTAAAGCTTTAGGCCTTACCCTTACTAAAGCTCATGGTAGGTGCTATTCTATGAACTCCAAGCAAGTACCTCTGGTTGGACAAATTAAGGATGCCCAAGTGGCTCTGGCAACGCATCCCGAGAAGAAGATGTTGTTAACAATTTTGGTTGCTGATATACCTGCTAGCTACAATTTGTTGCTAAGAAGGAGTTTTTGCAGAGATCTAGGAGGGGAAATAAAGTTATATTGGTCTCAAGCTTTAATCCCGGTGGGTAATAAAAATATTAAACTAGTCCTAGAAGAGAAAGCTAAGTTTACAGTGCTGAAATCTGATGATCCTAAAGCCCAAATTCTATATCAAGAATTGGAATTTGGAAACTATATGCTATTTAGTGATGATCATGATGAAGAGGTGAAACCAGGAGAACCAGGAAAGGAATTTTCCACTAAAAAAGAGTCATCTCAAATCTGGACACTTGAATTTGATGGCAGTTCTGCTTCATCAGGATTCGGTGCAGGTGTGGTCTTGATATCACCAGATGGAATATGTGAGCCTATGGCTTATAAATTAGAATTTATAAATATCAACAATACTACTGAATATGAAGCCCTTCTATTAGGAATCATTGCAGCAAAAGAAAAAGGTGTGAAGATTTTGAGAGCTTGTGGTGATGCATAGCTTATCGTGCACTAGCTTAAGAATCAATACTCTGTTAAAAATCATAGATTAAAGAACTACCAAAATAGAGTATGGGATGAGATAGAAACACTGGACGCATTATTTATTGAATTTGTGCTGAGAGAGTTGAATGACAAAGTAGAATCCCTGGCTATGTCAGCTTCATTACTCCTTTCCCATCCGAAATTCAAAGACAAGAAGTACCAAGTGGAAGTCATATATTGACTGTTCGTACCCAACAATGTGGAAGATTGGCAAGTGTTCAAAGATGAAAAGAATCTCCTTCTCTTTATAGAGAGTGGTGGAAACTTCCACAAAGAATTCCATGGCAATCATAAAGGAGATCATCCAGACAAGAAAAAGAAAGATAAGTCAGATATTATCCAGCTACAAGGTAATATCATTCCGCCCCATCTAGTTACTCCTGAAAAAAATTTCAACGAGCATGAAACTTTTGTGAAGAAGAAAAGAATCGAAAGAGGTCCTACTACTGGAAAATATGAAGGAATGAATATTGGAATTGAGAAAGATCCCAAGATGATCAAAATTGGGAAGTGTTGTACTGAAGAAGAATAGAATGAGGCCAGGAAAATCTTCCTAGAATATTCGGACATTTTTGCCTGGAGCTATGAAGACCTGAAAATTTTTATGGGTGGGAAATTCAAGCATTAAATCCCCTTAAAACCTAAAGCTACCCCATTCAGGAAAAAGCAAAGGAACTATAATCCCAAAGTTGCTGATGCAATATTTAAGGAAGTAGATAAAATGCTTAAAGCAAGTATCATCTATCCTATACATCACTCTACCTGGGTGGAAAAAATAGTTCCTGTGAGAAAGAAGAATGGAGAGATAAGAATCTATGTAGACTTCAGAAATATTAACCAATCTTCTTTGAAAGACAATTATGCTCTTCCCAATATGGATCACTTACTACAGATCATAGCTGGAGCTAAAATGATGTCTATGTTGGACAAATTTTCAGGATATAATCAGATAGAAGCTGAGAAAGTGGACCAACATAAAATGACGTTTACCACCCCATGGGGCACTTTCGCTTACTACAAAATTCCATTTGGGATAATCAACACTGGAGCTACTTTTCAGAGAGGTATGGACCTTTCCTTCAGTGATATGAAGAATAAAATCATTGGTATGTATTTGCACGATCTTACTGTATTTTCTAGGAAAAGAGTAGATCATATAAATGACTTAAGGAAAGAATTGCAAAGGTGTCGGGAGGATGGGATTTTGTTGAATCCCAAGAGGTCAGTCTTTTGTCTAACTAAGGGGAAATTTATAGGTCACATTGTCTCCAAGGAAGGCATAAGAATCAATCTAGAAAGGGTCAGAGGTATTCAACAATTGAGTTTACCTGTGAATAAAACTCGAGTAAAATCTTTATTTGGTCAGGTTAACTTTCTCAGGAGGTTTGTTCCAGATTTTTTGGAAATTACTAAATGTATAGTTGATATGATGAAGGGAAATGTGAATTTCAAGTGGAATGAACCCAGTAAGAAAGCCTTCAAAAACATAAAGAATGCCATAGCCAATGCTCCGGTGTTATGTCACCCTGATTACAAGAAATATTTTGTAATATATTGTTATTCTTCTTAACATACTCTATCAACCATTCTCATGCAGGAAAATGGAGGAGTCCACACTCCTATTGCTTTTATGAGCACACCTCTAAAAAATCATGAGCTGAAATACTCCCACACTGAAAAGCACACTTTCATAGTCGTTAAAGCCTTAAAGAATTTTAGATTCTACATCTTACACTCACACTCTCTTGTGTATGTACCTGATGTTGCAGTGAAAAACATATTGACTCAATAGGATGTAGGATGTAACAACAAAGGAGCATGGGTAGTTAAAATGCAAGAATATGATGTGGAGATCAAGCCAACAAAGTTGGTGAGAGGGAATGTACTATGTAGGGAAATGGCGAAAAACCAAGCGGGCGAAGATCCAGAACCTACACAATTGGTTTTGGAAGTAAGTATGCAAGATCCCTGGTTTGAAAAAATCATGTATTTCCTTACATATGGTGAATGCCTTGAAGGGCTGAATTCTAAGCAAAGAAGAGACCTGAAATTGAAGGCTTCTAAATATGTTATCTGGGAAGATAGGTTATATAAGAGATCAATAGATGGGACTTTTCTCCGATGTGTCGACAGACAACAACAAGAGAAGTTGTTAAAAGTAATTCATGATGAAGCCTGTGGAGGACATTTCTCCTTGTCAGTTACCACATTCAAGATTCTAAGGCAGTATTATTACTGGCCAGGAATGTTCAGAGATGCTTACCACTGGGTAGAAAAGTGTGATAAATGCAAAATTTTTACCGAAAAGCCACAGTTAGCATCATTGCCTCTGAGACTGGTGATCATTGAAGGTCCTTTTCAACAATGGGGTCTTGATTTCAATGGCCCTATAAACCCCACGTCTAGTGCAGGTCATACCTACATAATCACTGTGACTGACTACTTCACAAAATGGGTGGAGGAGAAAGCAACCAAGAGGAATACTTCAAAAGTAGTATGTGAGTTCATTAAAGAAAGAATTCTAGTAATATTTAGTGTGCCTGTTAAGTTAGTTATGGATAATGTCGCTTACTTTTATTCCCAAGAAATTACTAAATTTTTCTTCAAGTATGACATCATGGTCAGTCATTCTTTTGACTATTTCCCTCAAAGGAATGGCCAAGATGAATCTAGCAATAAAAAATTGGTGAATATCATGAAGAAGCTTGTAGACCCTTTTGAACTTGTTTATGGAGTAGAGGCCAGCCTTCCATTACCACTAGAGCTAGCAACCTGCAAAATGAGAATAATAGTATAAGATGACATATATGAAGATGGTTTAGAAAAGAGGATTATGTACCTAAACAAACTAGAAGAAGAAAGAGAGAAAATGGTAGACCACATTACACATCATCAGATACATATAAAGATTTTGTTTGATAAAAAGAGCAGACCCCAAAAATTTATGATAGGAGACATGGTGCTATTATGGGACAAGCATAGGGCACCCAAGGGCATGCACGAAAAATTTGAAACACTATGGAAAGGACCGTTCAAGATCCATCAAGCATTTGAGAAGAATTCTTTCAAATTGACATATCCAGATGGTGAAGTGCTACCCCTGACGTATAATGGTTAGGATTTGAAGCTCTATCAGATTTAAATTGAAAATAGGTAACCCCTGTATTGTACAATAGTTACATTTAGTTCCTACTTTGTTTTCCTAGTTAGGTTCCCTTCTTGTTTTCCCTTTCCGTGTCTTGCTTTAGTTTTGTTGTGAGCCATCTTTTGTTGAGCTTTGCAAAACCAAAGATTTGAGATTCCTTGCTTGGACATGTGAATGTCCAAGTCCCCAGACAGAGCCAGCTATTGCCCCACTTTTAGTCTGCATATCCTTTAGAAAAAAGTGAGTGTTTAATGTATAGTAGTGGTCTTGAAAGCTTTATGTTAGTCCTGAGTCTAAGTCTAGAGCCCCCCTATTAAGCTAGGAGGTCTTTACCAGATTTTTACAATTTTTCTTATCTTTTGTAAGCCGGAGGGGATCTGTATCTAAGATTATGTTTTCATCGGGTCGGTTAAGTTCCCAAATCGATAAAGGCCATGGTTCAAACAATTCTAACATCAAGATTATACGCAGTTGACATATTTTTCCATAACTCTTCATTTTGCAGCATTGGTGGAAAAATGGTTTTGAGCTTCTCCATGGCAGAAAATCACTTGCAGAGTGTGTTTTCCGCAATTAACAGACTTAAGAGCATCAGAGGTCAATGAAGGTTAAAATTGAGAAAGTTGGTGATGAAAAGTTTGAGGCATTTGGAGAAAACCTATTCCAAGTGAAATGAATTATTGAGTGATAAAAATTCAAGGTGAAAGCTTATGGGTGGGAGAGCGGAAAATGACTTCTCTACTACTCCAACAGGCGGGTTTCAACCCATGAAGTGCATTTTCCACTGAGCCATTAAAAGAGAGGATTTTGAAAGATTTTTCGAGAAGAATCTATCTTATAAGGAATCTAAGATGTAAAGGAAGTCAGTGAAATTAACACATGTCATTTTGACACCCTGATAAGCCAGATCTTTCCTTTGGCAGATTTTTGAATAAAGAACACTCCAAAGGCATTTCTCTGCCCGAAAGAGAAGCGGAAAAGTAATTTTCTGCTGCATCAAGAAAGTTACCATTATAGTTACTAAAGTGAAAATATGTTTCTTAACGGCCTATGGGATAAAAGTAATTAATTCAAATAAATCCATTTTACTTCATAATGGGATTTTTCAATAATGTTGGGGTCTTTTCATTCGTGTGATGCAAGAAGTTGACCGTTAAATGGTAAGAATTCAAAAGTTATAAAATCATTTGAAAGTTGCAAATGAGAGCCACCATTTGTTTTCCAAATTGTTTTGAATTTGAAGTCTCATATTTTAGCTATTCCTTGCTCCCAAATCCCTAAGAGATACTTCTAATTCCCAAATATGAATCATCAAAAGCATGGCTTCTAGATTCATGGGATTCGATGGAATGAATGGCATTACCTCTGACTGGCATAAGATCTCAGACACTTCTTTCAAGTTCTTCAACATGTAGAATTTTTAGAATAGGTTGAAGGTAGAAAATATGCACGTGATTACTAAAAAACTAAAGGAGAGCAGGTTAGTTGAAGCAACCAGTTTTCTTGTAGAAGTTCAAGCCCCAGAGCTGGTTTGAGAATGTATCACCCAATACAACCTAGACACCAAACAAATCCTTTTTCCCGACGACACGGTGCTTCTCTCTATTGATAGAGAGTCCATCTAGAACTCTCTCCATATCCAAGAATGAGCATAGTATTCAAAAATGACATACAGTCGAGCACTAACTAAGTATATTGCCAAAAAGGCAATTTGGAAGAAGGAGATAATGAAATCATGGTTTCAAGAACCCAAGAGCGCCAAAGGGAAGCTGCCGAAGACATTATACGACACTAATTTAAAGCCGGAGATCATAGACATCTTGGTGTTACTCCACAGGATTAGAGGTGAGAGTGAGGCACTCAACTTTGTTGATCATCACTTCTTCCCTGTTCAGTTAATCTATTCCCAACATCACTTCATTGATTAGGTGCTTATGGTTAGTGAGAATCTCTCGGAGGCCCTAGATAGAACTAAACACCAGAATGAATTTTACATGTCTTTAGTCCTCTTATATATTCTAGCTACGCTCCAAATTTGGCCAGGTCTTCCCAGATTAGAGGAATTTCTTGATGATGTCAAGAGTTATGAATTTTTCCCCTCTTTGCAATTGCATAATAGTTATGTTGAGTATGTTCGGGTTAATGATGCGTTTACAATGAGATTGTGTAGGGAGCTCCAAGGGTGTCGAGAAAGGAGATTCTCTCCCAAGGACATGGCCTTTATCATCTAATTTGGGTGTTATTTCATTTAATTTTAGAGGTTTCTCATATCTTCATCTTGCAGGTTTTGACGATTTCCCTTTGAAGCTGCCCAGGTATCGTACTGATATGATCGTGCTGATCAAAGTAATGAGGCAATCACTCCAAGTGAACTTACTTTGTGTGGAGGCTAAAAAGAAGGGATACAACTTCCCCATGACCATTGGAGCTTACAGCTGCGTGTCCTAGTCATAGGTGAATAATGTTCTCAAGACATTCTCAAAGAGGTCTTCTTTGGAAACCTACAATGTCTTGAGACCGCAATATGACCCAGTGAACTATGCCAGGGATGTATTGAAAATGAGTCATTCAATTCATCATGTACATGATATTTAAGACTACTAGGCTAATTGTTAGGATGATTTGGAATGCAGAGAGAGATTCTACGCCCGGTTAACTATTGAACAAATCAAAAGGTTCAATGTTAACATTGCAGTAGACGGGATAGAAGATGATGGCAACCATATGTATGATAATACATATCTAGAGGAGATAAAGCTCACCCCTATCAGTTCTAAACCTATGCTAGACCAAGCCATTAGTGATTTGCAGACTCTAATGGGGGGTATCTACAAAAGAACAAAACAATGGGTCAAATGTACTGCAGGCCAAAGGAAGAGGTCAGAAAGGAAGACTCCTACTCAGCGAACCCCGACAAAGGATATTGCTGGTACTGCAACCACTTTGTTAGTAACAATTCCAACCATTGTTAAAGGATCAACCCAGTCGGTGGGAGGAGGTGATGAACCTCCTAAGAAAACAATCACTTTGGAGAAGACTTGTGGAGAAGGCCCACTTCCAGGCATTGGGACAACTAAAGAAGCAGTTACTACAGAGCCAAGAAAGTTTACAGATGAGCCCATCAAAAGTACAGAGCTGATTATGGATACTACTATGGATACACAAGTTGGGATCTCGACCCAAGAAGTTCCAAGGCAAGGATCCCCTGTTATAGTTGAGGTAGGAGAGGATAGTTCCAGTACCTCTTCGATAGAATCAGATAAAGAGGTTGAGAAGCAAAAAGAGGTTGCTCAAGTTGTCAAATTGATCTCTTCTTCCCCTACTTCAGTGAACGCATTCACTTCCTGGGAAAAAGATACTCCCCTAGTCATAATGAAATTGTTCATGGAGGAGTTGGTCTCTACCTGCAAAGTCACTAGTGCAGAGTCATGGATAGAGAATACCCTGGAACATAAGAGGAAGAGAGCGGAAGAAAGAAATATTGGCAAAGATACTCTGTCACAGGCCCTTCAGCCCAAAGCCACTACAGGAAAATAGAAGAAATTGAAGACAATGTCTACCCTGGGTTGTGATCCTGAGACTGGGAACTTCACCATTGAAGTGGCCAAGTCAACTAAGGAAGGTAGATCTGAAGATATGATTGCTTCAAAATTTCAATTGCAGTCATTTGATATGGGGTTGGCTCATCATGACACCAAGGTGGATTGGTGAAAATCTACCAATGTAGTGATAGAAGAAGAGCTCAAGGGGCTCAAGACTGCCAAATTTTAGCTTAAGGTAGAAGTGGCTGAGCTAACCAACTTTATCAGGAAACTCCTCACTCTGATTGCAAGCGTTCCTAGCACCCAAACCACCTTTGACCCCAATGCTACAGAGAACCAAGCCATTTTGACTAAGTTGTAAGAGGACCAAAATTATGGGTAGATTGGTAAATGACGGATTGAGAGGCTAAAGTTTGAGGGAATAGCAGTGGTTGAACAACTAGGTAACACCCTTCTAAGGTTGGAGGTAGAGAGAAATAAAATTACTAAGAACCTACAAACTCTCACGTTGGAAAGGGTGAAATGCTAGGAATGTATAGTTATGCTTCATGTGGCAGTAAAGATGAAGACTAAAGATGTTCTAAAAGCTAATATTTTATAGAAAGGAGATGAGCCTTTGATCAAATGGCTTCAGAGTCTAGAGTATAAGATTGAGATGATCATCCAAGCTGAAGCAGGATTGCAACAGATAGATGTCAAGATCAAAGAGGAGCAGAGAAAAGATTTCAAAATCCTCTTAGGGCTTCATACAGAAGCACATAACAGTGGTCAAGGCAAGAAATAATCAGAGTAGCCAATATGTAGAATTCATTTTCTGATTATTTGCATAAATTGACAGAAGATTCTTCCTCTCATCTTGACAAAGTACCTAAACTCCAACAATTGAGTGGATGCGTTTTTAGAGAAACAGAAGAACTGAAAGATCAGACTGATGCCATTAATATTCTTGCCAAGGAACATTACATGTGGCTCATTTGGTACACCAACATCCATGTCAACAGGCACGAAGAACTCATTCAAGTCATTACAGCTGTTACAGCCTATAGGGCTAAATTAGACAAGGGGAAGGAAACTGAAGCTTAAATAGATTCACCCTTGTGCTATTTTTGATACTATTGTAACTGATAAACCTTTGGTTATCATTTCTGGTTGAGGAATTTGAACCATTTTGGTTGCCTCCTTTTTGTAATGGTCTAATTTGGAACTCTATATGTACTGTTTCCAAAATCAATAAAAATGTCGGCTAAATTTTAGTATAAAAGATAGCATTTTGCTGAGTCACATTTGTATGTCTGAATACCATTGTTTTATCTGTTCCATTTTCATTTCATTTATCTTTCTATTGAATTTGAGTGTTTCTTTGTAATTGAATTTACAATCTGTGTTTGAACTAGAGCTCTGTATTACGATTTGATACAATTAGCTAAAGGGGAAACTCATTGTTATCTTGAGTTTGGGAAGCGTTCTTGTGATATGGATTGGTTCATTGTTGTTTCATCATTAGTCTTTAGTCTCGCATCTACATTTCTAGTAGAATTTTATGCATTACCAATTTTGGGAGTTAATCTGATTGATGAAATCTCAGAGTTGGCTAGATTTAGAATTGAATCTGTCCCACCTGAGCTATTTCCTGCCTAGGATTATCTTGGTTTGCCTCTTCTATTCTCAGGTTAAGAACATACCCTTGTTAGACTAGGAAAGAGAAAAATTCATTGAAAATCTTTCATATAAGGGAGTTGTACCTTTAAATTCAAAGGGAAATTAGTTTTTGTTAATAACAATTTTCCAACTTTCGTATTTGATTGTTCTTAAGCATTTTGGGTATTTTGGAGTTAAATTGAAAAGAACAATCTTTTTACCAACACATACATAACAAATATTATTGCATAACAAAGGTAATACATTGCAATACATAAGCATCATCCTATAAATAGGAAAGCAAAGCATATACATAAACATCCATCCTGTGCATCATAAAATAGTTGCATATCATATATCAATGTCTCAAAAAAGCATCAGAGTACAAAAATCAAGGTTTCTGTATACACTGAGGCCCACAGGCTCATAAAATATCCCATGTTAATCAAAATTTTCCCTCTACTAGAGAGACTCCCTATCAACCCCTGCTCTCTCGGTCCTCCTAATCCTCATCCTGTTGGGAAGATGAGGCTCCCCTTGTGTGATGCCCTGTTTGCCCCGATCTAGGTGGCCCCCTTAGTCCTAGCACTCCCCCACTACTCTTTATCCTATGGGAGTGTGACTTGCTAGTTGACACTTTGTAACTCGGTTCCCACTAATCCTGTGGCACATCTTTCCTATACATGTCCTTCCAATACTGTGACTCTTCTTGGACATCTGATAAGATCCCTGCAATATCACGCACACCTACATCTCTGATGGAACTGATAAACTAGCATGACTCCTCCTTGGCCCTCTGTGCCCTAAACCTATCTGCATCTTGAGAGGCAAGTAATGTGTCCCTCTTTGCTGTCAACCTATCCATCTGTGCTATGAGCGTTGATCGCTCGATAATCCATGATGCATGATTTGTATCCCATGTAGCTCTATCTGTATCTCTCTACAATGTCAATCTATCTATCTGGCTTGTAAGCTCTGAAATGCACTATATATGACCCTCACACTGATCATCTGGATGCTATATGTCATCCCCCTATGGTGGCTCATCCATGTCTCATCCATCTGCATCAGCATATCACCGAGATTCCTGTCATCATCATCACCTCCTCATATGAACCCTCATCCTCATCATCATAATCATCGTCATCATCTGACTCCTCCTCCCCATCCTCCTCCTCATCCTCCTCATCATCCTCCTCCTTAGTGTTCTCATCTCTGGGCACCCTCACTCTCGGTATCGCCACATTGGGATCTGTTAGAGGAATTGACCTGTGCTAAGAAAACCACCTATCATACTCATCTGTGGTCCGTACGTATGCTACATCTACATCTTCTCCCCATGGTCTAGGCTGTAACTGTGTGAACTCTATATATGCCACCTGAGGCCTTAGTGTTGCACCCCATATCGTGGCCTTGACCCTCGATTTAGAAAAAAATGTTGTACGTGTCGGTACTCCTTGTATCTCTCCAAACCATCATCAGACTCGCTCTGGGAGCTACATCTCAATCACTATATGACCCAT
>MU228111.1:402603-414692 GCA_018584345.1 Thuja plicata
ACCCCATATCGTGGCCTTGACCCTCGATTTAGAAAAAAATGTTGTACGTGTCGGTACTCCTTGTATCTCTCCAAACCATCATCAGACTCGCTCTGGGAGCTACATCTCAATCACTATATGACCCATCAAAAACCTCTTGATGAGGGACCTCTTCTATCTGAAGTAAGGAAGGTGATCTGCATCATCATCCCATCTGGGGAAATCTCTATAGGGATGCCAAGTGATATCTCTCAACACATCTATCTCGTGTCAAAAGTGCAGTGTGTATCCTAATGGGTCATGTGCAAGTGCCCCTCAGTAGCAATAAACATATGGAAAATTTGGTAAAACCACTCTCTGAGCTATAGACCAGAATATCGCTATGTGCTCATAGGCCCACACCTGCAGTAGTGTAATCCCACTACTGATCAACAATCTTCCACGATATGCCAACTGATGGAGCTAGTAATATTTCATAGCCAACATGCATGGCCCCCATGTGAACACTGTGCCTTGCATAATCATCTACTCAAGTACACTCCCCTAGCTAATAGGGAATCAATGCCCTAGTCTATCTAGTACCAAGAGACATGCAATGACTCCATAGATAACTGCAATTAGACTGTCATGCTACCTAGCCATGGTTTCCCATCGTATCTCATAATCCTGGATGTTAAGATCATCACCATCAATCTCAAACAACCAGTGCAATGGTGACGTCCCTATGTTGGGATTGTACTCATCCAACTCACCATGAATCAAAATCCTAAGGATGCGCCATACATCCTCCAGTGTCACTGTCGCCTCCCCCATTGATAGGTGGAAGGAACTAGTCTCCGAGTGCCATCGCTCGGCTAACACTGTGATCAACCCCTAGTTTTCCCTAATCTTGGGCATGTACATGATATGATACAATCCTAGCAAGGCAAGGATGTGCTTCTCATGTCTGCTCAACCTTTGGTATATTTCTAGACACACCGGTCTACTCTCCCATGTCTGTGGAACTGACATCTCCTCTTGCAATCACCATGCAACTTTGGCCAACTTTCTATACTTTCTATTTCTTGTTGACTGACCTAGGACCAATTTTGACCTAGTTTGACCTAATTTCTACCTTTTCCTAAGGTTTTGACTAGTTTAGGGTGGTTCAGGAACCCCCAGACCCTATTTTGAGGCATGTCTGACCAACTACGTAGGTTCTCTTACCACCTGCACAAAAAGGCCTCCTACCTGAGCTGCCTGCACAAGTGATCATGTAACCTGTGTAGGTGGGCATGTGACCTACATAGGTGGCATATGCCAGCCCCTGCCAGCCCTTTTTGACCCCCATTTGACCCTCTAAATAGCCTAAAAAAGTGTGCAAAGCAAGAAACTACTAAGAGGCTTCGATGTACTCACCTCGGGTCCCGCATCAGCCGGCCATCAGAAGTTACAAACTCATTCCTTGCACTGAATCTCCACTAGCACTTGATCCATTTTCCTTGCTTTAGAGCTCAATTCTTCCAAATGAGAGAGTGAAAATAATCTCCAGAACCCCTTTCAAGCCCTTTTATAGCCTCTTGGTTGCCTAGATGGATGTGCAACCATTATGTTTTGTATTGGTTGCGATGCTTTTGACACTGTGAACCTCATATCTTTTACATTTGAGCTCTAATTTTTTATCCGATCATTGTTGTGGATACATCTCAGCATTTTCGACAAATCGACCTATCACTTGCATTTTTAGGATGATTTCTTGAGGGGGCACCTATGTATCCCATTATCACTAGGGCATGTTTTAATGCTGTTTTCTTTAGAATTCTTTAACACAATGCTCATAATCACATTGTATCAAAGAGGGGCAAAATGTAGACACCTAAAAATGGTTCGAGCCTGCTGGTCTACGTGTTTTAACATTGTTTGCATTACAATCAAAATGTTGTTTTGTGAACTAATTATTCTTCCATGTCACACATATTATCTTTATTATATAGCACTATTATGTCTTTCATCAATGATTGAATATTGCAAAATTGTTCAATTATTTACTAACAATTCTACTTTCTCTATCAAATTGATCATTTCCCAAATCATTTCAAAACCTTCCTAAACCGATCCTATTCGATCCTAAACTATCCCAAACCTTCCTAAACTGATCCTATTCGATCCTAAACCATTCCAAACCTTCCTAAATCAGTTCAAATATATCCTATTCTATTCAAAATCAATTATAGAATTGTCTGGACTCATTCTAACCATTCTGGGGCATTGTCCAAGATCATCGATGCCTAATCAACCCAATTTCAAACCAATCGATCAAACCCTAATTCCAATTCAATCAATATTATCATCATTCTAGGAGCATTGTCCAAGATCATCGATGCTTCGTATCCTTTCAATCAACCATTTAATAACACTGTCAAAGATCATCGGTGTTATCGCTATCAATCTATCAATTTCAATTCAATAGTGTTGTTCATTATTGTCAATACTATTTCTGATTATCATTTTGGGAACATTTTCAAAGATCATCAATGTTTCCCCATTGCAATCTTACGATGCCATCAAAGTTCATTGGCACTTTTCAATCATTTCCAATCATCATTATCCAGGCGCATTGTCAAAGATCATTGATGCCTCGTGATTTTCCTAAACTATTCTGGAACCCTCAAAATTAACCTTAATCATTATCAACATTATCAAAATCATTTCAATTCGACATTGTCACCTTCAATTTGACCTATTTCACACTAATTTCCCCCTTTGGATGAATAACCCATAATTTATCCTAAGTCCTAATTGAATAAATAAATAAACTTTATTTATTCCCCACTTTCCTAAGTCTCCAATAATTAATTAATTTCTATTAATTAATTAGCTAATTGCAATTTATGGAATTTTACAATTTCATAAAATCTAATTTGATTTGGAGGAATATTTGAGAATATTGAATTATGGATTTGATTAAAGATTCATAATCTCACCTAAATATCACATCCCTTAATTGAGGATTCTCATCCCTATTAAGGTGCTTCCTCAATATCTCCAAAATCCTCCAATATCTCCTTAATATATCTCCCCCATTTCATGCTTCCAAGAATCCTACCAACCAAAATCTTGGTTGGTGCATTGATTTTGTGCAATCTCACCAAATTTTCTCTCATTTTCTATAAAATGGGATGCATTCCTCTCATTCAAGGTTAACCATGAGATTTTGAGAAAACCTCAAGATCACTCATCTCCTAGTAATTCCAATTATCAATCCAAGATTTCAAGTTCTTTGTGCAATTGTGTTTGTCAAAGAGAAACATATCAACTTCTATGGAGAAGAAAGGAGACCATTAGAACTACATTTGAAGGGAGTTTGCTTGTGTTATCTTGCATATATTTTCACTCTTGTTTCAAATGGTTTTAATGTTAGATTAGTTAGGGTAGCATATTGTTTAGGGTTTGTGAATACCTAGATATGCTTCTAACCCCTTTTCTGGTCTTACACTAAGAGATATTATGGTGATAGATACTTCATTCTATTTGTTGATGACTATTCTAGAATGATGACTATTGTGTTCTTAAAAGAGAAATCAGAAGCATTTAAGATGTTTAAATAGTATAAAGATATAGTTGAAAAATAATGTGGAAAGGATCTAAAATTTCTAAGATCAGATAGAGGATCATAATTTATTTATGAAGAATTCACTAATTTTTGTAATGAGCATGGAATTAAAAGATAGGTTTATGTACCAAGAACACCACATCAAAAGGGGATTGTTGAGAGAAGGAATAGATCCATAGTTTATTGTGCCAGAACACTGATGATTGAAAAAGGCATCACACAAAAATTCTGGAGAGAAACTGTTAGTATTGTTGTCTACACACTAAATCAAGTTCAATTGAAGAAAGACACCAATAAGACACCTTATGAGCTATAGTATGGATACACACCCAATGTAAGTTACTTCAGAATTTTTGGAAGTCAATGTTATATTTTGAAAGATGATAGAAATGGAAAGCTTGACTCCAAAGGTGGTGAAGGGATATTTTTAGGTTATTCTACCAAAAGAAAGACTTATAAATGTCTTAACAAATCCTCTAGAAAAATCATTGAAAGTGCAAATGTCAAAGTGGATGATTTTTCTAAGAAAATGATGAGGAAAGTAGAAAAGAGATAGAAAACTAAAACAGATTTGTCTACAGTGAAGAACTTGACACTCTTCTCGAGCAACAGTGTATCTCTACTGAGCGACTAAAAAATGCACCCGAGCATCAAGCTACGACAATTAGGAAATTGCTCACAATGATGTACTAAGCGATGAAGATCAAAATGAAGGTCAAGATGATGATCAAAATTATGAACAAAGAGATGAACCGGTACTTGCCAAGTATATCAGAAGACACGATCCACAGAACTAGATCATAGGAGACAAAAAGGCAAGAATGAGAACAAGAAGCAAGTCTTTGAACACTAGATGACTGGTTTGTGATTTTGAGCCTAAATCTGTTAATATTGCACTTGAGAATCAAGAATGGGTTAGTGAAATGAATGAAGAGATTGAGAAGATCTAGAAGAAAAATACATGGACATTAGTACCTAGACCAAATGACAAAAATGTCACTGGTACCAAATGGATATTCAAAAACAAACTGAATGGGAATGGAGAAGTCACAAGGAACAAAGAAAGAATAGTATGCAAAGGTATGCACCAAAAGAAGGTATTGAATATGGAGAAACCTTTGCACCCATTGCTAGACTAGAAGGAGTCAGAATTATACTTTCTTATGCTGCATTCAAATGATTCAAGGTATACCAAATGGATGTCAAATCTGTATTCCTACATGGAATACTAGAAGAAGAGGTATACATTCAACAACCTGAAGGGTTTTTTGATCATAACAAGAGAAACATGGCTTGTAGACTACACAAATCCTTGTATGGATTGAAACAAGAACCGAGAGCATGGTATGAAAGAATTCACTCTTATCTCATAATTATGGGATTTGTAAGAACAAGTGATAATAGTAATATGTATTTAAAAGAAGATACTGATGATAACATCTTGATTGATAAGATATTTGTTGATGATATCATATTTTGAGATAATGATATGCTATACAAATCATTTTCTGATGAAATGAGCAAAGAGTTTGAGATATCAATGTTTGGGGGGAGATCAAATTTATTCTCATTCTATAGATTATTCAATAGGATGAAGGCATATACACCACACAATCCAAATACATCAAAGAAGTTCTCAAGATATTCAAGATGGAGGACTCCAAACCAGTTGGAACACCGATGGAAACCGGATGCAAATTGACAAAGGAAGACAAGTCAAATGAGGTAAATCATAACTTATATAGATCAATGATTGGCAAACTCATGTATGTTGTACATACTAGATCAGATATAGCCCGTACAATTGGAATAGTTGCGAGATTCTCTGCTAATCCCAAGGAATCACACATGACTGTTGTCAAAAGAATTCTAAGATATCTAAAGAATACCAAGGACTATGGCTTGTGGTATAATAAAGAAGGCAAATTTGAGCTTCAAGTCTATACAGACGCTGATTGGGTTGGAAACATAGATGATAGAAAGAGAAAAAAAAGGAGGAGCATTCTTTATGGGTGATAGACTTGTCACATGGATAAGTAAGAAGCAAGGATGCTTATCACAATCTACTGCAGAAGTAGAACATGTGGTTTTTGCTGAAAATTTCTCTAACATTGCATGGATCAAGCAATTACTAGAAAGTATGAATATGAAAATCCTTAAACCAGTAATTATCTTTTGTGATAATACAAGTGCTATAAACATTTCAAAGAACCCTGTCGTGCATGCTAAGAAAAATCACATTGCTATCAAGTATCATTACTTAAGAGAACAAGTTCAAGAGAAAGAGGTGATACTGGAATATGTGCAATCCAAAGAACAATTAGTAGACATATTCAGTAATCCATTACCTAAAGATACATTTGAGTACCCGAGGAAGAGACTAGGGGTCAAACCCTTGTCTACTGGTCACTAAGGTGATTAGAAGGTTGCATCAACCTACACATTATCAGAAGATCATTCATGTTGATGCAAGAAAAAATAAGGACTGAAATGAAATATCAGTACACAGAAAGGTACTTATCTGCACCAAACACCAGAGCTATTATATTACTAATGGAAAGGAAATTCAAGGAATATATTAGGGAGAAAGATATTATATGTTTGGCATTGTTGTCAAAGGGAGAGATGTACTCAATGAATATATCCAGAGATAAGAGAGAAAATAAATATATATTCATTAAAGAGAGGAACAGTCAAAGGGAGAGCAAGATTCAAAGAAAACTTAACCATCCATCCAAGGGAGAGAATTGGAGAAAAAATTAACACTTATACCTATCTAGAAAAGGGAGAAGAGATTCTACAACAAAGGGAGAGACAAAATCAGAAGTTGCTACATCTATCCAATGAAGGGAATGAAGAATAAAGAATGAAGAAAGTACTATGCAAGAATCAAATCTAAGCTAGAAGAGCTTACCAAGAGCCATATATTGGAATTGGTTATAAAAAAATAATTTTGGGAGAAATTGACGAACTACAACTGATATTTTTCATATTATATTACTAGTATGTTTCCATCAATGCTAAAGGGAGAGATTGATGAACTATTACTGATTGAATGTTTAAAGATGACAAGTTGATGATCACCGAGCTGCAAAATGTATATGCAAGAATTTAAATCAGTTAATGTATTATATTATCATTGATGTCAACTTGATATGGTATGATTTATTACACACATATTATCACAACACTTAAAGATTTAAAGAGACAAAGTTTTTGTCATTAGTAATCATATACGCTGAGTGACAGTAAACCCCACCAGACAGTGAACCCCAAGCACAAAAGTTCACAATGTTACCCAACAGATAGCGTTATCAGATAAAGTGATACCCGATCAATCATTACCGAGCTAACTACAGTTGTCACCAAACAGAACTAAAGTTGATACTCGAGCTATCTGCAGTAGTCACCGAGCACAACTGAAGTGTTGATCGATGGTAACTGAAGTTAGGATACGACAAAACAACTTAGCTGGTAGGAGCTAAATATAGAGTTAATTGATTGATTACTTTTTTTTCATTGACAAGTTAAAAGATAAAGATAAGAAGGATATTTAAAGCATGTTTTATTCCATAAAACAAGGAGAGTTTTGCAGAATAAAAATAAAGCAAGCATGGCGAGATTTATGGATCAAGAAGTGATCAACGAAGAAAAAAAGGATAGAAGAATAGTGAAATCATGTCTATATAAAGAAAGAAGTAATTCATTATCAAAAGAGGAATGCTGAAGAGAATTCTAGTGAAGATAGAAGTCTTCATATAGATCGTATCATACAAGCTAAAGAACAGAGCTAAGAACTCTGTAGACACTGAGAAACAAAGAAGCAACAACATTCATCAAGAAAAAAGAAGGGGAGAAAAAGAAGAGAAGAGCATATTGATTAGAAGAGGTATTATGGACTTACAATATATCTGAAAAGCTGCAATTCAAAGTTGTATTAATGAATATATGATCTACTCATTTAGTTTAACCATTGATTCATAAAATCTCTTAACAAAGTGGGATTTAACCATCCTTAATATATTGAGAAACATCCCAAGGAATATCAAAAGGTTTTCATGTTGAAAGCATAGTGAATGCTAGGTCAAGGGATAAACTATTAGTTTTAAATCCTCTAACAAGGTTGCACTTAATAGTGTGTTTGTAACCTTTAACAGGGTTGGCTCTTCACTGAGCTCACTTCAAAAGAGTGAAAATTTTGGGTTACTGATCCCAAGTGGTTTTTCCCTTAATAAGGTTTCCACGTTAAAAATCCATGTGTCAAATGTGTATATGGATCATTTCTTTGATGTTTTTCTTTACACATTACTAAAACTTAATAGATCGGTAAACACTAAGTTATTTACTGTATTTCGGTAAAGGTTAAGAAAAGATAAACTGCTATTCAGTAAAGCTTAAGGAAAGGATAAATATTATAAACACAGAACAATATATACATGTTAGATTTACACAAGGCATACATCTTGTAGGGCTGAAGATAACTAGAGGTTTTATATTTTTGGTATAAAGTTTTGGTTGAATATAAGATTAATTTTTGAGGCCACTGATTCACCCCCCCTCTCAGTTATTCTAACAAAGACTAGTGATTAGCATTTGCAGGATTTGTTATCAATTTTTGTAATAAATATCATTAAAAAAATAGTGTAAAACCTAGATCCATTGTCAAATTTACTGAGAAGTAGTAAATTTGTAAATGGTACACCCACCTGAGTTTGTGGAGCTCAAAGAATAGAAGGATTTAATCCTTGTTAATTATAATTTTACTTGTTTGAATCAAAAGTTGGGAAGCTAAGAGTCAAGAATAAGTGCAATATTGAGATTCTACAAGAAAAAACTCTAATAAGAACATTGGCAAAAAAATCTTATGGCATATGAGGAACAATCTACTGGTGAAGTTGTGGAAAATGAAGTTGAGATTGAGGTAGGAGAGTCTCTTATGATTAGGAGAGTTATATTGAGTAAGAGGGAAGATGAACCTTTACAAATGAGGAATTTGTTTAGGACTATTAGTAAATCAGGAGGTAAATGTTGTAAAGTTGTAATGGATAGTTGTAGCATTGACAACTTTGTATCAGAAGAGATGGTGTAGAAGCAGGGATTGAAGAAGCTTAAACATCCTTATCCTTGTCAGATATGTTGGTTTTCAGATGATCATATGGTAGAGATAAGAGAGAAATGTTTGGTTAACTTCAGCATTGGACCTTAAATAGATGAAGTTTTATGTGATGTGGTATATATGAGTGCTTTTCATATTATATTAGGAATACCTTGGAAATTTGATAGAGGAGCTATTCTTGATTGCAAAATAAATTTGTTCAGAATAGAGAAGGGTGGAAATAAGTTTACTCTATTTCCTTTGATGGAAGAAGAAGAAGGAAGTGCAAGGAATTTGAGTATGTTAAAGAGTTATTTTTCAGAGAAGTAGACTACAGAGGTTAGTATAGATTAGGAGAAGGGTCTTGCAAGTAAATCTAGTGAATGCAAGTTAGTATCTAATAAAAATAAGGGTTAAGTGGAGAAGCAAGTGACTTTGGTTGATGAAAAAATGAGGGTTTATAATAGACGTAGACTGGTTATGAAAAAAGGAAGAGGTAGAGATCTAGGATTTAGTGTTGATAGGAGGTATGAAGAAGTGAGTATAGAGGGGAGTAAGTTGATGGATCTGACAAAGGAGAGTGTAGAGGTGTAGAGGCAGAGAGTTGCAGATAAAGAGGAGGTTTGGATTAAAAAAAGTATGGGATTTATGTTCCAAGGATTTTTAAATGTTCATAATATTCTCTTATGGAACATTTTATTTTACCTAGGGTTCCTAATGTAGGAGCATCTTAGGATCTTGGAAATCTTGCATCAAATAAAAAGATTTCCTTAGTTTTTTTTATGTTCTGTTCAAGTTGGGTAGTTTTTGGTTTTTTTGTGGTCGTCAAACCATGCTTGTTATTTTTGGTTGTGGTCATGACATCATGTTCTTGGCTTAGTCTTGGAGCTTATCCTATGATGGAAACTCATTTGGTTTCATCTCATGGAAGTTATGACAGATTCTTTGTGTATTTTTCCCGTTCTTCATTTCCTGGTTCATGGTTGAGTTTTCTGATTGGTTTCTGGTCTTCCAGTTGGTTTTCCCAGGCATGACAATATTAGTTCATTATTATGTTCAAGGCTGACCTTTTTATGTGATTTATTCACTTAAATATTTCATTGGAGATTGTTCTTTAAGATTTAAGTCCTACCCTATTTGGGTGTAATGTATTTACTCATTTCTTGGGGAATGTAATCTTTTCAAGGTTGATCGATAATTTTAATTTCTTTATAATCTTATGGACTTGTTCCTAAGGGGTAGGATGATCTCATAAGATTATTTGGAGTATCTTGGATAGGATTTAGAGGGTTTTTAGTGTAATTAGGCCTATGTGCTTAACATGTATGACTCACATGTGAAATGACATGTTGCAGATCTATTGTAAATGAGTTTTGATGATAATAAGAATCTGAATATCTTGTTTTTACCTACTTTGTCTTTTTTTCTTACATTGTGTATGTTTGTTGCAAGGGTTGGATCGATCTCCTTGAGGTTTCTCCATCCTTGACTGCATCACTACCAATAATACAACAACAAATTTACAGGCACATGGCTCACTGCCAAGTAAAATAAAATATGAACTGAGAAATTTGCATCTACATATGGGTGTAAGCAATAAGATGAGTCCACTTCTCGTGGAACATTTACACTTAGTTGATTTCGTGAAACATACTTTTACAAAATGGGGTCATGTTACACTTCGAGGTCCCGAGACAAAATTCAAATTGGGACCCTGAACCAAATTTTAAAAACACGGGGCCCCGTTTAGAAATAAGGTCCCGTTACAAACGTCACCCCATTTCAAAAAGGGGTGACGTTTGTAATGTGGCCCCGTTTCTAAGGGGGGCCCCATTTCTGAAAACTGTTTTTTTTTAATGGGGTGGAATCATTTTTCAGAAATGTCCCCCCGGTTTGAGAGCTCCACCCTGTTTCCTCTCCTGCAGAAACCTCTCTAGGTAGGCCTTTTTTTCAATTTAACTGTTATTTTACTATTTTTTATCAATTTGGTTAGTATTTATTTATTTTTATTACGAAAAATGAATTTGTATGTTAAATTTTTTAGATTTATTGTAGAAATGTTAAAAAAATAGATTTTTTCATTTATAATTAGTTTTTTATATAATATTATTTTTAAAATGTAAAAAAATAGTTTTTTTAAATGTATTTACTTTTTTTCGTATAGTTTTAGTCTAGAAATGTTTAAAGAATAGTTTTTCATGTATTTAGATGTAATTTTTTTTAACTTTTTACTGAAAATGTAGAAATTGCATGTAGGTACACACATGATGAAACAAATTTAAAAAATTAACATCCTAAAATAAAAACCTTAAACCAAAATCTTGGAATCAAAACCCTAAATAAATAAGTCACATTCAAAACCCTAGAAACAAATAATTTTGAATATATAGAAATCGTAAAGCACTAAATTACACTAAAATTAGTATATAATCTTAACACATTAAATTAAATTATTATATGTACGTCAATTACACATAAAATAAAGACCATTTACAACTGTACAATTTGTAATTATTATTCGTTAGGACCTATTATGTATTTGACAACCCTTATGACCGATTATGTATCCTAGGACCCATGTTAGTACTCCTTATTCAACAACTACATGACCCTTTAGAACTCATTAACATATCCACCCGTTAATACCCCTTTATGACCCATAATGTATTCTATGACCCTAGATTAGCACCCATTATATATCCTAGGACCAATAATGACTTCTTACCACACATTACTACCCCTTAATATGCATTATGACCCCAAGTCCCTTGGTGCTCCCTTAATACATTCACGTGTCCAAATAGATATTAAGGGGTCCTATGACCACTTGAGACCCATTAGGACACATTAGGACCCATTAGGAGACATTAAGACCATAATGGGTCCTAATGTGTCAAAATGGGTCTTAAGGGGTCCTAGGACCACTTAAGACCCATTGGGACACATTAGGACCCATTACGACACACTAAGACCCATTAGAACACATTAGGGGAACTAATGGGGACCTAATGTATTCTAAAAAATCTTAGTGTGTCATAATGGGTCCTAATGTGTCCCAATGGGTCTTAAGTGGTCCTAGTACCCCTTAAGACCCGTTTGGACACATTAGGACCCATTACAACACATTAAGACCATAATGGATCCTAATGTGTCCAAACGGGTCTTAAGGGGTCCTAGATGTTTAGACACATTAGGACCCATTATGACACACTAAGACCTGACACATTAGGACCCTTATGAGACATAATAGGTCCTAAGAGGTCAAAATGAAAAATAAGTATCCTTAGGGGTCCTAATGTGTCCAAACGGGTCTTAAGGGGTCCTGGGAGCACTTAAGACCCATTGGGACATATTAGGACCCATTACGACACACTAGGACTCATTAGAACACATTAGGTCTCCCTAATGTGTTCTAATGAGTCC
>MU228111.1:435311-466333 GCA_018584345.1 Thuja plicata
AATTGAAGTTGTAATGGAAATAGAATTTGCTCGATTAAGTAATAAAATGAAATATTTAATAATGGTAATTGAATTCATTAAGGGAACCTTAAGGAATGTACTTGTGAATGGTAACGATGTTATGTTATAATGTTAGAAAAAATAAAATTTGTTAATTGTAATTTTAGGTCATAGACCTGATTCCTTATGGGTTCCCTGGCGGGGACATTATAGAATCTCTCCTCTAGTGTTAAATATAAATTTTAAATTTTTTTGATATGATTTACTATTTTTTAATTTATTTGAAGCAACATCTTCTCGAATGTTAAAATACCTACTTGTTGTATTTTGAAATTATAATATATTAGATCTAATCAAAATAATATAAAATTTATATGACAATAATCTTGACTCTGAGCTCTACAAAAGGGTATTTTTTATATTTTTTAAAATATCATTAAAAAGAGTAGGAGTTATTGAAACATCAATTTTATGAAATAATTTTATTTGTTTGGTAGTTGGTATAAAACATGCATTTAAGAGACATTTCCAATTGAAAATTTTTAACCACTTATCTAGCTTAGCTAGAATGAATCTAGCTAGACCATATGATTGAATAAAATTAATTTTTATTTAGAAATACTCAAATTTAGTTGTGCTGATAAGTGGTCCTGAAATGTGACACAACTTTGTGCTTTTACCCTTGACTATAGCATTTGTTATAGCTCGTCATGCTGCATTCCTATCTTTAGATCGAATCATTTTTCCAATACACTGAATGACACTAGCAACAGTAGATATAGCATGTTTAACTGATGCATCCTTTTAATTTTTTTTTATCACAAATGCCTAACTTTTTTATTACATTTCTAATTTTTTACATTCTCATCAATTGCATCATAAGTTGACATTGAAATTGTAAATTTTTTTGATAAAAGAATTCTTTGTATATTCTATTAGCATACTAGATTATCTGTCTCCAAGATAGCTTACCAGGAAGACCATCCAAAACATTACTTTCAATATTCAGAAAATACTTTTCAGTATCATCATCACGGTTAGAATTCTTAGTTGCACCTTGTTGGAAAAGATTTTCATATTCATGTAGGAAAGGAATTTCATTTTCATTGTCAACAACATTTAAAGGATTTTCATTTTGAACAAAAAAATGATTTTCAATTTCAACAACAGGATGATTTTCAATTTCAACATGTTCAGGAGGATTTTCATTCACATCAACAAAAAGGTTTTCATCATCAACAAAACTATGGTTATTTTATTTTTCATGAACTCTTTCAAGGACTATGTTAGGAATTGAATCAATTTCAACAGTAATATATGCTAGTAATAAATCTCTATAAAGAGAATTATCTATAACCATTTTTTTAGTATCATTCAAAGGTGGATTTGAAGATATACCCGGAATCATGTTTTTTGTAACATTTTCTACATCATTAAGAGGTTCATTCAAATACGTACTTGCATTGTTGCCTATATTCGTAAGATATTTTGGATTCACCTCTTGGACCTCATCTTGTGCATTCATCGTACCCCCATGGTATTCATAATGTTTGGATCTTCAATTGTTGTGGATCGTGAAGCTTCATCGATATTCATTTGGTGGATCCTCAATCTTCTATCCCTAAGATGTTTGGCCTCTCTCTCTCTCTCTCTCTCTCTCTCTCTCTCTTCTTGTATTTCTTTAGGGTTCATATCCCTCCTTCCTTTCCTCTTTTGATGTTGTTTACATCCCATGATTGATCATTCAAATCAATCAAATAATGCCTTCTGTAACACCCCACTAGGCAACCCGAGAGGACAAGACATAAAACCTCTATAAGATGCAAGCAGTAAACCCTTTTTTTTATGCAAGAATAATATTCATCATTACACTTTATATTTCTAAAATAAAAATACTCTTCTACAACTTGATTGTAAGATTTATACAACTTAAGTCCTCATAGGTTCCCTAATGTCACTACTAAAGAAACATCATCTAAACTATTTACATGCCTAAGATATCCATAGTATTACGAGCTTAAAAGATCTACATTAATTTTAATGCAGCAAGGTAAATTTCCCTATTTTGTTTCTTTTATTAAACATAAGTGAATCATAAAAAAAAGATTATTCCTTTTATCAACTCATGTCATTAATTCATATTGATTTCATAAATTCCTACTATCCTTTGTACCACATTCCTCTAATCATTTAGGTAAGAGATTAATATTCATTAAGGTAGGAATTATCCTAGGTGCTTCATTAACCCATAAACATGAACCAACCATTAACATTACAATCAAATTACTATCTTGATCCATTGTTTCATAACTATTCATTGTTCATAATTCCAATCACTAATTTATCATTTCTCAATAGTTTCCTTTGATACTTTCATCCAAAGATAATACATTATTTTGTAGGTACACCATTATATATAACTATATCTAATATTATTTCCTTTATATATATGGACAACATAAGAGAATAGGAGAAATAACATAATCACTTTCTTCTAATGCTAATAACATACCCAATATACCACATTCTTTTCCCTTTCTTTTACCTATAACTACCCATTCCCCTATACATTGCTTGGAATTGAGAGTACATCAATACTACAAGAATCCTTTTAGGAGGTTACAATTACATGAATACAAATACATAAGTACATCTCAACATAATAAAATATCCAATAAGATGTCTTCAACTGTAGATCTAGAAAGGAACATGTGCAAGGATCCTCCAAAGAATCACAAACAATACCTCGATATAAATATTAACCACCCAACCATGTGGGACCAATAGGCCCACTCCCTCGAGCTAGGAGATAGAACCAAAGGCCCATGTAAGAGGTAACAACTACGAAATTTATAAGGTGGTGATAACTTTTCCCCAAATCCACAACACACAAAAAGAAAAGACAAGAAGACCAAAAGGACTACCGGAGGCATGATACAGATTGGTAGAGACTCTAAGATACAAGCTAGGTGAGTGTCATTACATAGCCCTCACCCCTTGAGTTACCCTTGTATGCCACTCTAGGCCCCACCCCCCAAGTAGGCACATGCAGAACTGAACATCTCTCATACAGATGAGACTATTTGATTGTGCTATTGCAATAGCACCTTCTCCCACTCCCATCCGTAGCCTATACTAGAACTACCGGCATGGTCGAGGCTTATCTTATTCAATGTGTAGTACCCTTCCCATAATTTATTAATGTTTTCACTAGATTAAACAACTCACCAGTGGGTTACCCTGGTACTAGCCACTTAGGGCCCCGATCCCTCACTGTCAACCACTCACCTAGTGTACTTAGGTTCCCTAACATACATAAAAAAATCATAAGAACATAATAGATCCATAATCAAGAATTAATATCAATTCCATAACAACATTGGATTGATTTTAGGAAAACATATGTTGTCCCTAGTCCACTAGACAACCCTAAACCCAAATATGACATTCAAAATGTTCCAAACACATAAGAAGACATAAAAGTGATATTGTAAACATGTTCAGTGTATAAATAGATCTAATTACCCAAATAAAAATTCTAATAGCCTCTGGTACCCATACAAAACCCTAAAACTTTGTAATGTTCTTAAATTGAACTATTTCAAGCAAGGATTAAATGCAAAGAATAGTCATCATAGCACAGTCACCCATATCTTCCACAAAACAAATAATAAATACAATCACTTTGGTGGAGATTTAGATAAAATAATTATGGACTCTCAATTTGATGTTTGTGAAACTCTAATGGTGGAAAATAAAGTTATGACTTCTGGTTTAAAATAGAAAACTCTGGTTAGGGTTCATACCTGCCTTCACTAAAATGGTTGTAATTATCCCAAAACATAATAAAAATGATCCAAACCATTTGGAAATGAAATATAAGACATTGGAGGATCTATGATATCAAATTAAAACTTTTATTTTATCATAATAGTCTGTAGCATACAAATACATTTGACAGAAAAAATAGAATCAAGAAAAGACAAGCATAGTCTGCCAAAATGTCAATAATAAGGAATTAATTCGACCCAAAAAATAAAATTTGAGAGATACCCATTTCATATCTATGAATTTTAATTTTTTAAAATAAATTTATAAAAACCATAGATGCAATTTATATTAATATAATAATAGATCTCCAAAAATGGGTTGCTAAAAACCCTAGGAAAACACATGACAATTTTCACAAACAAAAATTCCAAACTTTTAAATAACTAAAGGAATGAAAAGTAAAGATATAATACATCATGAAAATATGTAAATATATCTATATTTTATCATATAATTTAATCAACCAATAAATTTAATCCATACCTCAAATCCTATGAAGATTCAACCGAAGAAGGAGACAAAAGAGGAAGACAAATCCAAACTTGAGATGCATCCTTCAAACCCTATCCATTTTCAGAAATCTCCATGAAAGAAATCAGAAATCCATGGAAATAAATCCCTCTCTCAACTACTGAAACTCTCACAAAAATTTCTCTCTCCCAAAAGCAAACATAACCATAAATTCATAAAGAAATATGCTTACAAACTCTCTCTCACATCTCCTAAGTTTTTCTCCAAAATCTCCATGAAAGAAAAGTCATCCTCTCCTCAATGATTCAGCTCCAAAATTCCTCCTCCCTTAAAATGAAAAGGTAGAGCATATAAATATATTTCCCAAAGGTTGAGAGGAAAGGTAACCAACTCCCAACTAACTCTTAATGAAAGGGCATAATTAAATAACCTAATATAAATGTAAACTCTCAACTATATATTACTCAAATATACTATAATAAATACTTTATATACATCTATATACATATGTAATATTATCCTAACATAATGCATATGACATAATTAATTAGATCAATAGCTATATATATAATTTATCCACATTATTAATAATTAATAATTGAGAATAATATATCTTGCATTAATTATTAATAATACTATACTTTACATTAATCTCAAAATATACACCATCAAAAATATCTACAATAATTAAAATGTTACCACACACACACACACACACACACAGACACATATATATATTTGATACATTCCAAATACCAAACACTATAATCTATATGATTATTAAGCAATAGATCACAACATCATTATTACCTGTTTATAATTACTATAGGATATAACACTGAGGTAGAATAAATCACATGCCTCAAAATAAATCTAATCATCTAAAGAGGATATAACAATCAACTAAGAAACATATCAAAGTAACCACAAGATCAAACAAGGTCAACCAAAGTGAACAAGGAAAGTCAAGCCAAACTCCTGACCAAGCATGAAGCTTTGAAACACAACATAAAAATATTAACTAAGAATCATACCAAGAAGGAGAAATAAATAAAATGAGTAAAAAAATCACACAACCAAATGAATGAAAGTGACCACAAGGAACTAATTACAATAATTCCCAACCGGGTGTGCTGGATCTAGGTTTTTCACCCAAAGGTTGACTGATAAAGAAGGAACCCTAATATTTCCAAATTGGAATAATGGCAAAGGAAGACTCATGCAGGGGCCTTAGTACTATCTCCATAACAACAACCATTGAGTATTTGAGGGAATGCTCAGACCTGTGAAGCCAGGTGAAGTTGATGCCAGGTGTCTGCAAGCTTGCATCATAGAGAAGAAATACATGTGCATAGATATACATATAAGAAGACATTGCAGACAGATGACCAGGATCGATACATCATGTTGACCTAAGCTATGTGAGTAACTACGAATTTGTCCTGAATCATGCAAACACATAATGTATACACACACACACACACCAACCATGTAGCATCATCCTAGTGAAGGTTAGAATCTTGAGCATTGGGTTAGTCTATAATCAATACTAATAATAAATCAACATAATCATGAGAAGTATCCCATATCATTAAGTGAGATACAAGATTCATCAAAAGTAACCTTAATACAAGAATGTATAAATAATCACTTATATATATCCATCAAGTATATATCATATAACATCCTAACTATATTCATAAAGGTCTTGAAGGTCCTCAATACATACGCGAAGATAAATACATACAAAAATGATACCTTTAGATAGTATGTCTAATATTAGAATCCTCAGGTACTAGCTTATGAAATCATTATAAACAAACAATGGGAATAGATCGACAAGTATCATCAACAACTTATGCTGAAATAAAATATCAAAAGATCTTACTTCATTCAAAAGCATCAAAACTTATATTAGGGTTAGAGGGGTATTACATCCTCCCCCACTTAGATTCGAATTACTCCTGGAAGTTGGAAGAGATAAAATGAACTATATATCACACGTAAGTTATAAATTATTATCGAACATAATTGTGATATTACTACTCTAGAATGTAATTCAATGACTATACACATACTTCTCCTATCAAGAGTTTTGGTAAATCATATCTTATTACAATTTTAGTGTAGATTTGTTGGAATTAATGGGAAGTAGTACTGAGAGGGGAGGAGTGAATCAGTACCTCTAAAATTTTTAACACCTTTCACAATTCATCATTAGTAATCATTCATTTCTGCATTACCGACCATTACTATTGTTCATTATTATGCATGTATTGTTCATTCATAATCTTTAATGATTTTCAACATTCATAGAAACATTCATTAAAGTAATAAACACATAACACAAGATATGGTATCGCAAAAAACTCCTGTTAGGAAGTAAAAACTGCGGTGGGGATGGCACCCACAAAACTTCACTATCTGTAGAATGGAAGGGAGCTGGTTAAGGCTTACAATTTGATCACTTTTGATGATCTACCCTATTAGGAGTATTAAGGTGGAGACCTATTAAGATCTACTCTGTTAAGAGCTTTAGAAACACTAATTTAAGTGTGCACTTAGTTATGAGATTTACAATAAGACTGTTACGTCCACCTTTCTTGAAAGGATTTCATATGCGTGATACACTTGTTAGAATGAGTACAAATGTTGACCTGACTTTATGCAATCTACAATTTTTGATTATAGATCTATTAAAGCTCTCAGAATAATAATATCACCTTAAGTGATTGATGAATGTCTTTTCTCTGCTCGTCGGTAGCCTTTGTTCTGTTCTTGAAACTGATTTGATTATTTTCTGTCCTTTTGCATGAATTCACTTGTCTGGTCTCTAGATTCTCTCTATGGCTACTATCTTCATTGAAGAACAATTTTTTTACAACAGATTGAGCATCTATTTATACAATTCTTTGACATATTCTATAATCACGCATTACAATGTTAACTCTTAGATCCAAGGTTTACAACTTGACCTTGATCTATAGTTTGCATGTTTTAAATCAGTAAAACTAATTAAAATAATATTAAATACATTTCTTCCTCTGCACATAATGGATTTAAAAGTAAATCAAGAAGCTATAAATGCAACTTCAGTGATTTATCTGGCAGGGAAAGTCACTTCCACTTTTTGCGGGATGTAACTGACTGTCGATTCTTTGTCGTTGGGTTGAACTGAAAGTCTGTCGGTGTTCCTTTGTTGAACTATTCATTGGGTTCCCTTCATCTGTTGGGTTCCTCTTTGTGTTGTTCTATCAGGTTGCACTGTTGTTACTCATCGAGTTTCCTTTACATTTTTGTCATTGGATAACACTGAATAGTGTTTGTCGGGTAACCTAAGCATTGGGTAGTGTTGTTCCCTGTCTGTCAGTGTAGTGATAACCAATGGTGCAGATCATGTTTTTCCTTGTGTATACTAATGGAAAATATAATTCCTTCAATCTCCCCCTTTGACATTAGTATCAAAAACTGATATGTGCATAATACTAAAGTGTTTAGTATGTACACCATGTTTATATCCTTGTTATTATATAACTCCCCCTAATTGTATGCATCGGTATAGTATAAGTATATGTACATGTATACTATACATTTTCTTTTCTTTGCTTTCTATGTACATATTATTTCCTCTTTCTTTTACTATACATATTATTTCCTCCTTTTAACTGAGGTGAGTGAACATATCAATTTCCCCCTTTCTTTGGTACTTATGACAAAAATGTACAACTTATAATATGCCCAAATTGTAACAAAAATGTGCAACTTACAATGTGTCAAGTATATGGGAATGGGTTGTCTTGATATGTTCGAGAATTTTCTCCCATTTTTCTTTTAGTTGTTCTAGTATCATGTGTTGTAGCTCTAGCCTTGCATGCATATCATAAATTTTGTCTAGGACAGATATTTCAATGGTGGAAATTAATGTATTTGCCTCTGTCACATGTTGTTGCAGGAGTGAGAGTGTCGGTAAGAGCTGAGCTTGGAGCTCATTTACCTCATCTATGTACTTCACCTCTGCAATCTGTATGTCCTGTCCTAGTTTCTAAGCCTATTTGATTTGATCATTGTGCAATTTAATTGCTTCTTCGTTATTGGTGAGACTTTGTGCACTTGACTTAAGATCAGCATCAATTTGTGCTATCTGGTCGGTATACTCCTAAGTGAGTTGATCTAGAGTGCAAAATTTTTGTATTAAGGTAATAGCTTCTGAGATGATTGGATCAATTGTACTTACCAATTTAGAAAGCTTTACCTTTTTCAATGCCACTTCCTAGCTTATCTTCTTGGCTAGCTTGAACTCATACTTTTGTTCAAGTCTCTCCTCCATAACTTTCTCAGCTTCAATATTCTGAGATGTTATTGTATTTGTGAGTACCACCAATTGATCGAGCATTGGGGTGGTCTAATCAATAACTATATCAGGTACAATCTATTGAAGTATTCCTCTTGCTACTTCCAGTACCTTGGCCTCTTTTGCTACTCTCTTTAGTTTGTCTTGAATGACCTTTCTTTCACAGAGTCTTGCATATTTGGTCAATGCAGTTGGATCCAATTTCCTTGGATCACAAATTGGAATCTCAATGATTTCATCTAGAGTTACTGGATTCTTATGCTTTCCCTTCTTCTTCTTTGAGATTTGTAGGGATGCAGAGGTATGAACTACCATAGCTAGTTCATTTGTTCTCTCTAAATTGCTTGGTGAAGGATTTGTGGAAGATGCTTCTTATGTTTTCTACTCGGGTGGCGTTTGTTAGTTTTGTGAAGATGTCTCTCTATCAACCTTGGTCTCTATATATTTTTCATTTGATTGCTTCTCCTTCTCATCTTGCTTTGCTTCTTCACCTTTTTCTGTCTATGTGTCCCCTTCTTCCTTTTGTGTGTCCTCTTTATTTTGATTAGAAAACTTATCTGTCTAATCATCAGTTGTAGCCTTCTCTGCAGTTGTTTCCTTTGTATTATCTATGGTGTCTTTTGCTTCTCCATCACCCTTGTCCTCAGGTGTGCTTGTGTCCTCTGTAGTATTACCCTCTAATATATTGATTGCCTTCATTAACACATGCATATTGCTTTGAGTGGTAGCTTGGGTTGTATCCAGAGTGGTGTCCTGCTCATCGGTTTGATCTTTTTGAGAATTGACATCCTCATATTCTTGCACTTGGTCTGCAGGGTCTGGTTCTTTGAAGTCCATGACTAAAGTGTCCTGCAGTGTCTCATCAGAAACATTAATTATTGTACAATCTGATGTCTGCAATACTTGTTGATGTCCTTGATTCTTAAGTGTAATAAATATTACTTCATATTTCTTCTGTGGATCTTTATGCGAGTCATAGTTGGTGATATCTTGGATTTCAAGATCATCCATGACTTTGTCTAAGTTTATGGGCTCATTGTCACTTTCAGTATTGTCTAGAGAAATGTGCTGAGGACTTGCATTGTCTTTCTCCTCCTCTCTATGAGGTGTTTTGGCGAGAAGTAATTGGTTCTCACCACTTGTTGACTCTGTCGGTAGATCTAGGAATTGTCTCCATTTAGTTTCAGTCATTGTATCTAGCTCTACAAACTTATTTTCTAGCACTTTGTATGCCCTTATCTTGGCTACAAGTTTTCTTGAGTGCTTCTTGATTATTTCTTTGATTTAGTCAACCTTAGATTCAGGAGGCACTAGTTTTACAAGTACTCTCTCCCTTGATTCTCTCTCTATTTGTAGAGCATATGACCATTGTTGGTATATCTTGTTACCCATCTCTTTAGGTTGTTTATTGACAAATTCAGCTAGTGCATATTTGTACTTGATCATTGAATTTATAACTGCCTCTTATATCTTATTCTAGTCCTCTGGGTTTAGTTTATCTCATTGTCTGATTTTCTTATCAGACATGGTCCTGGATGTAGCAATAGATTCAGTAGCTTCATCAATAGTTTGGTTCCTATAGTTCTTCTTTACTACATCAGGCTCATCATCTTTAGTATCCTCTATGTCAGCCTTTGACCTAACCAACCTTTTCCTCTTCTTTGGAGGTGTTGTTTTCACAGTTTGTTTCCTTGTTCTCATAGCTGGCTGCTTCCTCATATAGGTCCTTACTTGACCTTTCTTAAGAGGTGTGGTATCGGTTGTAGTAGTTTGAATCCTTGTCCTCTGCTTCTATGTAGGAGGTGGAGGTGGAGGTATATCAAATTCAATTTCCTCAGAATTTGATTTATGTTCTTCTTGTCCCTCACCGATGGTGCTCTGTTCATCAGTTTCCTCTGGTTGTTCCTGTTCTTCCTCTATAACCGATAGAATCTTCTTGAGATTCTTAACCATTTTATCCTTTTGTTGATAGTCTTGTTTATCTATAGGCCTCTTTTTATCTTAGATCTGGCCTCTTCATAGGTTCCAAACCTAGGTTGTTTGTTGTCAACATGCTCATTTATTAGTGCATGAACTGCACTTGTAGCTTGGTCAATGTTTATTTGATAATCTAATGGTGCTAACCAAGCTATTCTTGGTACAACTAGTTTGATATGAGTGAAATCAGTATCCACCATAAAGCATATTTCTTCCTTATGTTTTTCTACAAGTTGTTCAGGAATCCTAGTCCTCTCCATCATCTTTTCCATGAACTCAAGGAAGTATACAGACATAAGAGATTCAAAATTGTCCCTTAGTGACTTAATTAGTTCACTAATCTATTTTGTTACTGGTTTGGTAGTGTCCCATTTTACTTTTCCTACTAAAGGAAAGTATTCTTGAAAATAGAAAAAGATACACATGATAAGTGAGCCAAACTTACATGTGTTAGTCTTTGTGGGTCAGATTGTATTCATGTTTTCCTCAAGTTGTTTCAATAGGAGCTCACATAGATCCATCTGTATTCCCTTTGTTACAATATTGTAAGCTATGCTTACTAATTTTGTAGATATGTTGTTCAACCTGCTTGCTTGAAAAATCTTATAGCCTATTACACATGCACTGAACCTTAGTTCATCATCGGTGATGGTGTTTACTTTCAATCATCTGTTGTCCCATTTGGCTTTTCTTAGTTTTGTGACTTCTAGCTTGGAAGGATGTTTGTGAGCCTTAGGCTTGTTGATTATTGGATAACCAGTGATAGTGCGAAGGACATCCTTGGTGATTTGTTTCAGTTGATCCAACCACAACTTCTGGTCATGCAATCTGCTAAGCACCAACCTGATCTAGTCAGTCTTGAATTCCCTCAAGAAATATAGGGAATTAGTTATCCCTTTAACCTCCAAGTGTTTATGCTCTTCCTTAAGGTTTCCTTCTACATCAAAAAGCTTCTTATAAGCTTCATCCATCTCTATATCACCTATGTCGGCGATCTTGTAGTGTATATAGGACCTAACATCTTCTATGAGCAAAACCCTAGGTGGGATTTTTGAAAATGCGTCGATCTTCAGGAATATTTTGTATTTGGGCTCTATACAAGTGCTATTCTTAATCAACTTAACCACATTCCATTTATTCTTCTTGATCTTAGCGGTTCTTGACGTGGTTGCCATTATTTTTCAAGTTTTAGGGCCTTCTTGAAATTAGGGCCTTCTTGAAAATAATGACAAAGTGCTTTTGGTACCCTTGGTAATGGTTAATGACCTAGTTTTTGTGTGTTGAATTGAGTCAAGGATGCTTCTTCTTTCTTCTCTTCAATTTCTCTGCTTTCTCTTCAAATCGCGTGTGCAAAATGAAGTTGTCCCATCATCTATTTATAGAATTTTTGCCCTAAGTCAGCAATAAATGCTTCAATGACTCATCAAGTCATAAAGATGGAGTCCTTTGGGAAGAATTTCAAAATCATCATCGGTGTTTACATGATGCTTAGGCTAGTTGTTGACCATTTTTATTTTACCAACGCATATCGATATTCTATCATGACAACTTTGTAGCTTTGCCTTCTTACCAACGAGTGTCGGGTTACATTGGTAACTTAGCCATTTTATGTGTTTACCGAAATTTTTTGGTAAGTGTAGATAGCTCATCCATTATGTTCACCAATGATTTTTGGTATGTGTATATCGACATCATTTTTTTCTTAGAGCTGGAACAAGTAACATAATATGCATATTTATTATGCATATTTTGACTATCTATCAATTTGTATAATGGAACTGATGCAAAATATGACTTGGTATAGTGCAGTTCCATACTTACTTGTTTAGCTTAAGTGAGGGTGGTGATGTCACCAGATCCATTGGATGGGGTGTCACCATTTGTATTTCTTGGCCCAGCTTCATCATTTCTTGAATCGTTTATCCACATTTTGTCTCTAGCCCTCCAGATATCTTTAATGGTGTTTCCATTGGGATATGTGCTTGTCTCTGTCAATCGGTCTTTGCAATATTTCTTGAGGTGACCAACTTTATGACAGTGTAGGTATGCCATTCTGGGGTTTGACCAGCCTCTTGACCTTTTGGTCCATGCTCTCATGTAGTTTGTAGAAATGTGACCATATCTACCACATGTTGTACATTTTGTCCAAGTATTGTAATCCCATACATATTGATTACCAATTCTTTTTGGTTGATAAGGATTTTCTTTCCCTTTAGGCTTCCATGCTTGCCTTTTCTTTTTCCAACATTCTTCAGATGTGTGCTCATTCATCTTACATGTAGGATAGTATTTTTCCATGTAGGTTTCCTTCTTTGGCTGTTATATCTTAGTCTTGCATTCATAAGCCTTATGTCCTTTCTTGTTACAATTATAACAGAATCTTATGAATGTAGATGTAGATTTAGGAGTACCTCTTAGTTTACCTCAACATACATTTGATGTGTTCCCTTTCTTTCCACAGTGCTTGCATGTCAGCTTTCTTGGTCTTGGATTTTCATAGACATTCTTTGGATTGCCTTGATTTGATGATTCTCCATTTTCAATAAAGCCTAAACCATTGTTGCTATTGACTCTTCATTGTCCTTCAAGAAAATCATCCATTCTCTTATTTCTTTCTTCAACCTTTTTTATAACTTCATTATTTAATTGCTGAATTCTAACCTCATGCTTTAGTTTTTCATTTTCTTCTCTTAGTTCACAGATAGCCTGCACTCTTTTAATGAGCTCTATATTCATTTTGTTTGCTTCTTGACTCATTAGAATATTTTGATTTGTGATCTCATGGTGATGCTTAGCATGTCTTTGAATTTCCAACTCCTTATCTTGTAGCTTTTCTGTGATCTTCCTTCTATCATCAATAGAAAGTGTTCTTTTTGTTTCAGCTTGTCTAGCAGAACTCATCACATCAATCATTCTTACCATCTGGCTCTCTTGACCGATTTGCAGTATCTTTATTTTTTCTGTCAGATGTTGATTGATCTCCTTTAGATTTGTGATGTTCTCTTCTGATGTATCTAATGTATTACTTGCATTTGATCCTGAGGATTCAAAGAAATCTAGAATCTCTTCTTCTTGATAATATTTTTCATTGTTCCAAGTATCCATACCTTTCCTCTCATTCAGGGGCTCTCTCATCTTGATTCTAGCTTCTTTATACTATTCATAGAACATTTGTATCTCAGGCTTTTTTTTTTCAATATTCTTATCAATTTTGTACTTCTCCATTGTATGACTTTTTCTCTTAAGCCTTTAAGATTTCCAAGAAGAGACTTGGCTCTGATACCAATTGTTGGAATTAATGGGAAGTAGTACTAAGAGGGGAGGGGTGAATCAGTACCTCTAAAACTTTTAACACCTTTCAAAATTCATCATTAGTAATCATTAATTTCTGCATTACCGACCATTACTGTTGTTCTTTCTTATGCATGTATTGTTCATTCATAATCTTTAATAATTTTCAACATTCATAGAAACATTCATGAAAGTAATAAACACATAACACAATATATGGTATTGCAGAAAACTCCTGTTAGGAAGTAAAAACTGTGGTGGGGATGACACCCACACAACTTAACTATCTGCAGAATGGAAGGGAGCCGGTTAAGGCTTACAATTTGATCACTTTTGATGATCTACCCTATTAGGAGTATTAAGGTGGATACCTTTTAAGATCTACTCTGTTAAGAGATTTAGAAACACTAATTTAAGTGTGCACTCAGTTATGAGATTTACAATAAGACTGTTAAGTCCACCTTTCTTGAAAGGATTTCATATGCATGCTACACTTGTTAGAATGAGTACAAATGTTGACCTGACTGTATGCAATCTACAATTGCTGATTACAGATCTATTAAATCTCTCAGAATAATAATATCACCTTAAGTGATTGATTAATACCTTTTCTCTTCTCGTCGGTAGCCTCTGTTCTATTCTTGAAACTGATTTGATTCTTTTCTGTCCTTCTACATGAATTCACTTGTCTAGTCTCTAGATGCTCTCCATGGCTATCTTCATTGAAGAACAAAATTTTTACAATAGATTGAGCATCTATTTATACAATTCTTTGACCTATTCTATAATCACACATTACAATGTTAACTCTTAGATCCAAGGTTTACAACTTGACCTTGATCTATAGTTTGCATGTTTTAAATTAGTAAAAATAATGAAAACAAAATTAAATAAATTGCTTCCTCTGTACATAATGGATTTAAAATTAAATCAAGAAGCTATAAATGCAACTTCAGTGATTTATCTGATGTGGAAAGTCAGATCCACTTTTTGTGGGATATAACTGACTGTCGGTTCTTTATCATCGGGTTGAACTAAAAGTCTATTGGCGTTCCTTTGTTGAACTATTCATTGGGTTCCCTTCATCTGTCAGGTTCCTCTTTGTGTTGTTCCATTGGGTTGCACTGTTGTTACTCGTCGGGTTTCATTTACCCTTTTTTGATTGGATAATACTGAATAGTGTTTGTTGGGTAACCTAAGCGTTGGGTAGTGTTGTTCCTTGTCTGTCGGTGTAGTGATAACCGATGGTGCAGATCATGTTTTTCCTTGTGTATACTAATGGAAAAATATAATGCCTTCTATTAAATCAATCCCAATAGTAAAATACTTTCAAAAGAATTACCCATGTGATTCCTACACATTCCTGCAGTAATTTTGTCACCAAGATATTTAAAATTAGAGTATTACCCCAAGATTACTGTCATCAACTTCAAACTCTAAGGTATTCATGTTTACTCACTAACACCAATATATTAGGAAAATGCATGTTAGATAGTTTCCATATAACATTTAATTAATTTCAAATGATGATGTAAAAAGAGATCTATCAAATTCCTTACTTCATAATGATCATATATCCATCAAGAGAGGAAGAAGCACATGATTCCTACTACTATCTTCACAATCACAACATTTAAATAAATAACATTAACTAAATGTACATAACTTTAATTCATACCCTTTACCTATTTATAACCTTACCTTCATATACTTTAAACTTATGAAATAACATCATATCCAAGTAGAAACATTCCTACAACATTTATTTACCACATAAACTTCTTATTCATAGTCGATCAATCACTTAATGATGTTAATTTCTTACTACTTTGGTGTTGATCACTATGTATATAAAACATGAATTATTTCCATAATACCCATCTAGGATCCTAACCACTCACTAGACATCTAGAAAGACATATAAAAAACAACTTCCATCATTACTATAGATCTTGATTATGTTAGCTTAACTCAGTTTCTGTGCAAATTAACATGGCATGCAAAAAGAGGATAGCTTCATACCAAAACAGGGATTAAAAAAATTTAAAAAAATAAAAAATCTTTTTTCTAAATGCAAATGTGAATTATAGCTTATGATAAAACCTTGGGGACATAGGTCCTTCACCCAAGGGTTCCCTAATGGAGAATTTACAAAATTCCCTAAGATATTATTGCCTTGTCCAAATGGTTTGTCTTTCAAAACTTATTCCTGAGAGAGAGAGAGAGAGAGAGAGAGAGAGAGAGAGAGAGAGAGAGAGAGAGAGAGAGAGAGAGAGAGAGAGAGAGAGNCTTATTCCTTGAGAGAGAGAGAGAGAGAGAGAGAGAGAGAGAGAGAGAGAGAGAGAGAGAGAGAGAGAGATTATTTATTCCTTACCTTTCAAGTTCCTACTACAAGAAGTCACAAGAGAGGGGAAAGAGAGATATAATTTAGAATGTTATTATATATCAACTATCTATTACAACCTTATTCACTCATGTTCCCTAGTTTCTCCTTTCACACAATGATCTATGCTACCATTCTCTTTCATCTTTTGTCAAATATAAGAGAAAAATTCATTTTTAAATTTGAACAAAGATACGACACCAAATTTTTCACTTCACTCCTAGGTAAAAAATATTAGCCATGTAACTTAATTATTACCATTTCCATAAGTACTACCACAATCATTTCTTTCCTCACATTTACGATGCAAAAGAAATTCAATATAAGTCAACCAGACTTTTAAAAGAAGATAGAGTGAACAACAAGATATTATAGGTAGAATCAAGGGATAATATTATCTACTACCATAATTAAGATGCAAAACATCAAGTATCCTTTTTAATTTTGACCTTTCTAGGGATACCAGTGCCTTTCAAGAAGACAACAAACACAATTCTCAATAATTCCTTGATATTCCATTATTATTATAGAAATTTTTTATTTAATGCATCGTTGATCCCAGAATGCAAGAACATAAGTAATTGTAATAATATAACTCAATCATAGTGGAATTGGTGTACCCTTGTAGGATAATGTAACATAAGAACATGAAATGTAGTCTCCGTTTCCTAAGTTTTAGAATAACAACAAAATTCAAAAGAGACAAAGATAAGATACTCGACATTATGCACAGGTGAGCTATGAGTCCCAGAGTTCCCAGTGTGGAAACCTAGGGCTCTGATACCAGATGTAACGCCCCACCAGGCAATGTTAAAAATTGAATCAATTTCAACAGTAATATATGATAGTAATAAATCTCTATAAAGATAATTATCTATAACCATTTTTTTAGTATCGTTCAAAGGTGGATTTGAAGATATACCTATAATCATGTTTTTTGTAACTTTTTCTACATCATTAAGAGGTTCATTCAAATACATACTTGCATTTTTGTCTATATTCATATGATCTTTTGGATTCACCTCTTGGACCTCATCTTGTGCATCCATCATACCCCCATGGTATTCACAATGTTTGGATCTTCAATTGTTGTGGATCCTTAAGCTTCATCGATATTCATTTGGTGGATCCTCAATCTTCTATCCCTAAGACGTTTGGCCTCTCTCTCTCTCTCTCTCTCTCTCTCTCTCTCTCTCTCTCTCTCTCTCTCTCTCTCTCTCTCTCTCTCTCTCTCTCTCTCTCTCTCTCTCTCTCTCTCTCTCTCTCTTCTTACATTTCTTTAGGGGTCATATCCCTCATTCCTTTCCTCTTTTGATGTTGTTTAGATCCCATGAGTGATCATTCAAATCAATCAAATAATGCCTTCAATGGTTCACTTCAAAAAAAAATTCTCCAAGATGCTCCCACATTGAATCATTGTCATGGTGAATATAATAATGCATCAACAAGACAAAAACTAAAAAAAACTCTACAAAATTCATCATTTTTGGTTGTACTGTTGATACATTGCTGATGTAGTAAACTGGTTTTAATAAAGTTTTAAAAAAATGGTCAAAAATGAAACACGACCCCACTTTGAAATGGGGTGACATTTTATTTTTGAAACGTTACCCCATTAGAAACGGGGTGACGTTTCATTTTGAAATGTCACCCCATTTTGAAATGGGGTAATGTTTCATTTTCAAAATGTCACCCCGTTTTGTAGCGGGATCTTGTTCCTTTGAAATATGATCCCCCAATGTACACTTCAGGAATGAGGTGACGTTCCGTAAGCAAGACCCCGTTCCCCAAATTTTAAAATTTCCCCCAAATTTGCTTCGGGTTTAGCTTTGGAAATGGCTTGGTCAACCAACCCTAAGCTTTGGAACTGGTTTGACATGAATGTTGGAGGCTATTTAAATCTAAAAAAAAAATTTACACTTTGGACATGAATCAGAATGAGGTTTCTGCACAAATTTTTATAAAAAAAAAACCCACTTTAGATTCTAAATATGTAAATTATTTATATATTTGAGTGTTTTTTTCATTGATTTTCTACGGAAACAGGTCTACAAAACTCTAGAGAACAGGATAATTTGTTATTTTAATAACTTTTTAATTTGAAATTTTCTTGCAAAATGAATTATATGACATAAATCTAGAGACAATTCTACACAATTTTATAAAAAAAAATAAAAAAATCATATGTTTAGGTCACATTATGCTTTCCGTACATGAGAGACTTTAAAAATAAAAAATTATGGATAATCAAAAATAATAATAAGCAAATATTGACTAAAAAAATAGAAAAAAATATTCTCATCAATCTTAACTGAGTTATGTACCATTCCCCAAAAGGATTTAGAGAAAGAGTTTCATTTGGATCAAATTTTTCTTGTCGTACATAGACCCAGTATGGTCCTAAAACAAGGACTTTTAAAATCTGGGTTTTAGTAATGCCTATTAAAAATAAACATTTATCATCTAGGTATTTGAATAAATTACATATTTGGAAAGTATACTTTGAGTAATATAACTTCTATTACTGAATTTTTTAAAGATTCAATCTCTAAGTGCTTCAAATATTCAACTCAAACAAGACAAACTTGAAAAAATAGGAAAAATAGTTCCACTTTTTGGCCAAAAAGTGGACTCAACTTCTTTCTGACACCCATATACATGAATTCAATTCTTTTTAAGCTTATATCTTAAAACAACTTGTTTTGCAGCATATCTGGTTAGGAATATCTACAACTTTCTCATAATCTTCCTATACTAAACAAATTGCACCACTAAACACTTGTACTTATATCTTCCTCTTATATTTGTTCACATACCATCTCACTCCTATTACTCACTTACATACTTTCACACACACACACACATGCCATTGATATATACACCAAGTTAGCCTCAAAACACTTTGTCCAAGAAAAAGGTTTTTCAATACATTTGCTTCCAATGGTCAACAAGTCAAACTCAAAACACTTTGTCCAAGAAAATATTTACTATTACATTTCCTTCTAATGGTCAAGATCATAAGACACAACCACTAGAGAATGCTACAAACACCAGATCAATCATAGTAACCAAAATGAGCACAACTACAAAGGCCAACAAATTTATCCCATAAGAAATTTTAGAGTATGGATAAAAAAATATCATTACAAAAAAAATGTGGATCACAAGGATATCATTTCCATAAACACGAAAATCATTTCAACATCATTCACATCCAGACCACTAAACATTCTTCAACTGCATGCATCAAATCTGTAACCATTCTTCTAATTTTAAATTGAAAGTGTGGGATACAATAATCCTCATATCTATAACCATAGTTATCATTGTTGCACAAGCATCCAAACTAACTAAAGAATGACACTTTCTATTACATCCAAATAAAAAACTTAGACACCAAGAGAAATAACTCCTCACACCATCGATATTAGTTTTGAGAGCAAGGATCTTTGAAAAGAACACCTACAAATGTTTTCATATTGCAAAAATTCTGCACTACATAGATTCCTCTATATTTTCTACACTTTTTCATCCTACAACTTTATTTGGTCTTGTCTAGACCACCAAGATTGATAGCAAAAAATTTGCATAGTGTGATCTATTTGGATCACCATGTTTGAAATCAATAACAACCAAAGAAATAAGTTCAACAATCTTCCCCTTTGTCATTGATAGAAAAGAATATGTATTCTTTACATTGTTACATTTATCCCCCTGATATATTTATCCTTTATATAACCATATATCATGTCTATATTATTCCCCCTTTGACATCAAGGAAAAATGGTCCTTCATGCAAATAAAAAAAAATGAGCATCCAAAAAGAAGTGTCTTAAATTCTCTAGCCTAGAAATTTTATCTTATACCTCTCTTTGAATTCTGAAAGATGGTCCTTCAAGGATTTTATTACCAACTAGAGAATCCAACACATATTGCTACATATTGCCAATGAAACAATTGCATTAGACATATTATTTGGAACAATATGATTCTTCTCATGCTTTTCTTCTTCTTCAAGGAGACCAGAGTGATGTTCCAGTCTGGCCTCAACTATCTCCTTGACCTTACAAAAAGTATTTATCACATCCTCACTCTATCTCTGAACATCAACCAGCTCTGTCTGCAAATATTGTATCCTTTTTCTCTAAGAATCATCTTTACTAAAGATATCATATGTATTTTGAAAGGTATTTAGTTCAAAATCAATAGAGCCAAGTCTTAGCTTTGTAATTCTTCATAGAATTAGGACAGAGAAGGCAATAATTGAATATATTGGCCACACCTTCAACACATCTTCTCATCTCCTTTATGTTTGTTGATAATATATTTCATGATCTACCACATCTTTCTGTCATTGTTATCAATAAGGCATATTTATGCTAAGATATTTTTGAGTCGACTTAATATCATCAACCTTAATTATTCCTTCATGTTAATTAATTTTCTTCATCTTCTTTGATTCTAGAGGAAAACCAAAAACCACCATTTCTAATTTTCTTCTTTCAGAGGAGGGCCTTATCCCACAAACAATCACACTACCTAGTACTAGACTAGAGTACTAAATACTCAAAATGTTGGTGAAAAATAATTTACACACTTTGTCTTTGTCTTCCAAACAACTTAAGTACTGGTAGATTTATTTTCCAACAGGAAAATTTGTCTTCCATTCAATATTATCTTTCATCAGTAGAGATTTCTAGCAATAAAGAACCAAAAACATAAATAGAGAACCAAAATAGAAAGGATATCCACTATCATTTATCATAGAAAGTTTATCTAACAACTGTGTCCTCAACAATTCGCATGAATCAAAGTTCTTTCCTTCTTCCACCATTTGATGTGTTATAAATATAGTTATAGCCAAATTTGAACCTAATTCTCTATTTCTAAAATTAATCTTATTAGTAATTCCATAAAATACATAAATTATTACAAGGTAAATGATAGCATCAATTTGTAATTCTCTTTTATCTCTCGTCATGCCTATTAGGGCATTAACCCCCTTGTTCTCAACTAACTTCATTAGTGAAATAGGTCAAACACCACAGAGACCTGTAATAGATGATATGACTTCCTTTGTAATTTAATAGGTTTAACATCATGAAATATCCTTGGATATGAATAAAAAAGCTTTACTAAAATTTTCATCAGAAAACCACAGAAACTCACTCCAAATATCTATCTCTACCTGCCCTAAAATTCTATTTTAATTTCTTCAATCGTGAAATTATTTTCAAGTAGTTTGATCGTCATGTGATTAAACTCATCCAATTTTACCTTACCAAAATTTTAATTTACATTAGGCACATCTTTAATCATCATCCATGATTCCATCCATGGCATATAATCATTTTGCACTAAGCACCTATACTTGATTCTTTCTTTTTCTCTTCAACTTTTTTTTCAACAAGATCTCTTCTTCTTATGATGCAAAAATATTACACAAAATTGATATTTAACTTGCTTGTTACATTTAGGGTTTTTATGCCAAATCCATATTTCCAATCACTTATACAATGTATACACAATCTATTAGAACACACCTTTTATGTAATCAACACTTGATATGCCACAACTATGACATACAAAACCTCGGTGAAGGGGGCACAAATTTTTGTTGTGAAGTTCCTCTTAACCTCGATCAACTTGATCAATTTTCAAAGGAAGGCACACTTGTACCAAAATATGGTACAACCATCAATTTCATTTCCTTCTCTCCAAACCATTATATCCTTCTTTTTAGGTTCAATTTTTTTACTGAAGCAACTATATTCTTGCAATTGCTAGAAAAAAGTCCAAACTATTTGCAATTGTATCACTTGATGTTTTTATAATCTAATTTTACTAGAGCTATCCTAGATCTACACTTATTATATTTATGACCATAAATATAACATAAATGAAATTATCCATGAAAGATTTTACTTGAAAATGATCTATTCATTCCATCAAAGCTTTTATTCATTGTGCAGTAAATTTCTTTGTGACCAAAAGTATTATAAATAAAACATTGAGTATTTTGTTTTAGTTTCTATTCACATTCATTTTCCTTATGTACAAGTCTTTTATATTGAAAACAATAACCATTAAATGACGGGTATCTTTGAGCATTGGGTTTCCGAACTAGATGTCTTCTTGTAGGGGCTTTTTGATTCTAGACCAGCTTCACAGCTTCACATCTTCAGGTTTCTTTTTAGCTTCTACCTTGGCTTTACCTTTGTCATCTGGTCCTATTCCACTTTTCTTACTAATGACTTCTTCTCTTTCAAGAATTCATTGAGTACTGAAAGTTTTTTTTCTAAATTTTGCCTCTAATTAAAGTTTTACAATCTCTTGTTTTAGCTTCTCATAGTCTTCTATTTTTTATTTAATGTGTTCGTTAGACATTCCTCCACTTTCCCATTTTATTCAACTTTAATAACTTGATACTCAATAGTATATTTTTCCTCCTTCAACTCTTTATTAACTTCTTTAAATCTCATTTTGATTTTTTTGGATTTGATCTCTTAGCTTCTTGACACAATCATTTGCTTCCTTGATACTTTGTTTTAATTATTCATTCTCTAATTCTAAACTCTCCAGATATTCAAGGGAAGTCTTCAAATATTCATCAGATTAGTACCCTCCTACCATATCCTTAGATATCATATGTTCAACCGACTAGGATCTCCCACAAGAAGTTAAGCTAGTAACAAGGGATTGGGATTTGATGCCAATTGTTGAATTTCATAGTGAGAGGGGGGGGGGTGGGTTTAATTAGTTGTATATTAAAAATTATATCAACTTTAGAATTATAGATCTAGAAGATTAATTCTTTAACCACTTAACCAATTTATGTGTAAAAATGACTAAGCACATATAATGACCAAACACAATGAACACACAATTTTTACATGGAAAACCCAAGATGGGAAAAACCATGGAGAAGATAATTCTCATTAATAAAAACACCAGTTAAAGTGATTTTTACAAAAGGTGTATCACTTCTAGAATGCTTACTGCAAATGGGCTCACAACCTGAAAAGGAGCACTATTAGTATTACAAAGGATTTACAGCTAGATGGCTCACTCCCAAGTAAAAATGATGAACTGAGAAGGTTGCATCTACATATGCATGAATTATATTCATGTTAAGCTCAGACCTTAACCCAACTTATTTGTAGCATATCTAGTTAAGAATCTCTACAAATTTCTCACAATTTTCTTGTACTAAACAACTTCCACAATGAAATGAATGTACTTATATTTGCCTCTTATATTTGTTTTCACACCATCTCACTCATATTACTTACTTGCATACCTTCACACACACACACACACACACATATATGTATATATGTCATTTGTATATACACTAATTCAATGTCAAAACACTTTGTCCAAGAAAATATTTATCAATACATTTCCCTCCAATGGTTAGATCACATGCCACAATCACCTAAACATGCTACAATAACTGGAGAAATCATAGAAACAAATATGAGCACAACTACTATTATCATAAAAGTTTTCACCCTTGTTTAGGTGATGGTTAGTGACCTAAACAACTTTGTGAAACATGGAAATAATATCTCAATGTGGGACTTGATCAACGAGCCTTTACAATCTGGGTGCAACTAAGCTACTTATTTTAAGGAAAAGATAGAAGGATATGTTGAAAGGGAAATATAGAAAGGGAAATGTGGTGATGCACCAGATTTATCTTAAATTACTATCTCTATCTATAATACTCATAATATCAACAATCACCTACACATACCCTGACTCTATTCTACCCTCCAAGAAGCCATACACAGACTAGAACTAATGAAATAATGAAAAATAAATAACTTTCATGATGCATCATCCATAAGCACATTTGATACAACATACAAATTACAAGAATAAAAGTGAAACATTCAACACCAAGTAAGAAAGCTACACAAGGTAACTGAATGGAAAGATAAGGCAGAAAATAAATATTTTATTAACATATGGTAAAAGGAAAATACAACTGCAGAGCATAATGTTGTTGCAAGTGAAACAAAATAAGAACCCTTTACAAAATTTACAAGATTGCATTTATAGATAAAGCATAACTCAAATTGATCACTAGAGTCCAAACCCCCAACTAGGGTTGAGTTACAAAGAACATATTAGAATAGAATAAATCTGATCTCTAAGCAAATAGATTACCTCAAAGTGATAGAAAGAGCGGCCAAGAAAATTATCCTACCAATGAAAGAATAAATCAGTCTCTTTCAAATATACAATGATTATCTCCAATGTCATTTAGAATCAACTCAAGGCCACCCATAACCATAAATGAACACTTGGGGAAATTGATTGAAATCTCATAATGACATCAACTGAATGAAGAATGTCACCGAGTGTAGTTAGGAACATCAATTCTCAAGCCTCTGTATGTTCATCATTGGCGAGAGTTCCTCCGATGAACCTTGCATTCTCTTTGGTGCATTGATTATTGGGATGAGCTTCCTTGATAATCAATTTCCTCTACTGAGTGTATTGAACTATGGATGAAAACTATCAACCATCGGAGAAGCCCTGAGAAGTTCCACCAATGAAGATCTTGGATTCAGATGATGCTCAATGATTTTGGCAAGACCACAGGTGAGCTTCCCCAATAAGATTTATTGGTGAATTGGGAAGAACAAATTGATTGTGTCTGAGATGTCGATAACAATCGACATAGGCAAGACCTCTACCAATGACAAAATCCATCATCCTATCCTAAAAATACTCACCAATGAAACCCATCAGCATGTCAAACCATAAGATTTTGTCCCTCCTGATCATCGATGAACCCTGAGATTGGCAAGATTCTTGCTGATGAACAAATCTATTGGGATTTTAGGGAAAAAATAGATAGGTCTCGCCAAAATCTAGCTCCTGGCTCTGTTGACATAATTCAAGACTATATCGGTGGAACATGAGAGATGTGACATCAATATGCCTAATCTAAACCATTCTAACTGATTGGATCAAAATATCTACACTATTAGATGCTCATGTGATAAGATCAATCTAGAGGATTAATGGTGGGCTAAAAAGATCAACAACTACCAAGGCCAATAATTAAATCCCATAAGTAATTTCATAGTATAGATCAGAAATGATCATTACAACATAAATGTGGATCACAAGGACATCATTTTCATACTCGCAAAAATTATTCCAACTATATACACATCTAGACCATTAAATATTATTCAAATCCATGCCATAATTATATAACCATTCTTATGATTTTAACTTGATAGTGAAAGATACAATATGTTAGGATGAAGGAATACTGAGAGGGGGTCAATCAGTTTCCTAGCACTTATAAAATTATTAACTTGGTTGCATAACCATAAAACATATATATAATAAAATCATCCACAACATCATAAAACCATGATTTTTATCATGTAAACCTGGTTAAGGGAAAAACAACGATGGGGATGAAATCCACAAGTAATTAATTCTGCAGAAATAAGATATCCTGGTAAAGGTTTAGTGCATGAGGGGAATGAACATGCATTCAGGCACACTTCCTAGAGATCACTGCTCAAATATAAAATATACAATGAGGCTAACTTCCATACAGTATCAATGGATAACAATACAACAAAAATGAATTGATAAATATCAACTATACTTGGACAGTTCCATGTAAGTACAAGATAAATCTTCTTATATGATAGTTTAATCTTTGATCACTGATTCATCATTCATACACAACATATCACTATCATATCCAACCATCTTATCATGTAAAACATCTCAAAAAATCAAGCTTATATATTCATCATCAAAGATAATAACTCTAACTATCGACCTCATAAACAAAGTGAGTAGCGTGTGAAGTATCAAATAGATCTAACCTAAAATGTGTTCCTAACCTTAAAAAAAAAGCAAAGGTATCATCACACATGCCATATCTACCATCTCCAGCTATCAATCTAATCAAGTCATCGATCTGATAGGATCGATGATCGATCCAATACCCAACTATCTCATCTCTTCAGTATACTTTCTATACTCGATACCCAAAAAGTTTTAACTTGATCAAATGATAACATAAACTATTGTGAACATAAACCAAGGTAGATAATACCTCTCTAAATCTCCTCCTAGGTTTTCACCTCAATAATATATCACACACTCCTGTACCAATCCATATACTGAAACCTATACACAAGGTCTGTTATTTTGTATTTAGCCAAATCTATATTTTGACCTTCGGTATCATCATAATATATCAAGGAATATCTTCAATCATGTACAGTTGATATCAATGACAACAAAAAATCCAACATATTAGTGCCTCTTTCCAACAATCTCCCCCTTTTGCATTGATGGAAACACTTAGCAAAAAATGACTAAGTGTCCAAAAATACCAAACTATCATACTCCAAAGAGTTCTCTTCTTATCCAAAAATCAGAGCTCCCCCTAAGTTGAATATTTTCATTTTCACTCCTTATCTCTCCCTCTTTGACATCAATGAAAAAGATCTAAAACAAACTATAATTTTCTACCAAAATCTTAAGTATCTCTACTATAAACAAGTTATCCATGCATACTTACAAAAGTTTAAAAATGTCTGAAAATTGCTCCTTAGAGCTTCAAAATATGTATCCCAAATTTTACTCATACTCTCCATCACCTAAATATTCTCATAGATTCAATAATACTCTTTCTCTTTATTAAGAAGATCTAGAGTGTTTGACATATTAAAGGTTAGTTCTTCCTTTTTCAAACTATTCAAAAAAATATCAAGGTTAGGAAAAATTAAGCTCATAAGCTGACCAACTCTTCCCTTCACTCTTTTCTTCTCAGTGAAAATTATTATGATTTATTCATTTAAGGTAGTCACATGTACTACATGCACCAAAGATAAAGTATTCAAAGGATTAAGAGAGTGACACCTCAATTATTTTTTCCTTAGTCTCCTTAATAAATTTGTCTGCATCAGATACACATCCACTACAATAAATACATCCTTTGTAAATTTGTCTCCCTTCATTCAATACATCCTTTGTAAATTTGTCTCCCTTCATTCAATGCATTCTTCACTCCATAAATTTCCATGCCCAAAGAGTTTCTATTTGTGAAAATATTAGCCTTCAACTCATTGAGTCCCTTATCCTCATATGCACTTTGTACCTTCACTAATGCTTACTAGTCTAAAGATTCAAAATGTGTATTTGTTGCCTTGAACAAAATCTCTTACTGACCTAAATTTGATTCATTCTTATTCATTGCATAGGTCATCATGATCTTTCATACAAATTAAGATGCAAGAGTAAGAAACTCACTATCTTTCCTATGTGTCTTCAAAATCTAGTTTCTTTCTCTAATATGTGCTACAATGGAAATAGCCATCAACTGTTCAGGACTAAAAGAATCCAACTAAATCAGACCTTAAATTTGCATTTCCTTTGAATTTGTAATACCTATTACCTTAGAAGTGTCTCTTTCCACCTCTTCAATCTTATCCTTTTCTTACGAAGTATTCTATTCAACTTCTCCACAAGTTTGATATTTCATTGTCTCTTCTTCTTTTCTGATCTCAGTATTTTCATCTTTCTAATAATATAATTTTTGTTTTCCTTCATTCTCCTTTTCTTCCTTATCAAGTTCATATTCTCCATCTTTTATTGTAGCTTTATAGTTATGAACACTAGGAATATCTTCCTCTTCATCATTATCAGCTGAGAGTGTAATAGGAACAACATAAATGAAGATGTCTATTTCATCATTAGTCATGTGGAATGATGTGTCCAATGGTTCATCAATTTCCTCATCACTTTTATTTTCAACCTCAATCTAATTTTCATTATAATTTGTGTCATTACCTTTTCTGTCTCCTTTGTGAACTCATCTATATTCCCAAGCATAAAATTGTTTATTATTTTCTTCCAGTTCAACTCTTTCTTTGCTTCCTCAAGTAGAATGTCTACTTCCTCCTTAGCAATAATACAACATAAATTGACCAAATTTAATTCTCTAATTTCCTTATAATTTTTTTGTGTTTTCAATCTCCTAGCTTCAAGTATATCAAATAGATCATCAAGGATGTCCCCTTTGATATCAATCAATGCTTTGATATACTTATTCAACAAAACAATTACTCCTTCCTCCAATTTTCTTTTCTCATCCTCATCATACAACTTGTAATACTTCTTCATTTTATTTCACCATTTTATATGCAACATATATTATAGTACTGGAAATAGAGTTTTCTCTGATAGAATGAAATAAATTGTAGCCAAGTACCATAGATGTTAACTTCACATTCAGTTTTATAATGTTATTTATTGTCATTTCTTGCTTGTCCCAATGATAATTGATTAACTTAGTGACAATATCCTTCTAAATAGAATTTAGGGCTAGTACCTCACCACCATCACAAAATCTTGTAAATGCCTCAAGAACTTCCTTAGTGATATTGTAGCATTTTCCAAGACACATAAACTGATCATGAACTCTTCTCAAAACATATCAAACCCAATCCACTTCAAAGAAATTAGGAAAATCCATGACCAGTGCAAACTTGCTCTCTGCCAATACCTTGTATTCATCCTTCAATACCAACTCCTTATAAATATCTTTGAATTGTTTTGAAATCACTCTATCTCCCAATTCTTCCAGATTGTAATTAATGTAATCCCTAATGGCTTCAATGTGCAAGACACCGTAAGGAAAAAATGAAAATGCACCTGCAGGGTCATCCTTCATCGATTTGTATGGGTGTTTCTTAAATATTGGCCTAGGTCATTCTATGATATCAACTACTTTGGGTGTATCCATGATTCAACCTTCACAAATCAAACTACGCGACAAAAAATACCTTTTCAATGAATTTAGGGTTAAGCTTGAAATCATTGCAAATCATGTTAATCTCCTTCAAAATCCCCTTTAACTTCTCTGTAAAGTCTTCTTCAACTTGTAAGGTGTAAAATGAATATAAGAAATCCCTTTTTGTTACTTCGCATGCCTACAAAACTAGATAACATTTAATGCATTTTGCCTCAGTATCAAATTGTCTCAAAATAGAGAGTAGAAAATCCATCGTTGATCCTTCAAAACATTAACAAAATTCTTGCAAATGATACAACGTGTCATAAATTCATTTCTACGTCTGAATATGTCGACCGTATTCACTTCTTTATCCAATTCAGGGGTCAGGTAAGGATTTTCCATTAAAAAAACTCCCCCTTAGGTCAATGACCTAATCAATTTTTAGATGAAATTTCCACACCAAATGCTGGTGTGATCCTTCTAGTAGAATCAATATATTCTTTTCTAACCCATATCTTACTCATTTCCTTCTTAACTTCATCAACATCAATTATTTTCTTTCCTTTATCATTCTACACATTGTTCCTTTCTACCAAACTTCTTACATTATTATATCTATAGTTCCTAGATGTCATATTTCCATACCTTGTGTTCGCTAGATTTGTCCTTAATATGCATTTCTTTGGAATATGTCCAATTTTTTTGTATTTATAATAGGTTATGTTCCTCTAGTTCACAAAATTATTCACGTTTGTTTTGCATTCATTTGATTTGTGTCCATAGTTTTAGTAAGGTAACAATAGCTAGAAAATGATGTTTTATTAGGTTTTCTTCGGCACTCCTTCTATCTATGACCAATTTTTTTTCATGAAAAACATCTCCCATGTAAGTATTGTTCAATAAGTTGTCTCATAGGTTTTATTTTAGGTTCCTCCATCTATTTTTATGATAAATTATTGTTCTGACTAGATCCAAAACTTTCTCCCTTCTCTAAGAAAAGTCCATGTGAATCTCCTTTACGTATTTGAATCTCAAGTTCTGTATCAAGCTTTGTTGTACCAAATTTGAATTTTTCTTTGAATTCATTAGAAGTTGCAATTTCACTCATAAGAACTTCATTTAACCTTTTAAGTTCATGCCCATTATGCTTGGATTCCTCAAGATTGATTTTTAATTCTCCAACTTCACAATTCAGTGTATGACATTCCTCAATTTTGTCCTTCAAGGTTTGCTCAAGATTTTTCTTTTCTTCAATTTCCTTAGTCATCTTCATTACCAAATCTTTCATTTCATGTTTCAGATTATCTCTATCTTTTGTGATCTGTTCACACTCATCTGATTTTTCTTTCAATGCTTGTGAATCATCTTTCTTCTTCAATTGTTCAATAAGATCTTTCCTCTTATTGCTAGATTTTTTTAATTGTCCCGTTAAATTTTTAATGAAATTTTCAGCATCCTTGAGTCTCTTTCCCAATTCCAGATTGTGAGTATTTAAATTTTCAAGATCTTCAAGCTCAATCAAGAGCTATCTTTGAGTATTGCTCGAAAATATTAAATCTTCCATCAAGACCTTCCTTAAGCTGCTAGACTTCTTCCAAGGACCAAATCTCTTCCAATTGTTAGGATTGAGGAAAACTAAGAGGGGGGGGTGAATGAGTGTCGTAGCACTTCTAAAATTATTAACTTGATTGCATAACCATAAAATAAATATAACTGATATCAAACAAGAGAAACATAATAAAACCATCCACAACGTCATAACACCATGATTTTTATCATAGAAACCCAGTTAAGGGAAACACCTATAGACGTCCAAAATCGTCCTTATATTAATTTAATTAATATTCCCATAACATTATAGTTAATTTTAATTAATTATATTTGTTATATTCTTCTATCTATTTAATTAAATTTATTTAATTAAATAT
>MU228111.1:483544-507904 GCA_018584345.1 Thuja plicata
GAGAGCACACCCACACACCTCTCTAAGAGCAAATCAACAAGGTCTTGGGTGCCCTTGTTCAGCTCATCGGAGGTTGTAATGAAAGTCTTCTTATTTTTATGTAGTATGCTTTAGATATGCATAATGTGGTTATTTAATATTTATCTCTAACGTTTGCATGTCTTAGCATGCTCCCAACAGGTTTGGTTTCATTGCATACAACACCATGGTGGGTATGGAACCCACAAGTAATTACTTCTACAGAAATAAGATACCATGTAAGGGGTTAAGTACATGAGGGAATGCACATGCATTTGGGAAAAATGCCTCGAACTCACTGCTCAAATACAAAACATGCAATGAGGTTCACTTCTGTACAATATCAATGGATAACAATGCAACAAAAATGAACTGATAAATTGCATCAACTATGCCTAGATAGTTCCATGTAAGTACAAGATAAATATGCTTATCTGATATCCAAATATCTAATCATTGATCCATCTTTCATACATAACATATCACTATCATATCCAACCATTTCATCATCTGAAACATCTCAAAAACTCAATCTTATATATCCATCATCAAAGATGATAACTCTAACTGTCGGCCTCATAAACAAAATGAGTTGTGTATGAAGTGTCAGATAGATCTGACCTCAAAACATGTTCCTAACCTTGCACATAAGCATATGTGTCATCACACATGTCAGTTCTACAATCTCCAACTATCAATCCAACTATCAAACCAATTGGATCATCGATCTGATAGGAATGCTAATCGATCCAATACCCAACTATCTCAGTTCTTCACTATACTCTGTATACACGATACTCTAAAAGTTGTAACTCAATCAAATGATAAGATAAAATTTTGCAAACATAAACCAAGGTAGATAATACCTCTCTAAAGCTCCTCCTAGATTCACACCAACATACAATCCAACATACCAGTGCATCTTTCCAACATAGTAATCCTCAAATCTATAACCATAGTTATCACTGTTGCACAAGAATCTAGACTAACCAGAACATGACACTGTCTTTTACATCCAAACCCAAAAATTAGACACCAAGAGAAACACCTCCTAACACCATCAGTATTAGTTTTTGAAGAAAGGATCTTCTAAAAATTACACCTATAAATACTTTCACACTACAAAACTTCTGCACTACTTAGCTTCCACTATCTTGTCTATGCTTTTTCATGCTACAACTTTATTCGGTCATGTCTGAACCACTAACACTGACAACAATTATTTTGTATATTGTGATATATCTAGATCACCATGTTTGACATCAATTACAACCAAACACATAAGTTCAACAGTTTTAAATATTTTCACGTGTTGTGTGCATTGTGATAGAGTAGGTATTTTATAGATTTTTGCCTATTGAAGATCCACTATGTGAAGTCTATGCACTAAAATAACACCAAACTTGCATGCCACATGCTTAAAACAAGAGACACATTGCGTCAAGCCCCTATCTATAAGTATTACATATAGTAGTTATTGTTAGGTAGAGTATTTGATGGTTTTAGTTAGATTAGTGGAAACATGAGCATTCATGTACATAGTTAGTCATCTAGTTGATTGCTCTTTGTAATAATCTATGTTAGTCACATGACCTATCAGTAGCTATTGTTAATGATGTAATAAATGACTTTATTTATACATCTCAACTTCCTTTTATTTGATGATGTGTAAGAAAGAAAACTTTTGTAGCAATAAGGAACTTGAGCAGAGAATTTTTTTCCTTGTCATTTTCAATTAATTTGGTCTACTTGAATGCTTTTTTATACAATTGTGTCTGGATAGGTTCTAAATTGCATTCAAGCAGTGACGTAAAAAAAATAGACAGTCAAAGATTAAAAGAGATTGTTCATTTCATATATGGAACGTCTTTGACAATTTTTATTTATTAAAGTAAATTAAATATAATTAGTAAAAAGTTATTATTTAGAGTTATTATACAAATATTTTAAATATTTGTATCTATTTATTTTTATACGTTAATGCATTGTATATTATACAAATAATAGATACATAAAAATTAAATAAAGCATTAAGAATAATTAAAACATTAAATAGATCGATTGTTAGATAGACAACACATTAATTTTTTAATTACATAATGTCTAAGATTTTTTTAAAATCATATATTTAATTGATAGATATGAATGACATCACAAATGTCAAGTCTGATTAGTTTCTAAATTCAATTGTGTAAAAAATTTTTGCATCAACATTTTGGATCACACTCCATGATCCGTCATCAAGATGCAAAAGTTGTAGAAGGAATTAGTGAGGACTGGAGACCAATTTTTTTTAAAAAAAGAGTTAAAGTGTGGAGGGGGTTAAGGAGTACATAGAGTTCAAAGAGGGTGGACAAAAAAGACCAACATAATGGAAAAAGAGAGAAAATAGAGAGAAAAAAGAAAAATAAATTGAACCCAGAAAGCATGCCAACATAAATAGACAAACATGCAAACCAAGAATAAAACAAACTAACAAGAAAACCAAAACAATAAGAAATAAAAAGAAAAAGAAATAAAAGATTACAAGCAAAAAGATTAAAGCTAAAGAAAAATTAAAAGGAAAATACAAAAACTAAAAAAGAATAAAAAATAAATAGATGACAACAACAAAAGGAGAGGGAAATACTATGGAAAAGAAGAGAGACCTAAAAAATTGAAGAAAAATATGCAAAAGCGAAAGAGGAAATGAAAAAACATATGCATGGTCCTCTTTGTGGCTTCAATTTCATTTTTATTTTTCTCTCTAGTGTCTCTTTTTAACTTTACGTTGGTCTTCTTTATCCACCCTCTTTGAACCCCATGTACTCTTAACCCCTTCCACACTTTCCCTCCTTTTTAAACTTTTCTTGGTCTAGAGTCCACACTAATTTCTTCCATAACTTTCTAATTCTGATGATTGATTATGGAATGTGATCTGAAATGTTAATCCAAATAAATTTTACATAGTTGAATCCCAAAACTAAGCATATTATTATAGACTGTGAAATTCTCATGTCTCTGATAAAAATGCCATTCAAGGAGACAATATAATGTTAAAGTCAACAATTTCCATTTAATATGATGTATATAATATTGTATATGTTATTTAAGTCAAGTTATTTATTGAGGTGACAAAATTTATAAGAAAGATAAACAATAATTTGATTTTTGCAATAGTTATTCCCCATATAAATCAATAGAGAAAAAAGTAAATAACATTTTTGAATTAATAAATAGAAAAAGTAACTATAAACTATATAATTGTTACTTAAATTTTTTTAATTGTATACAATGATTAGTTGAACTATTGAAAAAATTAACTAAAATGAATGAATACTATTTATACGATAGACAAACACTAATAAATTTCAATTAAAGTGTTTTCTCTTTAGCTATTAGACTTCTAAATATATCACATTTGGTACAACATGTAAAATCTGCATTGTGATATTTATATGCTATGACATAAGACCAAATGTTTGCATATCAAATCCTTTGAATTTTAGCTTTGTATCACCCCACCAATCATGACAATTAAAAAATTCCTCCAATTCCATGCATTCATATCCCGTGCATATATATTACTTTTGTTCCTTGCTTATAGGCTATAAATTACTTTTTTCCTTTTTCCTTCATGGATATATTGTACATTGAAGAAAGGCACACATAATGATAGCATATGTCCCTTGGTATTGATTTATCACACTAGTCTATGATGTAAATCATGCAACTTTTTATCTAAATTTGACACTATTAACTAAATCAAGTACTTCTATATGCCTATCAAAATACTTTCCTATTAATGTCCATAATTGTCATTAATTGTGTAGGACCTATTCATTTCAACTATATATTTCAAGTCCATTCTTTTGCAATAAATCTAAAATCTAAACTATCATATGTAAATAGCTTTTTTTCATTTTCATATTTTGTAAAAGTAAAATTGTTGTCAATGGGCCCTTGGTCTACTGGTGAAGTTGAATGGCTCACAACGAGCCCACCAAGGATTAAGTCTTGCCGAGTGCAAGGCTCCGATACCATAAGGGATGAGGTTAGGATCGTGCCCCAGGCAAATTTGGCAGCGTGGATGCTCCTCAGTCCTTGGCTCTAAGCTGAAGAGGTTTCAGGCACGTGTGGGCCCATATCGGGTTCCTAAAATGTCCATGGTGGCCTTCGCTGGTTGGTAGCTCACAGGCTTCGTGCCTCGCTGGGTTGCCTCGCAGGTCTGAATCCTCCAACAAAAAAAAAAAAGTAAAATTGTTCCAAAAAAATTCTCAACAGAAACGTAAATAATAATTATTATAGTTTTTTTAATACTTTGAGTAAATTAATTATATTAATCAATAATATGAAAAATATTTTTATCTATAGAGAAGAGAAAAATTCATGAAAGGTAGATATTATAAGGTCTAATAATTCTATTACTTTGTCATACTTTTAGTTATTATTATTTTTATTATAACATGTCCATAACAACCTAGCTGGATAGTTAATCTATTTGTGTATTGGTTAATAATTTTTCAAAATGATTCTATGAAATGTTACTCATTTGAATATGATTATTATCAAAATTATGTTAGAATAACTAAGAGAGGGGGTGGGAGGGGGCGGGGGGAGGTGCGGGGGTGAATTAGTTAGCTCCCAATTATAGTACAGTCCCAAATTCCTCCAAATGTATATAAAAACAATTTCAAACATATAATTCAACTCAGTGAAATATATTTTGTTATCTCAAACTTTAGTCAATAGTGTTTACCGAGTATCAGTAAATTAATACTGTGATTACCGATCAATGTCAATAAAGTAATGTGTAAAGAAAAATAAAAAACCACAATAATCATGCACATTGACACATAGATTTTTAACATGGAATCCCTGCCAAGGGAAAAAAACACCTAGGACTGGTAACCCAAAATATTTCACTCTTCTGAAGTGAGCTCGGTGAAGAGCCAACCCTATTAAAGGTTACAATGCACACTATTAAATGTGACCTGGTTAGAGGATTTAAAACTAACAGTTCTCTCTTGACCATGCATTCACTATGGGGTCAACAAGAAAACACTCAACATTCATTAGAATGTCATAATAAAGACTTTCACGTCCTACTCGGTTAAGAGATTTATCTTTAACAATGGTTGAACTGATACAGTAATGATCTGATTCAAATACAACTCTTTTTTGCATATTTTTAGATCTATGCTAAGTACATAATACCTCTGATCAATTCATTCACTTCAATTCATCTCATTCTTTATACTCTAATCTACTTGGTAATGCTCTTTCCTCTATCGCTCGGTGTTGTTTGCATAAAATGCTTGGTTCTGTCTTTAACCTACTTGATCAGTCATGCATAAATTTCACATGTGCGCATCAGGTCTATATATATTTCATAATGAATCTCTTGTCTCTTATATAGACATCATAACTCGTTTAATTTCCAGCCTTTAGATTTTTCTACTTAAACCATCCTCAACAATTGTGTTAAAAACATGTTTCAATCTTCATCGTACAATCTTCATTAAATTTTCATAACCGTTTGATCAACATAACAAACCTTATTATTTACCTCAGAATCATCAATTGCCAGCTTAGTATTCTAGTAAGCCTCGGTTTAAATAAATTTCTTAGTCAATACCATGTTGTGTCGGCGATCCTTAGCTCAGTTATTACTGTGCTCGGTATACACTGTGTTTTACTCGGTGTTCACTATCTCTCAGTGTATACAAAAATCTTTATTTATCGATCACATAAACTTTGTTTGTTCCAGATCTTCAATTCATAATAGATGTTTGTCACCATAATGATACTCAAATAAGTTGACATCAATGACAATACATTAACTGATAATGTTTATCATCACATTTTTAACTCGGTTGACTATCAACAAATGACTTCAAACATACAATCATTTGTAGTTCATCCATCTCTCCCTTTGGAATTGATGGAAAAATAATATGAAATATGCCATAGAAATATATGTCATAAAAATACCAAAATTTTGTTCTACAACTACAATAATTTTGTAGCTCTCCCTAGCTTGAATATATAAATTGTTTCAGCATTAAAAGCTCACCATGCATATTTGACTCTTCTATTATTGAATCTCTCTATAGATAGATATTTCGCTCCCTTTCTCTTTTCTCCCTTTGATAGATAGATATTTCATTGATCAATCTCTCCCTTTGACAACAATGCCAAAAATAAATATGCATCTCTTTAGTAGCCAAAAAAAAATCTCTGATATTCGGTGTAGTAAGTACCTTGCAGTCTACTGATATGTCTGTGTCAGTCTAGTTCAAGAACCCCTAGTCTACCTCTCAAGTACTCAAATGTATCCTTCGGTGAAGGTTTAGTGAATATGTCTGCAAGTTGTTCTTTTGATTGTACATATTCCAGTATAACTTGTTTATATTGTACTTTTTCCCTCAAGTAGTGATATTTGATAGATATATGCTTTGTTTTTGCATGCATCACAGGGTTCTTTTAAATATTTATTGCACTTTTATTATCATAGTAAATTATCATTAGGTTAGTGATCTCTTCATTCATGCCTTTCAAAATTTGTTTTATCCATGCTATATTCAAACAGTTTGTAGCAACAACAACATATTCTACTTCTATAGTTGACTGAGATATGCATCCTTGCGTCTTGCTTATCCAAGTAACTAATCTTTCTCCTATAAATAATTCTCCACTATTAGTACTCTTTCTATCATCAATGTTCCCAACCCAATCAACATAAGTATAAACTTTTAGTTCAAACTTTCTATCTCTTTTGTACCATAGTCCATAATCTTCAGTATTGTTCAGATATCTAAAAATTCTTTTTACAGTAGTCATATGTGATTCTCTGAGGTTAGTAGAAAATCTTGCAACAATTCCAACTGTGTGTTCTATGTATGGTCTTGTGTGTACAACATACATCAACTTTTCAATCATAGATCTATACAAAGTTTGATTTACCTAAGGTGTCTTGTCTTATTTTGTCAATTTACATCCTGTCACTATAGGTGTTCCGACTGGTTTTGATTCTTCCATTTTGAATGTCTTCAGTACTTCCTTGATGTATTTTGATTGAGTAATGTAGAAACCTACAGTCTATTGTAAAATTTGCAAGCCAAGAAAAAATTTGATCTCTCCAAACATTGACATTTCATCAGCAAATGAAGTGCATAGGTTATCGTTACCTCCAAATATAATATCATCAACAAAAATTTCAGCAATAAGGGTCTTATCATCATTTCCTCCTTTCAAATACAAATTGTTGTTATCACTTGTTCTAATAAATACAATACTTATAAGATAGGAGTGTAGTCTTTCATACCATTCTCTCGGTGCTTGTTTTAATCCATATAAAGCTTTGTGTAACTTACATACCATGTTTTTCTTATCAGGATCAACAAATCTTTCAGGTTGTTCAATGTATACCTCTTCTTCTAGTATTCCATTAAAAATGCAGAATTAACATCCATCTGATATACTTTGAATCATTTATATGCATCATATGCAATTAATATTCTAACTCCTTCAAGTCTAGCAATGGGTGCAAAAATTTCTCCATACTCAATCCCTTCTTCTTGTGCATACCCTTTCCAAACTAATATTTCTTTATTTATGGTTACATCTTCATTCTCATTCAATTTGTTTTTGAATATCCATTTGGTGCCAATGAAATTTTTATCACTCAGTCTCAGTACTAATGTTCATGTCATATTTTTCTGTATCTATTCAATTTCCTCATTAATTGCAGTGATCCATTCTTCATTTTCTAATGCATCTCTAACATTCTCAAGCTCAAATTCACAAATTAAACATGTGTTATATTTCAACTTACTTCTTGTCATCATGCTAGCTCTTTTATCTCCAATAATATGATTTTTTGGATGATCTCTACTCACATATTTAGAAAGTACATGTTCAATCTCTATTCTTTATTGTTTTCTCCTGTAGGTTCATTGTGTTCTTGTTCATGATCTCCAGTTTCAACATTTTCTTGATTCTTGGTCTGTGCCTCTTGTTGCTCCATAACATTAGGGATCTACATCGGTATAGTATTAAGTTCCTCCATGTAGACAAATCTACCATAGTCTTCCAGTTCTTTCATGTTGTCCTCATCATTTTTCTCAAAAAATTCATCAACTCTCACATTTGCACTTTCAATGATTTTGTTAGATGTCTTGTTCAAACATTTATAAGCTTAACTCTTAGTAGAATATCCAAGAAATATTCCTTCATCACTTTTTGAAACAAATTTACCATTTCAATCATCTTTTAGAATATAACGACTTCCAAATATTCTAAAATAGCTCACATTAGGTGTACAACCATACCATAGCTCATAAGGTGTTTTTTTTGTATCTTTCTTCATTTGTACTTGGTTTAGTGTGTATATAGCAGCATAGACTGCTTCTCTCCAGTATGTTTTTGCAACATTCTTTTCAATCATCAGTATTCTAGGAAAATCTATAATTCATCTATTCCTTCTTTCAGTAATTTCATTCTAATGTGGTGTCCTCGGTGCAGAATCCTGTCTTTTGATTCCATACTCATTACAAAATTTAGTGAAAACATCAAAAATAAATTCACCTCCTCTATCAGATCTCAAACACTTCAGCTCTCTACCAGTTTCTTTTTCCACTTTAGCTTTGTACCATTTAAACATCTTAAATGCTTCATATTTTTCTTTTAGGAACATTACAGTCATCATTCTAGAGTAGTCATCAAAAAAATAAAATAAAGTATCTTTCCCCATAATAGCTCTCTATTCTCATTGGTCCACATAGGTCTGTATGAACTAACTCCAAAATATTATTAGATGAAAAATTCTTGCTCTTAAAACTAGATTTTGACATCTTTCCCATTTGATAATTTTTGCACATTACATGGTCTAGTTTAGATAAGCTCGGTAAGCCTCTAACTTTTCTTTTCTTACTAATCTTAACCATGTTGTCAAAATTTACATGACAAAGCCTCTTATGCCATAACCATATATCTTCATTCTTATCCAATAAACAAGTGGTTTCAACAGTGTCAAGGTAGAATAAGTTACCTTTTGATTGATCACCAGTGCCAATCAACTTTCCTATTCCATCATAGATTTTGTCTTTTCTATTTTCAAATGCAACTCAGTGACCTGTGTTATTCAGTTGTGAAATAGTCAACAAATTATAATTAAGTCCTTTCACCCAATATGCCTTTTCACATTTGATTTTATTGTTTAGCATAATAGTACCTTTTCCTTTCACTTGACAAGGTGTATCATTTCCCATTCTAACAGATCCACCATCATAATGTTCAAGAAATTCAATTTTTCCTTTATATCCACTATCAATAACCCAAATGTCATGTTTACTAACTTTAGAAATAAGTGTTGTTTCAACATACCTTTCATCTTTATCTGAATCATCTTTCAAAGCTACAAACACTGTCTCAATATCTTCATCACTGTCAGAACCACTCTCATTATCTTTATCTTCAGCAATGTAACAAGCCTTCTTGCCTTTATCTTTGTAATCTTAGTCATTCCTCTATCATACTTTCAGTTGCTTCCATATTCTAAGTCATCCTTTCTGTCATTAGATCTATCATTTCTTTCATCATTCTTTTTGCTAGGGCATCTTGCAACAAAATGGCCAATCTATTTATAGTTAAAACATATCAAAGGTAGTTTACCTTTATATCTTCCTTTACCTTTGTGCAATCTTCTAACCATTAAACCTTCAAGTTCATCAAGTTCCTTATCATCACTATCATTATCAATGTTATTTATAATTATGTGTTTGCTACTAGATTTACCAATTTTCAAAATAGACATAAATGTTGATTCCATAGAAGGTACAACACTGTTGTCAAAATTATTCAGCTCAAAAGAAATCAATCTTCCAACAAGACTATCAACAGTAATATTATTTCTAGGTGCTGCTCTCATTTCATGTATTGTGGAGACTCTTATAGAATAAATATGAAATAAAGTTCTAATAATATTACTCACAATAGTGCCTTCATCAATAGTTCCACCACCTACTCGAATAGTATTCACAACTTCCTTAAGTCAGGTACTGTACTATGTTATGTTCTCTCCTTCTTTCATTATCATATCATCAAATTTTCCTCGGAGACTTTCATCTTTAGCTCTTTGTACATTTGCATCTCCTCCATAAACTAGTGTAATCTTATCCCACATCTTCTTGGCTGATGTACATGTCTTGATATCTTCAAATTTAGCATCGGTAAGTGAAGAAGAAATCTCCACCATTATAACATTATGTTCATGTTCCTCTTTCATCTGATTAATAGTCAAGGGTCCAGTAGGTAGAATGAAGTCATTATCCAAATATATTTTAATGTTATCTCCAATACCTGATAGGTATGGTCTCATTCTGCTTTTCCATGTCGAGAAGTTCTCCTTGTTCAGCTTCGGTGCATCTCTCTTATACATCTTATGATCTTTAGCTTAAATCCTTCAAAAATTTCCTTCTAAGCACTGTACGCTCTGATACCAATTGTTAGAATAACTGAGAGGGGAGGGGGGTGAATAAGTTAGCTCCCAATTATCCTACAGTCCCAAATTCCTCTAAATGTATATAAAAACAATTTCAAACATATAATTCAACTCGGTGAAATGTATTATGTAATCTCAAACTTTAGTCAATAGTGTTTACTGAGTATCAGTAAATTAATACTGTGATTATCGATCAATGTCAATAAAGTAATGTGTAAATAAAAATAAAAATCCACAAGAATCATGCACATTGACACAGATTTTTAACGTGGAAACCCTGCTAAGGGAAAAAAGACCTGGGACCGGTAACCCAAAATATTTCACTCTTCTAAAGTGAGCTCGGTGAAGAGCCAACCCTGTTAAAGGTTACAATGCACGCTGTTAAATGTGACCTGGTTAGAGGATTTAAAACTAACAGTTCTCTCTTGACCATGAATTCACTATGGGGTCAACAAGAAAATACTCAACATTCATTAGAATGTCATAATAAAGACTTGCACGTCCTACTCGGTTAAGAGATTTATCTGTAACAATGGTTTAACTGATACAGTAATGATTTGATTCAAATACAATTCTATTTTGTAGATTTTTAGATCTATGCTAAGTACATAATACCTCTGATCAATTTGTTCATTTTAGTTCATCTCATTCTTTATACTTTATTATGCTCGGTAATGATCTTTCTTCTGTTACTCGATGCTATCTGCAAAAAATGCTTGGTTCTATCTTTAACCAGTTTGATTAGTCATGCATAAACTGCACATGTGTGCATCAGGTTTATATATATTTCTTAATGAGTCTCTTGTCTCTTATATATACATGATAACTCATTTAATTTCCATCCTTTAGATTTTGCCGCTTAATCTCCATCATTGATTTTTCTTCTTAATCCATCCTCGGCAGTTGTGTTAAAAACACGTTTCAATCTTCGTCGTTCGATATTCATTGAATTTTCATAACCATTTTATCAACATAAAAAACCTTATCATTTACCTTGGAATCATCAATTTCTAGCTCATCATTCTAGTCGGCCTTGGTCTAAACAAATTTCTTGGTCAATAGCATTTTGTGTTGGTGATCCCTAGCTTAGTTATTACTGTGCTTTGTATACACTATGTTTTACTCAATATTCACTGTCTCTCGGTGTATGCAGAACTCTTTATTTACCAACCACATAAACTTTGTATGTTCCAGATCTTCAATCCATAATAGATGTTTATCACCATAATGATACTCAAATAAGTTGACATCAATGACAATACATTAGTTGATAATGTTTATTATCACATCTATAAATCAGTTGACTATCAACAAATGACTTCAAACATACAATCAGTTGTATTTCATCAAATTCATGATGTGTTTTTGTCATATTCTCATTATAAATAATTTGTGAACTTTTGAACAAAATTTGGAGAGGAAAGAAAGAAGACGGCTCTGTAGCTTGCCCTTCCCCCTTGTTGGTCGGCTCACATGTTCAAGTGTTTACTCATTGTAGGTGAGGCTGACCTTATTCCTCTGGAGTTTGGGCATTTATTATTTTTATTCATTTGGGTCTATATGGCCTATGAATCTCCTGGAGTGCCCCATTTGAATAATGTCCTGGCAGCACCCAGTGGTGCAAAAAACCTTCAAGGAAGTGGTAGTGCCAAAGAGGAAGGTACCAAAAAATGTAGATTTTATCAGGATTCAACAAGACTTGGCCCTTGACCATGGAGGAGAGTGAGGCAAGCGTCCTCGTAACAATAAAATCATTATCAAGCATAATATTCATATATCCTCCATAATTTTTGAGGGAAACATTAGACTTAGGGTCTCTACAATTTTTTTCATGGCTCTTGACCTTTCCAAGGTCCCCACCTGCAATTTTATGAATTCATGGTTCTAGGATGTCTAGGGGAAGAAATTAGGGTTTTCTTTCTCATTTAGTAGAATGGTGCAAATGGGTTTGTTTATCATTTTTTCCAAAAACCTTCTCACTAGAAGGAGGTTATGAAAAAGCAGTTTTGAAATTTAGGGCAATCTTGTTTTAGAGCCCTTGGCTTATCCGTCGAGGCCAATTGTGATGAAGTTTTGGCACTTTTGTTCCGTAGATGGGTAACGGTGCATAATGTTCCTCCTTATCTATGACCATTTTATACCTAAATCTTCTAATAATATTGTATCTATCCTCAAGATAGATGTGTGTGCTAAAATGTTGACACACTTCTATGAGTCATTATATCCAAGATTGCTAAAGAATGAGGTCTCAAATGGTGACTCATAGCTTCCTATTCATGGAATGCAAGGGTTTGTAATGGAGGCCCTCAATTTAGACCTAGTTATGCCCATGCAAGTAAACCAGGAAATGAGAGATTCAAAGAGGAAAATCATGAAATGAGAGATTCAAAGAGAAAAATCAAGGATACTAGCCTCCATGATCATCAAATATGCATGCAAATGAAAACTATTCTATATGATAACAATGCATCAAAAAAAACTAATCTATATGATAACAATGCATGAAAGGAAATATGCAAGCTAATCTATGAAAGAAATATGCAAGATTAATCTATTTAAAGGAAATATGAATCTAAATTAACATGAATCTACTCTAAATGGATTGCCTTGAATGCATGAGAGAAGAAGACAAGAAGAAGTTGCATGGTTCAAGCTCAAATGCTCAAACTCTCCTCCAAGATCACTCTGCAAACCTGGAGCATAACAATAGCATAAAAGTGTATATCTTGATTATCCAAATGAGAAGGAGAGGTTTCCTTTTAAAGAGCAATGGACGGTAGAGATTAAGAGGTAAAAAGAAATGAGCAATGGTGGAGATTAAATCTTGGTTGATCCATGTGCTCATATTTTCAAAAGGCAAAATCAAAGGCTATGATTAAGAGGCAAAAAGCCCACCACTTAGGAATATGTGTGAAGAAAAAGGAGCTTTATTTATTTTTCTTTAATTTCTTTCCTTTTTCAACACAAAGAGGGATTTAAGTGGGGATTTTATTTAATTAAAAGAGGGATTTTCTTTTAATTAAATAAGATTATTTTATTTAATTAAAAAGAGAGATTTTAATTAAATAAGATAATATTATTTAATTAAGAGAGATTTTAATTAAATAAGATAAGATTATTTAATTAAAAGAGATTTTAATTAAATAAGATTATTTTATTTAATAAAAAGGGATTGTTTTATTTTAATTAAATAAGATAATTAATGAAATGATCAAACCTTAGGAAATATTAAAATAATTGAATTAATTACAATTTGATCAAGGAAATTGATTTGAATTAAAATGTTGCAAAGTATTGATTTAGGAATTTGATAAATTGATTATGTCATTTGATAAATTGAAGAAAGGGGACCCATAGTCTAGGCAACCATTTTAGGGTGCATACATTTGCCCCTCTTTGACTAATGTGTGATCTTTATGGGAACACATGTAGTCAAAGAATGCGGTTGAAGTGTGAGATTGATTTGGGATCACAAAACAACCCAAACATGTGATCGACGGACGTGAAAACATCAGGACAAAGATAAGTTGATTGAAAAAGACAAGGTCAACACCCCTATAAATAGGTAATTGACATGTCCAAGATAATAATCTCAAGCAAGGTTGCCCCAAGCGGAGAAATTGATAGGATTGATAAAGCTGAATCAAAGATTGAAGTTTTATAGGTACTGCCCCCTCGTGATCAAAATCAAAATGAGATAGAGGAGAAACAAGAAATTGATAAATTTAATCAAATCAAACTAAAGATAAGGTTCTTTATGTAAGATGAAATATATAAGGATCACATAACCAAGGTAAATCATCAAGCATGAAATATTATGCCCCAAGTTTGAATTAGAAAACAGAAGCAGGGGGAAAGCGAATGGAAGATAGAAGTTTGGAAGAGGTGGAAAGAAATGGAGAGAAGATAGAGAATTTGCCTCAAAATCAATCAATTGTTTAAGATAGAAAATTTTGATTGAGATCATGAAAGAAGATAAGTAAATGAAGATCAAAACATGACCATAGTTGATTAAAATTCCACAAGAAAGATGAAGTAAACCCTCTCAAACTCATAATGCAGCCCAAAAATGCAAACTAACATGAGGTCTAACAATGCAAGCTACATGAAAATGCAAAGGTGTACTTGCAATAGAGAAATTGGAACATAGAATTTTGTGTTCATCATTCATTAGAGAATGTTAAGGAACTTATTTTCATCATTGGGCCATTATTAACGGACATCAAAAAATCACACAATCATCACTAGTCACAAGCGCAACTATGAAGATATGAATGTGATTGATATCGGATTGGAATGTGGAAAGATTGTAACATAAGAATCAAAGACATAAAGGTCAAGATGACTTTGATATTAGCTTACCCAATTTAATGTAGCAAAATTATGCTCGCATCAAGGCATAGATGCCAGTATGACCAACAGAACAATTGTGCAAAAATAGTCAAGGATGAAGCCTCAAATCTCCTAAGTGTTTCAAGGGAACAACAAGAGACACTCAAGAGTTTCAAGACCACACCTACAAGTAGAAATCAAATTAAAAACATTCCCCATGCCCCAAGTCCTCTAGCTACACATCCCGGAGAGACTTATTAGATAATGACACTCAACAAAAATCAAAAATAGTGAGAACACAAAGAAAAGATCATGACATAGCTCAATCATTAAGTGTTATGTTTAAAAAATTAATTGTGTCAACTGATACTGAGTTCCAAGGATAAGAATCGAATGGTTGCAAGTAGGTAAGATCACATGAAAAAACTGGGTAGGACCAAACCGATAAGTGTTGAAAAACACTCGATGTTAGGGGTTGTATTGAAAAATACAGTTGGGGTGATGTTGAAAAACACCGTTTGTGAGATGCCCTAAAGACTAACACATCCAAGAGACCAAAGTTAACGAAGTTATGCCCCTTAGAAAAATACAAAGACCAATTCCAGACCAAGGCAACAAAGTCAAGACATGATGGAGAAAGGATAAGTGTCAAGGACATGCACTAAGAAATAGGGATGCAAAAGCCTCAAGTAGAGCCCATTTCCAGGTTTTCACCAAGGCACCTTTTATATTTTTTTGAATTTTTTATTTTTTTTTCTGTATTTTTTGAATATATAATTTTTTTGAAGATACATCAAAGCACGTATTGCTAGGTTTTCACTAAGATGATCATGTTCTCAGGACATTTTCTAATTTTTTAGAATTTTTGACAATATATCATTTTTCAGATTTTTTCAAGATCAATAATTATGTAGAAAGGATGCCCCCAGATAGAATGGGCATCATGGTTAGAAATTTTTCAGGTGCAAGACATTGATAGAATTAGGGAGTTTCTCTCCCTCTGTTGTAGATAGTAAATAAGCACCTGACCCAAAAGCTGATGTAATGATGTAAGGTCCAAGTCAATTAGGTTTGAATTTTCCCTTTTGATCTCTATGCTGTTGTTTCTTAGGATTTTCACGTAGGACAAGTTCTCCCACAAGGAATTCTATAGGGAGAACCTTTTTGTTAAAGGCTTTGGACATGCACTTTTGATAAACCCTGATATGGTAAAATCATGCTTGAAATTTTTCATCTAGAAGTTCTAACTCTTGAAGTCTCATGGCGCAGTAGTCTTCATCTATAACTAGACCTTTGAGGGAAACTCTAAGTGAAGGAATATCAACCTCCAAAGGTAACACTACTTCAGCACCATATGCAAGGGAAAAAGGAGTAGCCCCGGTAGGAGTATGAATACTCATTCTATAGACTCACAAAGCCAGATTTATCTATAAGTGCCAATCTCTAGCATTCTTACAGACTCTTCTATGTAAGATTTTAAGAATGGTTTTGTTTGATGCCTCTGCTTGACCATTTCCTTGCGAGAAGTAAATGGAGGAACAATGTTTTTTAATCTTGAATTTCTTGCAGAGTTGTGTAAGGTCCTTATTTTTGAGCTGGCCTTTGTTGTTAGTGATAATCTTGGAAGGCACTCCATATCGACAGATGATATAGTTCAGAATGAATAGAGAGACTATCTTGCCTGAGGAAAAAAAAAGTACGACAACTTCTACCCATTTAGTGAAGTAATCAGTAGCAGTGACAATAAACTTGTGTCCACTTGATGAGTTGGGATGAATCTACCCAACAAGATCAAAGGCCCAATGTTGAAATGGCCAATGAGATATATAAGAAATTAGCTCCTTGCCTTGAGCATGTATCTGGTTACCATGTTTTTTACACTTTTCACATGACTTTGAAAAAGCTACTACATCAATCTGCATCATAGGCCAATAGTACCTCACCCTAAGCAACCTTCGAGCCATGGTAAGACCATTAGAATGTCCCCCATAGATGCCCTCGTGGATGTCAACTAATGCTTGGTAAGATTATTCCTTTTCTAAGCATCTAAGAAGTGTTCCATCTAGACCCCTCCTATACAAATCACTAGAGATAAGGGAATGGCGAGAGGCATTTCGGGTAATGTTTCTGCATTTAGATCAGTTAAAGGCTTTAGGTATAATGCCATCACAAATGTATAAGTAAATGGCACCATAATGGGATGACTCACGACAAGAAAGGGTACAAATGACATGACTTTCTTGGGATTCATAGATAGGGTGATGTAGCTCTTCCACCAAGAATTTGAATTTGGATTCATGTTTCTCTATCTGAAAGAGTGAAGCAAGTGTAGCCATAGCATCAACTGCTTTGTTTTCTGCTCTAGGGATTTGTTGAAATGTGATGAATGTGAAGTATCATTTCAAGGAATCCACCATTTTCTTGTAAGGTACCATTTTCTCATTTTTTGTTTGATATTCATCATTAACTTGGTTGATTATTAGTTGTGAATCCCCATAGACGTGTAACTCTATGATTCTCTATTATATGGCCATCTTAAGTCTATTTGTTAAAGCTTCATATTCAGCAATGTTGTTTATACATGGGAACAATAACTTGTAAGACTTTGGAATCGTGTACCCGTGAGGAGAAACAAACAACACACCAGCTCCTAAACCATTTTGCATAAAGGAATCATCAAAGAACATCTTCCATGTTCTTTCAATTATATACATGAGGTGCTCATCTAGTAAGTCAAATTGAATAGGTGCAGTGTCTTGCAATGGGAAATCAGCCAATTGATCTGCTATGGCTTGTTCTTTGATTGCTTTATGCTCAATGTACTCTATGTCAAATTATGAAAGTATCACCATCCATTTATAAATTCTACCTGTGAGGGAAGCCTTACCTAGAAAATACTTGAGTGGATCTAATTTTTCTATCAGGTGTATAGTGTGCGCAAGCATGTAATGTCGCAACTTTTGGGAAGAAAACACAACTGCAAGGCAAGCTTTCTCAATGCTAGTATAATTAACCTCATATGAAACAAGAGTGTGACTAATATAGTATATTGATCTTTCTTTCCCATGTTCATCAATTTGAGCTATTAATTCCCCCAAGGAAGATTTTTTCAATGAAATGTATAGAATAAGTGGTTTTCCTGGAATAGGAGGCATTAAAATAGGAGGCTTTTCCAAGTATTTCTTGATTTGATCTATGCTCTTTTGACAATCCTCATTCCAAAAACATTTGAATGCCTTGTGTAAGTTCTTGTTGAAGGGTTGAGCTCTATCTTCCAACTGTGAGATGAATCTCCTTATAGATTGAAGACATCCCTGAAGACTCCTCATTTGACTAGTGTTTCTAGAAGGTGCATATCTATGATTACTTGAACATTTTTAGGGTCTACGTCTATTCCTCTTGCTAAAATGATGAATCTGAGTAGTTTACCATAGGTAACTCCAAATGCACACTTTTTAGGATTTAACTTTAATTGAAATTGTTCCATGCGATCTAGAATGACTTCTAAATCATCTAAGTGTGTGTCTCTTTTCTTAGATTTAGCCAAGGTGTTATCCACATAATTTTCCATGTTTTTATGCATCATGTCATGAAAATTGGTTGTCATAGCTCATTGATAGGTGGCTCTTGAATTTTTTAATTCAAAAGGCATAATGTTCCAATAGTAGGTACCCCATGCACAAGTGAATGTAGTCTTTTCTTGATCTTCAGGAGCTATCTTAATCTGATTGTACCTGGAAAAACCATCCATCAAGGAATAAATCTCCTAACCTGCAGTCATATCCACTATCATGTCTATATTTCTAAGTGGAAAGTCATCCTTTGGGCATGCTCTATTGACATTTCTAAAATCTATGCAAAATCGAATGGATTTGTCATGTTTGGAAACTGGTACAATGTTTGATATCCATTCAGCATAAAAGACAAGAGGGGTGTTGACCTTGTCTTTGAGTGGACTTTGAGGTGACATTCTTGGTGACTTTGACACTTCCATTTAATAGCATAATAGAGAAACTATAAAATAGTAATTTGTGTTCATCATTCATTAGAGAATGTTAAGGAACTTATTTTCATCATTGGGCGATTATTAACGGACATTAGAAAATCACACAATCATCACTATTCACAAGATCAACTATGAAGATATGAATGTGATTTATATCAGATTGGAATGTTGAAAGATTCTAACATAAGCATCAAAGAAATAAAGATCAAGATAACTATAATGTTAGATTACCCAATTTGATGTTGCAAAACCACGCTCCCATCAAGGCATAGATGTCAGGATGACTATAAGAATGGTTGTGCAAAAATCATCAAGGATGATGCCTCGAATCTCCTAAGTGGTTCAAGGGAACAAAAAGAGACACTCAAGAGTTTCAAGACCACACCTGCAAGTAGAAAGCAAATAAAAACATGCCCCATGCCCTAATTCCTCTAGCTATGAATCGCAGAGAGACTTATTAGACAAGGACAATCAACAAAAATCAATAACAGTCAGCACACAAAGAAAAGATCATGACATAGCTCAAGCATTAAGTGTTATGTCTAAAAATTTAAGCATGTTAACTGATACTGAGTTCCAAGGATAAGGATTGAATGCTTGCAAGCAGGGAAGATCACATGACAAAACTAGGTAAGACCAAACCGATAAGTGTTGAAAAACACTTGATGTCAGGGGTTGTATTGAAAAATACAGTTGTGGTGGTGTTTGAAAAACACCATTTGTGAGGCTTCCTAAACATGAATGCAACCAAGAGACCAAAGCTAACATAGGTATTCCCCCTAGACAAAGACAAAGACCAATTCCAAACCAAGGAAACAAGGACAAGGCATGATGGAGAAAGGCTAAGAGTTGAGGACACGCTCTAAGAAGCGGGGGTGCAAAGGCCTCAAGTAGCACCTATTTCCAGGTTTTCACCACTTGAATTTTATTACAATTTTTTGCTACCAAGGCACCTATGTCCAGGTTTTCACCAAGGCACTTTTTTCTATTTTTTTAAATTTTTTTTTTGGAGATACATCAAAATGCCTATTGCTAGGTTTTCACTAAGATGATCATTTTTTCAGGACATTTTCTGATTTTTAGAATTTTTGACAATATATAATATTTTGGGTTTTTCCAGGATTAATAAGTATGTACAAAGGGTGCCCCTAGATAGAATGGGCATCATGGATAGAACTTCTTCAGGTGCAAGACATTGATAGGATCAAGGAGCTTCTCTCCCTCTGCTATAGATAGTAAACAAGCACTGAACCAAAAGCTGATGTAATGATGTAAGGTTCAAGCCAATTAGGTACAAATTTGCCCTTTTGATCTCTATGTTGTTGTATAGTCAGAAAATGGAAGAACTTCCATTATAGACTTGTTTATCCTTCCGAGTAAGTGGTTTGGGGTCATCTCAAGCACCTTGAATGGGTTCCTAATTTAGACCTAGCTTTCCCCATTGTTTTTCCCCTCTTTCCACTTCCTTCCAACCTGATTTCTACATTCTGGGTTGCAGACTTGAGACCTTGGACCTCACGGTCAGGGTCGACCTTTCTGGTCTCTGTCGACCTTGACCCTAACCTAGTTCAAGGTTGACCTTGACCCTAACCTAGGTCAAGGTCAACCTTGACCCTACCCTAGGTCAAGGTCTACCTCAACCTTGACCCAGGGTTCAGAACCTAGGATCCCGCAGTTTCTGGATGTCGGTCTTTGCAAAAGTTGTTTTCCACTTTTGGGTCGACTGTTTTGAGTTTCGAAGCATCGATTCCTAAATTATATTTAACTTAGGTCCTGTCCTAGGGGTAAAGGCTTTAATGAGAATTTAATTTTCCTATGTTAGCCTCCTTAGAAGATTGTTCCCTAATTCCATATAAAAGAGAGTTTTTCTCCCCTCATTTTCTCTAAGTCCTCTATTGAAGCCTAAGCATCCTTGAGCAATTGAGAAACATCATCAAGTGAAGATTCAATAAAGAAATCAAGCAATATTTGAAGCAAGGATTCATCTACCATCAAACCTTCAATCATTCAAAGAGATCCATGGGAGGCCATTGAAGGATTCAAGCTACATAGTGCCCTTTCCTTTTGGTGATCTCTCCATCCATCTTCTTCCAAGCCTCTTCATAATCAAGAACCCATTCAAGACTTGGTGTTGGAGATCTACAAGAAAGAGATTGAAGACATCCTACATTATACATTCTACATTCTAGATCCATTGGTGCATACATACTTATGGATTGAAGGATTTGAATCCTCCACAAGGACTTTTACAAGCAAGGTGAATTTATACATTTACTTTGTTTACTTTTGCAATTTCAATTACATATATATTAGGTTGATTCTAAAACTGGGGTTTGACCAAGGAAAACCCCTCCCCCCAACAAAAAAACCTCTTTTTCTTGTAGGTACAGGTTCAGGACTGCTAATTTGGACTCAGATCTGGATACCCTTTTCAGCTTTCTATCAGGCTCCACAAATAGATTCTCTATCAGACTTGTGCAGGTCAAGGTCGACATTATTGGGTCAAGGTTGATATTTGTGGGTCAAGGTCGACCTTTTTCATAAGATGGTGTCAGATTGGAAAAATATTTTTAGGTTTTGTTTGTCTCTGCATTCCAGTTCCGGATCATACTTTATTTTTTCTAGAAATAGAGTACAGACCTTAGAAAATAGCATTCTTTGATCTGCAATTCTTTAAGGTTAGTACCTTTCTCCTATCTCTTCAATTATTGTCATATATCATATCTACATTATTAATTAACATAATTTAAGATCCTATTCTCTTTACTCTCATTTCCAAATGGTTGATTCATTTATGCATTAGTCCTTCTCTTGGATTGATCAACTTGGATCTTGCATTTGTGCATAAAGGTGGAACATCTTATCTTCCTCATAATAAAATTTCAATATACAATACAAAATTACAATCTAAATTTAAATTTTAGGGAAGTACACAATCAAATCATAATAAAAATAATTCAAACAATCAACTACTTTTCACCCTTTACATTTTGGTGGACCCACAATATAAAACTCTTTCTTTTTTGGTGTTAGAATTACATGTTTATGCTATATCTTGCATGTTCTTTCAATTACATTCAAAATTAATAAATTAAAATCTTGTGATTAGTTCATTTTCATTATATTGGTGTATGATCTTTACCACCTCTACTCCTACTTATAGTATCCTAGTTAGAAGAAGTCGTAGACTTATGTGTTCCTTTGATCCCGAGTCTTCCTCTCCTTTCCTTAGGATTTTCGATGATAATTTGATAACTCATGATTCCAATCCTTCTATGGAGCATAACTCTTCTCACTCGTCACATGATGAATATGATGCTTTAAGAGTTCCTCCTGAACAAGTGCAAAACCTTTCAACCGAACTTGATAAAATGGGAAATTGGCTTATCCAAGAAAACCATAATCAAGATTCTATCCAAGCTATAGAGGCTCTTAAGAAAGTCCTCCATGATAATGTCCAGGGTGTTAATTTATTGTGTAGTATTACTCATCTTGTGAATTTGAATGTTAAACCTTTAGCTCAAGAAGCTCAAGAGTTAGGATTCACACCTATTGTCACTAGTGTAGGACCTTCTTCTGTTCCTTTACCTAGTATTCCTACTTATACTCCTCCTTTGATGAAAACATCTTTACCAACTATATCTATTCATGTGAATGCTCCACCGGTATCTTTACCTACCTCACAACCTTCATATCATAGTGCACCTTTTACTTATACTAATCCTCTTCCAACCATGGTTCCTAATGCTCCACCGGTTGTGTCTTCTATTCCTACTGCTTCTTACACTTTTCCTAGTGTTCTTAACATTGCTATGCCACCTATTTCCTCTAATGATTCCACAATTATTAGCTTGGCTCAGACTGTGTCATCTTTACAATAACAACTTTCATCTTTGAATCAATCCAAATTTAGCATTCCTACATGTGACATGGGTAGTCCTTTATCCTTAGACATCATTCGTGCTACTATCCCTCAGCAAGATGATATGCCTCATCTTGAGAATTACAATGGTAAAGGTGATCTTGTTACTCATGTTAAAACATTTCAAATCCTTTGTAGTGATTATTCTCATGACCATAGGATTTTAGCTAAATTTTTTGCTAGAACCTTTCGAGATAAGGCTTTACAATGGTATTGTTTCTTACCTCCTTATTCCATTGATTCTTTTCCTAAAATTGCTAATTCCTTCATTCAACAATTTCAAAATAACATTGGACCACAACTGTCCTTATCTGATTTAATACATTGTAAGCAAAATGTTAAGGAAAAATTATTGGTAGATTTAAGCATTTGCATGCTCAGATTTCTTATCTTGTTCCTGATATTGATATTCAACATATGTTTATTTCAAATTTACAAATGGATATTAGAGATAAGATTCTGCTTACTGAATTTACCTCCTTTCAACAATTATGTGCAACACTTCACCATTATCAATTACAAGTGAGTTAGTTTGAGAGAAACACTCCAATGGCTCATGTTCTAGTTGATAAGGGTGACAATGCTCCTAATCCTAATAAGTTTCAGAAACCTAACAAATATGTCAAGATTAATAAATAGACGAATGCGGTTGCTGATCAAGTTGTGGCTACATCCAATAATGCTACCTCTGCATCCACTGCTTTTCGTATGAATCATATGTTTACTCCTCTCTCTGAAACTTTTCATTCTATAATGATTAGGTTGTTAAGTGCTAGTATGCTTACCTTGCCTCCTATTCAACCTCTTCTTCCCACCATGATAGCTTCAAAATCCTTTGATTCTAAATCTTTCTGCCAATACCATCACCAGAATGGCCATGATACTAAAAAATGTTATTCTCTAAAGCATAAGATCCAAGACTTAATTGATTCTAAAGCCTTATCTGTTGATAATTTTGATGGTAATGAGAATAAATTTGTTTCTCCTCCTAATCAAAATCTTCAAATCTATACCAATCCTTTACCTACACATGATACGAATACTATAGCTCAACCATCTTTAATAGATATCATTCATGATTCAAAGATGGATGATCTTAATAATATTATTAGGTTGAAATTAGGGAGGAATGTGACCATTTAGGGAAGATAGACAAGAAGACTCTAGAAGATAAGGCTCATAAAGAGTGTGTAAGAAGCATTTATGAGGATGGGCTTGAGTCAAATGCATTAAATGCAACCATTTAAGAGGCATGGGCTTAAGGAATCTTCAATAATGAGGCATTAATGAGAGCCTTAAAGAAGCATGAGAAGGGTGTAAGAGGGTGGCTTGAGAAAGTGGACTTGGAGAGAGTCAAGCTTGAGAAAGTTGACTCTCTCATGTGAGTTGAGTTGGTAATCATTCCTTAATGGAATGTGACAACATTAGGAGGTGGGTTAGAGTAGAATTAGGATTAGGATTAGATTAGCAATGGTGAATGGGTTGAGAAGGGTTAGAACCCAGGGTAGAAGTGGTTGAGATAGGTTAGGTTGGGGTTTAGGAGAATATTATTTAAATGAATTAAACTTATTTAATTCATTCAAAAATAGGAAACTAATT
>MU228111.1:514505-579935 GCA_018584345.1 Thuja plicata
AATAAGGGAACTTTAAGGAATGTAATTGTGTAGTAGTAATGATGTAATGTTAGAAAAAAAAAAATTAGTTGCAATTTTCGGTCATAAGACCTGATTCCTTATGGGTTCCCTGGCGGGGACATTACAATATCTACAAATAATGTAGTTCAAAATGAACATAGCCACCTGTTTGCCAGTGGCTTTGATTAGCGGCATGGCCTTGGCCCACTTTGTGAAATACTCAATGGCCATAATGATGAACTTGTGTCCATTTGAAGAGTTGGGATATATTTGTCCAACTAGGTCAAAGGCCCATTGCTGAAATGGCCAATGTGTTATGAAAGGTATGAGTTCTTTGGTAGGAGCATGGATGAGGTTTCCATGTGTTTGGAATTTAAGACATGCTTTTGAAAATTGAATAGCATCTTTCTCCATGGTAGGCCAATAATAGCCTACTCTGAGCAGTTTCTTGGCTAATGAAAAGTCGTTCGAGTGCGATCCGCATACACCTTCGTGGACATCTTTTAATGCTAGATCAGACTCTTTGATTTCTAAACACAAAATCTAAAGTGTACCATCAAGACTACATCGATATAGGTTGTTAGTTATGAGGACGTAACGTGATGCTGTCCTAATCAGGGATCTTTTCTCATTTCTGGATAAATTGGCAGGAATGGTTTGGTCAGAAAGGTAAGCAATGATACTGACATACCGAGATTGATCTAGGATATTCAAGGTACATATTATCTGGTATTCAGGGTTAGCAAAGGCAGGATAGGATATTTCTTCCACCAAGAAGTCATAGTGGAATTGATGTTCCTCTAGTTGTAACATGGATGCTAAGGTAGCCATAGCATCTGCAGCTTTGTTCTCTGATCTTGGTATCTGCTGGAAGGTGACGAAGATAAAATACTTCTTCAGATCATCAACTAGTTGTTTGTAGGGCATCAATTTTTCATCTTTTGTTTGATACTCCCCATTGACTTGGTTGATAATTAGTTGGGAGTCACCATACACGTGTAACTCAATGATCTTCCATTCCATAGCAAGCTTGAGGCCATTGACAAATACTTCATATTCTGAGATATTGTTGGTGCATGGAAACATTAATTGGTAAGATTTGGGAATCTTGTATCCTTGTGGTGTTATGAAGAGGACTCCTACTCTAGATCCTTGTTGAGTAAATGAACTGTCAAAGTACATATTCCATGGATGTTCCATGAGATGCATATTTTTTAATCAGGGAATTCAATTAGTAGAGGTTCATCATCTTGGAGTGGTGAATCTGCCAATTGATCTACAAGCACTTGTCCTTTGATAGCTCTCCGTTCTACATACTCAATGTTGAACTCACTCAGAATCAGGACCCATTTTCCCAAACATCCTGTTAGTGCTATCCTGCTCAAAAGATACTTTAGAGGGTCAATCTTAGCAATGAGCTTCACTGTGTGAGAGAGCATGTAGTGCCTCAATTTCTATGATGTGAAGACAACTGCTAAGCATACTTTTTCAATAATTCTATAATTGAGCTTATAAGTGACCAACGTTCTACTAATGTAATAGATTGCTCTTTGTTTCTTTGTTTCATCGTCTTGCACTAGTAATACTCCTAGGTATGTAGTCGTAGCTGAAATGTATAGGAGGAAAGGTTTTCCATGAATAGGCACCATAAGAATAGGTGGAGCAGCTAGATACCCTTTTAGTTCTATGAAGTTTGTTTCATAGTGTTCATCCCAGTTGAATGGAACCCCTTTATGTAGCAATTTAGTAAAGGGTTGTGCCTTATCTGCAAGTTGGGACATGAATCGCCTGATAGACTGGAGTCTCCTTTGTAGTGTCCTCATTTGACTGATGTTACATGGAGGAGCCATCTCTAGAATATCTTTTACCTTTGCAGGATCTACCTCGATTCCTTTTGTTGATACTATGAATCCTAAGAGCTTCCCTGATTGGACCCCAAAGGCACATTTCTTTGGATTGAGCTTGAGTTGGAATTGTTCCATTCGATCCAATATCTTTCTCAAATCAGCAATATGAGCATCTCTTTATTTTGATTTTGCCAACGTGTCATCGACATAGTCCTCCATGTTCTTGTGCATCATGTCATGGAATATTGTTGTCATAGCTCTTTGATATGTGGCACTGGAATTCTTTAACCCAAATGGCATGACATTCCAGAAAAATGTCCCCCAGGCGCATGTGAATGTAGTTTTCTCTTAATCCTCAAGGGAGATCTTGATTTGATTATAGCCAGAGAATCCATCCATTAATGAATACATCTGAAAGCCTATTGTAAGGTCTATGATCATGTCAATGTTTGGTAGAGGGAAGTTGTCTTTTGGGCATGCTTTGTTGAGGTCTCTGAAGTCCTTATAGATCCTAATAGATTTATCAGATTTCAAAATGGGGACCACATTGGAGATCCATGCTGCATAGGAAATGAATCAAATAAATCCAGCTTTTAGCAACTTTTCTAATTTTGCTTTCACCAATAATGCAACATGAGGATGCATTTTTCTAAGTTTCTATTTCACGGGTTTGATCCCCGGAGCTATAGATAAGTGGTGCATGATAAGATTAGGATCTAGCCTAGGCATATCAGTGTAGGACCATGAAAATTTGATCTTCTTCTCCTTCAGAAACTCTGTGAACTGTACCTTCTCTTCTTCTGATAAGGATTGTGCCAGATGAACTATTTGAGGATTTTCAACAGTGCCCAAGTTTACTGGCTGTGTTGGTTCAATCAATACTGAAGATCTTTCCTGAAAGTGTTTAGGGAGGATATCAAGAGTCTCATCCTTTGGTGCCTCAGAGAGGTTTTTACCATTGGATACATCTTTTTTCTTTACTATTTTGGGATCTGATACTGCCACAGAGTGGTTTTCACCATCAGTCTGCTTTTTCTTTTTATTTTTTGGTTTGCGACTAAGAAACTTGATATCCTCCTGTGACATGCCCTCGCTCCTTTCATTGGTGGAAGAAGGGTAAGATTCATAAGCATTAAGATAACAAGCTAGGGAGTGGTCATTGGAAAAGTCAAGGATAGGAGTAGGATCCATTTCATTCCAATCAATTAGGTCTAGAAGTACCAATGTTAGGGAGTCAAAACCTAGGAAGGATAGCATCGTGTTAGCATCAAGACCATTAACCAATATGACATGATCTGTTAAGTTAATTTCTTTGATATTTAGGTCAATAAGAGTAAGATCATCATTAAAAGGGTCATTTTCAGTCATATATGGATCAAACTCTAGTGACTCATCAGTAGAAATCTCATCATCAACCCTCTATAAAAGGAGGCTTCTTTCTTGTAGCCTATGAAATTCTTCTAGAGTTATGTATTCACCAGTGTCTCCATTAATGATCGGGGGAAGGAACTCTTCTTTTGCTTCAGGAGGATCAACATCATTGAAAGGAGTGTTAGGTCATCTACTAGGAGCTGAGGGAGCTGCAAACATGTGAATTGTATCTATTCCAATATCCTCAGAGGTAATAGATAGCCGATCCCATTCATAGTCATGAGAGTCCATGACATCATCATCAAACTTGTTTAAGTATTTAGCAATGTTTATCTGATGTACTCGGTTAGCTGCTTGTAGGTCAAAGTGAGGTAGATCAAGGACATGTGAAATTGTGACCAATTGCCTCCAGTTATGATGTAATTTTTGTGGCTGGGGTACCTCTTGAGTGATTGTTGATATGGTGTCTCCTACCTCTTGAATGGGAGGTTGTGCTAGCAAAGGAGTGTGAAGATCCTGTGGTACTTCAAAGCTAGGTACATAGCATTCTCCTTGATATTCCAGATTCTCTGTAACAATATGTAGTAATCTCTCATAAGGCCATGGTTCCAATATTATCTCATCTGTTTTATCACTTTCTATTTCAGAAGGTGGACTCTCTTTTGAAGTAGATTTGTTGGATTGAGTAGTAAAACTCAGTCTTGTTTTATCTTTGTTGAGGCGGAACTCCATGGGTATGGGTTAAATAATCCCTCGTCCTATGTCATTTAGAGGTCCCTTTCCTTTGTAACCCATTTGTGTAAGGAAATCATATCCTTTTCCATACTACTCAGGGGATATCTTCACATATTTGACCTCAGATTCCATTGGTTCTCCTTTGTAAAGCCAGTCCAAGACTACATGTTCTTCTATGTTATCTCAAGAAGATGTGGATGCCTTTATCATGCTAGTTGCCTTGTGTACTTATGGCTCTTTGGATGCTAGAGGTGTGAATGTCAATGAAGGTTTTCTGTAGGATCTTGAGGGGGTTAGATCCAGCTTGTACTCTCCCATACCTGTCTCTTCAAGTTTCAATGTCTTTCTAAAACTCTTCATAACCATGTCTTTGGTAGTTTCAGGAGCAACTACATCCATAGCTTCTTTTTTGTGTGGGATCATGCTACCTTCTTTGATATTGTTGCAAGTGTAGTTGGCATCGGCAGGAATTGTCACTTCCACCCCATTATGTGGGAACTTGATGCATTGGTGATAAGTGGATGGTATAGCTTGCATCTCATGAATCCATGGTCTGCCTAGTAGAATATTGTAGGCTAGGGGTAAATCCAGAACTTGACATATGACATCCCTTTCAATTGGCCCAACTCTGATGGGTAGACAAATAATACCTCTGGAGGATCTTTCTTCCTCATCATAAGCTTTGATGGTTATCTTATTTCTAGAGTCAATTATTTTCTCTGAGAGGCTTAGTCTCCTGACTAAATCCAATGTACAAATATTCAATCCGGTGCCTCCATCTATCAATACATGTCTAACATAGGATTTATGAATAAGAAATTTGATATGGAGGGGTTGATTGTGTGGATGGGTTAATGATTTGTCATCCTCTTCAGAAAAGGAGAGGTAATGTGGTGCTGAAATATGGTTGACCATCACTTGGAATTTGTCTATATCAATATCTTTGGGAATGTTAGCAGTGTGTAGGGCTTGTTCTAGGATTTCCCTATGCACCGTGGATATCTTGAGCAACTCAAAGATGAAAATTTTGGTAGTGATTCATTGCAATTGGTCTACCAAGTCATATTTTTCTCCAGGGATAGTGACCATGTGTTTTGCTACTGGTTTAGGAATAGTGATAATAGGAACCTTGGATGTTGACGCTGGTGTCAGTTTTGGAGGTCCCTTGATCGTAACCTATGCTTGGCTCTGAGTTACAACATTTGAGGAAGATGAGGCACCCTTAATTATGATCACATTGATGGATTCATTTTTAATGCTGAGCATATTGATCATGTTATCATGTTTGGAATAGGTGTAGTTTACCTCATTACCTTTCCCTTTAGATGTTTCTCCTTGATTGTAATTAGGAAAGGGTTTGATGAATGTTGTATGGTCCTCATTGGTAGTATGTCCATTGACTTTGATCTTACCTCCTTTGATGAGGTCTTGGATAACGCGTTTAAGCTTGAGACAATTATTTATCTTGTGTCCCTTGTTTTTGTGGAAGACACAACAAGAGTTATCATCCCACCACCTGGGTTTGACCATTGGTTCCCATGGTTTGGAATCGGGAATTGTAAGAACTTTGTTATCCACCAATGTTTTCAAAACTGTCTCAAGAGGTTCCCCCAAAGGATTGAATGTTCTTTGGGGTTTTGAAGTCCATGTTCATTCCTTGTTGTTATCAGTGTTCATTTTAGGAGGTGTTACTTTAGCCTCTTTGCTTGCTTGCATGCCATTGGTGAGATTAAATGCCTCGGGTTCAGGATTAATGTTAGAGGCATCAACCACTTCGTCATTAACAACATTCTTCTTTTGCTTCCACCATTTAGGCTTGGAGTTGGAGCTACTAGCTTTGTTTTCATTTTGAAGGGTGATCTCTCCCTTTTTGACCATGACTTCCTCAATACAGAGGGCATTTTTAATCATCCTATCGAAGCTAGGAGAGTCTTACATTTGTAGAGCATAGCTCAATTCAGGTACTAGATTATTAACAAAGATTTCCATCTTCTCTATTTCAGGAATGACCTTTGAATATCATGCAAAAATCTTCCTCCATCTTTGTAGGAAGTGTGTGAATGATTCTCTAGTTTTCTGTTTGGTATTGCATAGGTCCAACATAGTTACGTCATGCTGGATGTTGTAGGAATAACGTTGGATGAACCATTGCATCAAATCCTTGAATTTTTTGACCTTAGGATTCAATTTCAAAAACCAATCCATGGCATTACCTCCTAAACTTCCTGGAAATAGTCACATGAGGTAAGTGGGTTCGTGCATGTACTCAATGCTTAGAGCACACAATTCTCTTACATGGTCGTGTGGATCAGTTTCTCCCATGTACTTGTCATACTTTGGCTTTCCCACATTAGGAGGAAATGGGACCATAGTGATACTCTTATCAAAAGTAAATGGACAAATGGCATCCAAAGAGTATTTTGTTTTAGGTTTCTCCTTCTCTTCTTTGAGGTTTGTGAGCTCCGTTTGCATCTGATTGAGCTGTTTGGTAAGGATAGATATGGGGTTTGGTACTTCCTTCTCCTTGAGATTTTCCAAATTATAATCCCTTGGTAACTTGACACCTATGGATGCTAGATGGAGGAAGTATTTTTATTTATCATCACCAATTATCCATTCCAACAACTTGTGGATCCATTTACTTTGTTTTAGTTTCTCGTACTCATCTTCAGGGATCTCTTCTTCACTATCTGACCCAAATGGGTTATGTTCAAACTTGGGTCTTTCTTCTTCTTTTGTGCCTTCGGATTGTGCTTTTTTTCCATCATTGTAACCCTCAAAGGCCTTACTCCATTCATTAGTATTGCTATCTATTTGAGGCGAATCTAGATCAAGAAGGGAACTGCGAGAAGTTTCTCCTTGAAAGTGTGGTGTTTTAGGAGGCACTTTTGATCCTTCAGTTGTGTACTTGTTGCGTATCATGTTAACCATGAAGTTTGTTTCTCAACTTTGGTAACATTTCCCAATAGTGCAAGTAAGGACTTCAGATCATTCAATTGGGTGTGTCTAGGTAGAAGTAACTATTTTTTGTTGGTGGGTATAAATGTTTCCAGCATCAGAGGGTTAGAATGCCATGATAGTGAGCTGGGAACCAAGTTGTTGATAGAAAATGGGTAGACCACACGTATTGAACCGATAGTGAAAGACTGACTAAGCATGCAAGGCGGACATTTTGAAAGTGTTTGAAAATAATAGCAGGAAGACCAGAAGAGACAATAGGGACCAGCTAAAGAGCAAAAAGGGTACCTAAATCAACTAAGACTTCCTAAGAAAAACTGCTAGAAATGCCCACTGTCTTGAATGTGAGCTCCCAGATACGAGCCTCTGATGGTACTATATATGATCCTAGAATCTGGATATGATTGTATGCTAACCAAATGTGACCCAGTGATACTAAATGTGATCCTAGACCCAGAATATGACTCAAGAAATTCAGGATGCAATCTTATGATGGTCTTGTCAATTTGGGTCAGTTTTGAAAAATTCATTTTTTTGAAGAGCGTAAAGTTGTTTGTTTTCAGATTGCATCAAGAGGTGTTGTAAGACATGAAAAACACATGTACTCTAGGGATTGAAATTTGTTGAGTGTTTTGAGGATCTTATCTTTTTAATGATCTTTTGAACACATCAAACAGTTTTGCATTGTTAAGAGGGTGAATCAAACACTCTTTTGCCTTATTTTCTAGGTGGAGGATGAAAATCTTTGCTTGTTGACTCAGGTACACACTCAAATACTAATCAGAATACAACCATCACCATGCACACAATGGCTCTAGTCATGATGCTATATTAGCCGACTCCAAATGCAAGTGAGGGCACAATATAACGAGTGTCTTGGGGAAATTAATTTTTTCCTTGCACAAAGATTATCACCCTTTTGGGGATGAATCGGGTATTCTTTTAGTTGAATTTGTTGTAGATTATTGGGAAATCTGTTTGAAACTATCCCCCATGGAATTGTACAAGGAAAAATTGAGGTGTATAGCCCTATGAGTACCTAAATATATATAGTCTCGCAAGCAAGATTCAAGCGGCTCCACTCTATATATACCCCAATATGTTCAAGGAATAATGTCAAAATTCCAAGAACAAAACCAGTTCCATCTTCTGATGCTTTGGCCTACAAGGCAACAACTATTTATAGTGAGTTAGAAGGGTCAGTGTAAGACCTGTCCTCACTTGGGTCGTTCCCGGGAGATTTTTCCCTCAACCGATAGGCCCTCTACTATTAAAAGATCGGTAACCAGGATTGGCGAGCTTAGGATGTCTGGATTTCTGATTCTTCCAAAGAAGAAGAGCATACTCTCCTAGTTCATGCCATTTTCTCCTCAAACACTTAAAACAAAAATTCTTTCCTTCAAGCTATGTTGAGCTTGATTTAGTTGTTCCTATTTTAAAGAAAACATGATGCTTGAAAGGGAAAGTTTACCTTGTTTGATTTTAAACCTGAAAATGAAGTGTTTGGATCAGTTTGCTTTAGGCATTCAAGATTGGATTTAAAGCATTGAAAGTGTTCATTTTAAAAGCTCAAACTGAAAAGTGTTTGATAGTTAGTTCAATTTTAAGATCCAAAAATAAGATGTGAGATTTGATTGTTCAGTTTTAAACCCAAAATCAAATATTTGATTTGTTCATTTTCCTTAAAGCATTCAAGATTTTGTGCATGTTCATTTTAAGTCCAAAAAATAAATGTTGACTTTTGTTGACTTTGACTTTTTTTTAATTTTTTACTTTTGTTGACTTTGACTTTTGTTGACTTTGAAACCCAAAACCAAGTGTGAAATGATGTGAGTACATACACTATTCTTTTTAAACACCAAAAAGTGAAATGGAAATTTTTTTAATCAAAATATTATGTGCTTTCTTACCAAACTTGATGGCTAACCCATAGACCTGTAAAAAAAATGAAAATAATTAGTAAGAGTGCATTATTGTAGGTTTAGAGTGCATTATTGGTCCTAGTGATATAGACCATATTTCCACAAATGGGTAATAAAAAGAAAGTAGAAAGAAGATAGAAGGAATATAATCTTTTTTTTTTGCATATCAATGATATTCGTGGAAGTGTGATAGAGAGAAAGTAGACAGAAGATAGAAGGAATATAGTCTTCTTGTCTCTTTCAACCTGCAAAATAAAATAAGAGCCTCAAAGCCCCACGGTGGGTGCCAGAAATGTGAGTGTCAAATGATGCACCTGTTGCCTGCGACACAACACTTCAATAAGTCATTATGTTAGTGTAAAACAAGGATTAGTGAGCATATAAGAATAAAACCCTAACATTGACCTATTGCTCCCTATCTAGGAAGAGTTTGAAAAATGCCATAATCATGCCCTCAGATTATGCACCATTCAGTGACAATACACTCCTAAGAATGAGAGATTTAATTAAAAACTAAGCTAAATGATTAGAAAACATGTAATTAAGTTATAAAAACTGACATTATAACAATGCATGGAATTGAAACTAAAATGCTATAGATATCTAAAAAACATAACAATGCAATTTTAACTCTAAAAATGAGGGCCATTTGCTCTCCAAAATGCCTTCTATTTATAGAAAAAGGGGTTGAAAATGGGTGGTTCAGATGCAAAGCTAAAGAGAGGTCAGGATTTCACTAGAAGAGAGCACATAGATTGTGCTTCTTCAAGTGCATCAAATTGTGACACTTGTCATAATATTATTGGGTTGAAAGTAGGGAGGAATGTGACCATTTAGGGAAGAGAGCCAAGAAGACTCTAGAAGATAAAGCTCATAAAGAGGGTGTAAGAGGCATTTATGAGGATGGGCTTGAGTCAAATGCATTAAATGCAACCATTTAAAAGGCATGGGGAGAGACATGGGCTTAAGGAATATTCATTAATGAGGCATTAATGAGAGCCTTAAAGAAGCATGGGAAGGGTGTAAGAGGGTGGCTTGAGAAAGTGGACTTGGAGAGAGTCAAGCTTGAGAAAGTTGACTCTCCCATGTGGGTTGAGTTGGTAATCATTCCTTAATGGAATGTGACAACATTAGGAGGTGGGTTAGGGCAGAATTAGGATTAGGATTAGATTAGCAAGGGTGAATGGGTTGAGAAGGGTTAGAACCCAGGGTAGAAGTGGTTGAGATAGGTTAGGTTGGGGTTTAGGAGAATATTATTTAAATGAATTAAACTTGTTTAATTCATTCAAAAATAGGAAACTAATTATTTAAACAATTTAATTAATTTTTGATAATTAGGGGACTATAGCCATTTTAATTAAATTAAATAGGCTAGGGGAATGGGTTATTTTGCAAGTGGGTAATTGATTTAAGGATTTATTTAATTCCTTTATAATTAAATGCTATAGCCATGTTTGATTTTGGTTTGATTTAATTAGTTTGAATTGATTTGAATCATATGACTATAATAGTTAATATAATTTAGTGATAAAAATCACCTAGGACATTAAATTGATTCAAATAATTATGCCAAGCAGTAACAGGGTTGTTTGGACATAATCGAGGGTATGATCACACTTAAGGCAAATAGGATCCATAGTTGGAACAGACCAAATTCAGGTGGTTACAGTCATTACTAAGAAAAATCTTTTTATGAAAGGTCTACAACATGATTATTATGATCCATCTGATGCATGGATCCAAACATGTAATGGTTTTCTTTATCCTGCACTTGGTTTTATCAATTTACCTATTGAAATTTGTGGTAAAGTTGTAGATATGATGAAGGGCGATCCCCTTAATACCACAAACACATAACAGAAACATAGAAGCAACAACAATTTGCAAGAACAGAAAATGGACTTCTTATTATCTCCACAAATGCAGAATTACAAACTTTCATAATTACAATATGCAAAGCCACATGGGCATTCCCATTACAATATTCTATAGGACAAAGCCTCGAATTATTACCCAGATCTACCCAGAACTGTCCCGAACTGCCTAAGACAACACTACGGGCCTTGTTTATATAGGCAATTTTCACCGCCCGAGAAGGTTCCAGAAATTTAGCCCTTAGGGCCGACCAAACTTAGAATTATTTTATTTTTCAATTTAGTACATCAAAGTCAGCTCAAAATAAATTTTGAAACCCGAACAAAAATTTTGAAGGAAAATTATTTTCTGCTATTTCAGGTGGCCCAACTTCCAGAGACCATAAGTCATCACCAATTGAACCGATTGACTATTATAACACCATTTTGAAAATGCCACGAAGTGCTCTACAATGCATAAATTAAGTAAGTTTCATTGAGCCCAAGTTTTGACCTCATCCGGGGCCTCTAAAGCCTTCAAAACTGAGCTTGAAGTTTCTGTACCCTATTTTCAATACCGAAAATTTTCTATATCTTCAAAACTAGACCTGATCTTTCCATGAAATTTACTGGTAGGCTGATACGACTAAGATGAACCTCCACGTGCAAAATTAGAACATTCTGAGATCGTATGACCAACTTACTAAAAATAGCAAGTTTCCATAAATAGCAGCTCTCCACAAGGTAGCCCTTATTGAAAAGAAAACAGAAATATTTTTGAGTGATGCAAGATTGCCCTTACACCCAGGATGCTCCTGCATCGAGATACTACCTTCATCATTATTCCTACTTCTGATCAATTTCAAATCAAATTTGGTTTACCTTGGATAAATGCTATGCATTCTATTACTTCTCCCATTCATAAATGTCTTAAGTTCATTCATAATGGAGAAATAAAAATGATTAATCATAGTTTATATCAACCTTCTAAGCCTAGATATTGTGCTACTCTCAATTTATTTTGGCCTTCATTACCTAACTCATGTCCTCCTCACCCTGATCATCTCTTTTGTTCATATCAAGCTTACAAACATCACAAAATTGCTAAGTTAAGTATGCCTCAGATTGACTCCAACCATGGTCTTTTGCCTACTCCTGCAATACCTCCTTTATCCATTGTTGCTAATAATATTAATCAAAATTATACTATTTCATTGCAACCTATTGAGAATCCTCCTATAGAACCTATGAAGGAACCTATTGTCATTCCTCCTAATTCTCAAAATGTGCCAACCAAAGCTAAACATAACAAATCTGCTAATGAATGTCGTAAGAAGTGTAGAGCTAATGCTAGAGCTTGTGCTTCTGTTATTTGAAACTCACTACCTACTTTCAACCAACCCATACCTGATGCGTTAGATATTAATATTCTTAATGATGTTAGGATGAATGAGTATGATGATCCTATTCGCATCTTGGATCCCATTTCAATCAACCTTGATGAGGAGGACACTCTCGATGATCCTATTGATCTTAGTGATGAATATGAGACCATTGATCTTGATAATGATCTACCTCATATGCTTTCAACCCAGTTAAAAATTACACCTAGTATTGAGCATTGCGATTCTCAAGAGGATCCTTGTTTGGAACTGGCTATCACTCCTACTGTATTGGATATAGTCCCTCTTGTGAGTTTCCCACCTTCCATCAATAACATAAACCAAGATGGGGAGGGTCGGTAATGTGCTTGATTGGATTATCTTTTATGGTAGCCCTTTTTTGTGTTTGCATGTTGTAATGTGCTTCTCCCGTAATGTATTTACTAAATGTTTGTTAGACTCTTTTATACGACCCTTGTTACTTTTTTGGTGCAAGGTGATAAAGGACTCAAACCTGTCGTACAATTCTTCTATATGTATCTATATTCTGCTATATGTTGTTTCATGTTATGTTGTACTTGTGCTATTATTTGTAACTATTTTCCTTGTATAGTCGGCTTGGATCTGTGACATGGTAGCACTAATTCTTTTTGGTCTCCATGTTGTGGTCTGAAAAGATTCTTCTTCGTAACTCTTAAGTTTTCTTTCCGCTTTTGTGATTGTAGTTCTACTTTCTTTGGGGAATGATGTCAATTCATTTGCAATAATATCACATTTCTATGTACATGTTATCTTATGATCATATTGACCCCACATTAGGTAGATCCCTCTTGTATTTTTTTTATGTATGTTTATGTTTTTATTTCCCTTGATTTGTCTTACTTTGGGGGAAACTCATAGTGGAAATGTAACTCGTAGAGTTGTTTATGTTTCCATTAAAACCATTGCTCCTATTAAAGTGTTAGCAATGACTTTAATGTGGGGGAATACACTCTAATAAAAATTTTCACACGCGCATGTTCAAAATAGTTTTCAAGCATTTAAAAACTTTTCCCTTTATGGATTAAAAACTAATCCTTAAAGCATGGACATTTTACCTTTTTTTAGGATCTCTTGATCCCTCCAGTTTAAATTTACATGGATCTCTCAATCCCGCCAGTTTTTAATTTACAATTTTTTTGATCCCTTTAAGAATGGATCTCCCTAATGGGTTGACTAGTCAGTAGCCATATTCACTAGGCGGTACAGCTCCATCTTTCCAGTTACGCTTTTTATGTGGTTCACAATGGGACATAAGTTCTCATTAGGCAAGATAATCACACCCTTTTCTCTCTCTTCTTAACTAAGTGATGTCTCTCTTATCGTGATCTTAGGGTTGATAAATACTTAAGTCCCTTGGGGGCTTGAGGATTTCTTTGTCCCTTTTGATTCCAATAAGATTGTTTGTTCTGTATGTTCTCCTTTACCAAGAGTTTATGTTGAACTCATACTCTTGCTAAAGTGGGGGCTAAATGTATAGTTAGAAAATGGAAGCACTTCCATTGTAGACTTGTTTAGCCTTCTGAGTAAGTGGTTTTGGGTCATATCAAGCACCTTGAATGGGTTCTTGATTTAGACTTGGCTTTCCCCCTTGTTTTTTCCCTCTTTCCACTTCCTTCCAACCTGATTTCTGCATTCTGGGCTACAGACCTAAGATCTTGGACCTCAAGGTTAGGGTTGACATTTATGGTCTATGTCAACCTTGACCTTGACCTAGGTCAAGGTTGATCTCGACCCTAACCTAGATCAAGGTCAACCTTGACCTTGACCCAGGGTTCAGATCCTGGGGTCCCACAGTTTTCGGATGTCAGTCTTTGCAAAAGTTGTTTCCCACTTCCCGGTCGGTTGTTTTGAGTTCTAAAGCATAGATTCCTAAATTATATTTAACTTAGGTCCTCTCCTAAGGGTAAAGTATTTAATGAAAATTTAATTCTCCTATGTCGGCCTCCTTAGAAGATTGTGCCCTAATTCCATATAATAGAGAGCTTTTCTCCCCTCATTTTCTCTAAGTCCTATATTGAAGCCTAAAAATCCTTGAGCAATTGAGAAACATCATCAAGTGAAGATTCAAGAAAGAAATCAAGAAAGATTTGAAGCAAGGATTCATCTACCATAAAACCTTCAAGCATTCAAAGAGATCTATGGGAGGCCATTGAAGGATTCAAGCTACATAGTGCCCTTTCTTTTTGGTGATCTTTCCATCCATCTTCTTCCAAGCCTCTTCATAATCAAGAACCCATTCAAGACTTGGTGTTGGAGATCTACAAGAAAGAGATTGAAGACATCCTACATTATACATTCCATATTCTAGATCCATTGGTTCATACATACTTGTGGATGGAAGGATTTGAATCCTCCACAAGGACTTTAACAAGCAAGGTGAATTTATACATTTACTTTGTTTACTTCTGCAATTTCAATTACATATATTTGAGGTTGATTCCAAAACTGGGGTTTGAACAAGGAAAACCCCTCCCCCCAACAAAAAAACCTCTTTTTCCTATAGGTAGAGGTTCAGGACTACTGATTTGGACTTAGATCTGGATACCCTTTTTAGCTTTCTGTCGGGCTCCTTGAACAGATTCTTTGTCGGACTTGTGCAAGTCAAGGTCAACATTATTGGGTCAGGGTTGACATTTGTGGGTCAAGGTCTACCTTTTTCATAAGGCGGTGTCAGATCAGAAAAATATTTCTGGATGTTGTTCATCTCTATGTTCTAGTTCTGGATCATACTTCATTTTTTGCAAAAATAGAGTACAGACCTCAGAAAATAACATTCTTTGATCTATAATTCTTTATGGTTAGTACATTTCTCCTATCTCTTCAATTACTATCATATATCATATCTACATTATTAATTAACATAATTTAAGATCCTCTTCTCTTTACTCTCATTTCCAAATGGTTGATTCATTTATGCATTAGTCCTTCTCTTGGATTGATCAACTTGGATCTTGCATTTGTGCATTTGGGGATAAAGGTGGAACATCTTATCTTCCTCATAATCACATTTCAAGATACAATAAAAAATTACAATCTAAATGTAAAGGTTAGGGAAGTTCAAAATCAAATCATAATAAAAATAATTCAAACAATCAACTACTTTTCACCCTTTACAGTTGTTAATTCTTAGAATTTTCACGTAAGACAAGATCTCCCACTTGGAATTCTCTGTTGCGAACCTTTTTGTTGAAGGCTTTTGACATGCGCTTTTGATAAACCCTCATATGGCCAAATGATGCTTGACATTTCTCATCTAGAAGTTATAACTCTTGAAGTCTCATGGCACGGTAGTCTTCATCTATAAATAGACCTTTGAGGGAAACTTGAAGTGAAGGAATCTCAACTTCCAAAGGTAACACTGCTTCAGCGCTATATGTAAGGGAAAAATGAGTATCCCCAGTAGGAGTACGAATACTCGTTCTATAGGCCCACAAATTTGGATTTATCTGTAAGTGCCAATATCTACCATTCTTACAAATTATTCTATGTAAGATTTTAAGAATGGTTTTTTTTGATGCCTCTGCTTGACCATTTCCTTGCGGGAAGTAAATGGAGGACCAATGTTGTTTAATCTTGAATTTCTTGTAGAGTTGTTTAAGGTCCTTATTTTTTAACTAGCCTCCATTGTCAGTGATAATATTGGAAGGCACTCCATATCGACAGATGATATGTTTCAGAATGAATAGAGAGACTGTCATGCCCGAGGCAATAGAAAGTGGGACAACTTCTACCCATTTAGTGAAGTAATCAGTAGCAGTAATAATAAACTTGTGTCCACCTGATGAGTTGGGATGAATCTTCCCAACAAGATCAAAGGCCCAACACTGAAATGGCCAATGAGATATAGAAGGAATGAGCACCTTGCCTAGAGCATGTATCAGGTTACCATGTTTTTGACACTTTTCACATGACTTTGCAAAAGCTACTGCGTTAATCTGCATTGTAGGCCAATAGTACCTCACCCTAAGAAACCTTGTCGTCATGGAGAGACCATTGGAATGTCCCCCATAGATGCCTTTGTGGATGTCAACTAACGATTGATAGATTCTTCCTTTTCTAAGAATCTAAGAAGTGTTCCATCAAGACCCCTCCTATACAAATCACCAGAGATAAGGGAATGGTGAGAGGCGTTTTGGGTAAGGTTTTTGCGTTCAGATCGGTTTAAGGTTTAAGGTATAATGCCATAACAAAGGTATGAGTAAATGGCACCATAACGGGATGAATCACGGCCAACGAGGGTATAAATGACATTATATCCATGTGTGCTAAAAATATGACACACTTATATGAGTCATTATATTCAAGATTGCTCAAGAATGAGGTCTCAAATGGAAACTCATAGCTCTCTATTCATGGAGTGCAAGGGTTTGTAATGGAGGCCCTCAATTTAGACCTATTTATTCCCATGCAAGTACACCATAAAATGAGAGATTCAAAGAGGAAGAGCAAGAATGATAGTCTCTATGATCACCAAATATGCATGCAAATGAAAATGAAAACTATTCTATATGATAAAAATGCATGGAAGGAAACTAATCTATATGATAACAATGCATGAAAGGAAATATGCAAGCTAATCTATGAAAGAAATATGCAAGATTAATCTATTGAAAGGGAATATGCATATAAATTATCATGAATCTACTCTAAATGGATTGTCATGAATGCATGCGAGAAGATGACAAGAAGAAGAAGTTGCATGGTTCAGGCTCAAATGCTCAAACTCTCCTCCAAGATCGCCCTCCAAACCTCCAACATAACAATAGCATAAAACTGTATCTCCAAATGAGAAGGAGAGGTTTCCTTTTAAAGAGCAATGGACGGTAGAGATTAAGAGGTAAAAAGAAATGAGCAATGGTGGTGATTAAATCTAGGTTGATCCATGTACTCATATCTTCAAAAGGCAAAATCAAAGGCTATTATTAAGAAGCAAAAATCCCACCACTTAGGAATATGTGTGAAGAAAAAGGATCTTTTATTTATTTTCATTTAATTTATTTCCTTTTTTTTAAAACAAAGAGGGATTTAAGTGGGGATTTTATTTAATTAAAAGAGGGATTTTCTTTTAATTAAATAAGATTATTTTATTTAATTAATTAAAAAGAGAGATTTGAATTAAATAAGATAATATTATTTTATTAAGAGAGATTTTAATTAAATAAAATAAGATTATTTAATTAAAAGAGATTTTAATTAAATAAGATTATTTTATTTAATAAAAATAGATTATTTTCTTTTAATTAAATAAGATAATTGATGAAATGATCAAACCTTAGGAAATATTGAAATAATTGAATTAATTACGATTTGATCAAGGAAATTGATTTGAATTAAAATGTTGCAAAGCATTGATTCAGGAATTTGAAAAATTGATTATGTCATTTGATAAATTGAAGAATGGGGGCCCATAGTCTAGGCGACCGTTTTAGGGTGCATACATTTGCCCCTCTTTGACTAATGTGTGATCTTTATGGGAACACATGTAGTCAAAGAATGAAGTTGAAGTGTGAGATCAATTTGGGATCACAAAATAACAACCCAGACGTGTGATTGACGGATGGGAACACATCAGGACAAAGATAAACTATTTGAAAAAGAGAAGGTCAACACCTCTCTAAATAGGTAATTGACATGTCCAAGATAAGAATCTCAAGGATGGTTGCCCCAAGTGGAGCAAATGATGGGATTGATAAATCTGAATAAAGGATTGAAGTTTGATAGGTATTGCCCCCTCATGATCGAAATCGAAATGAGATAGAGGAGAAACAACAAATTGGTAAATTTGATCAAATCAAACTAAAGATAAGGTTCTTGTTGTAAGATGAAACATATAAGGATCACAGAACCAAGGTAGATAATCAAGCATGAAAGATTATTCTCCAAGGTTGAATTAGAAGAAAAGAAGTGGGGTGAAAGCAAATGGAAGATAGAAGTTTGGAAGATGTGGAAAGAAATGGAGAGAAGAAAGAGAATTTGCCTCAAAATCAATCAACTGTTTAAGATAGAAAATTTTGATTGAGATCACGAAAGAAGATAAGGAAATGAAGATCAAAAAATGACCATAGTTGATTAAAATTCCACAAGAAAGATGAAGGAAACCCTCTCAAACTCATAATGTAGCCTAAAAATGCAAACTAACATGAGGTCTAACAATGCAAGCTACATAAAAATGCAAAGGTGTACTTGTAATAGAGCAACTGTAACATAGGATTTTGTGTTCATCATTCATTAGAGAATGTTAAGGAACTTATTTTCATCATTGGACCATTATTAACGGACATAAAAAAATCACACTATCATCACTAGTCACAAACGCAACTATGAAGATATGAATGTGATTGATATCAGATTGGAATGTGGAAAGATTCTAACATAAGTGTCAAAGACATAAAGGTCAAGAGGACTTCGATGTTAGCTTAACCAATTTAATGTAGCAAAAATACACTCGCATCAAGGCATAGATACCAGGATGACTAGCAGAATGATTGTGCAAAATAAGTCAAGGATGAAGCCTCAAATCTCCTAAGTGTTTCGAGGGAACAACAAGAGACACTCAAGAGTTTCAAGACCACACCCACAAGCAGAAATAAAATTAAAAACATGCCCCATGCCCCAAGTTGTCTAGCTACAGATCTCGAAGAGACTTATTAGACAAGGAAACTCAACAAAAATGAATAATAGTCAAAACACAAAAAAGATCATGACATAGCTCAATCATTAAGTGTTATGTTTAAAAAATTAAGTGTGTCAAATGATACTGAGTTTCGAGGATAAGAATAGAATGCTTGCAAGCAGGTAAGATCACATGAAAAAACTGGGTAATACCAAACTGATAAGTGTTGAAAAACACTCAATGTCAGGGGTTGTATTGAAAATAACAGTTGGGATGGTGTTGAAAAACATCATTTGTGAGATGCCCTAAAGACTAACACATCCAAGAGACCAAAACTAACACAGTTATGCCCCCTACACAAAGACAAAGACCAATTCCAGACCAAGGCAACAAGATCAATGCATGATGGAGAAAGGCTAAGTGTCGAGGACATGCACTAAGAAACAGGGGTGGAAAAGCCTCAAGTAGCGCCCGTTTCAAGATTTTCACCAAGGTACTTTTCCTATTTTTTTGAATTTTTTGAATTTTTTGATTTTTTTTTTGTATTTTTAGAAAATATTATTTTTTTGAAGATACATCAAAGCGCCTATTGCTAGGTTTTCACTAAGATGATCATATTTTCAAGACATTTTCTGATATTTTAGAATTTTTGACAATATATGATTTTTTGGATTTTTTCAGGATCAATAATTATGTACAAAGGATGCCCCCAGATAGAATGGGCATCATGGATAGAAATTCTTCAGGTGTAAGAAGTTGAAAGGATCAGGGATCTACTCTCCCTCTGTTGTAGATAGTAAATAAGCACCTGACCCAAAAGCTGATATAATGATGTAAGGTCCAAGCCAATTAGGTTTGAATTTACCTTTTGATCTCTATGTTGTTGATTCTTAGGATTTTTCAGGTAGGACAAGATCTCCCACTTGGAATTCTCTAGGGTGAACCTTTTTGTTAAAGGCTTTGAACATGAGCTTTTGATAAACCCTCATATGGTCAAATGATGCTTGACATTTTTCATCTAGAAGTTCTAACTCTTGAATTCTCATGGCAGGGTAGTCTTCATTTGTAACTTGACCTTTGAGGGAAACTATAAGTGAAGGAATCTCAACCTCTAAAGGTAACACTACTGCAGCACCATATGCAAGGGAAAAAGGAGTAGCCCCAGTAGGAGTACGAGTACTCATTCTATAGGCCTAAAAAGCTTGATTTATCTGTAAGTGCCAATCTCTACCATTCTTATAGACTGTTTTATGTAAGATTTTAAGAATGGTTTTCTTTTATGCCTCTACTTGACCATTTCCTTGTGGGAAGTAAATGGAGGACCAATGTTGTTTAATCTTGAATTTCTTGTAAAGTTGTGTAAGGTCCTTATTTTTGAACTAGCCTCTATTGTCAGTGATAATATTGGAAGGCACTCCATATTGACATATGATATGGTTCAGAATGAATAGAGAGACTATCTTGCCCGCGGTAATAGAAAGTAGGACAACTTCTACCCATTTAGTGAAGTAATCAGTAGCAGTGATAATAAACTTGTGTCCACCTGATGAGTTGGGATGAATCTACCCAACAAGATCAATGGCCCAATGCTAAAATGGCTGATGAGATATATAAGGAATGAGGTCCCTGTCTAGAGCATGTATCAGGTTACCATATTTTTGACACGTTTCACATGACTTTGCAAAAGCTACTACATCAATCTACATCGTAGGCCAATAGTACCCCACCCTAAGCAACCTTCGAGCCATGGCAAGACCATCGGAATGTCCCCCACAGATGCCCTTGTGGATATCAACTAATACTTGGTCAAATTATTCCTTTTCTATGCATCTAAGAAGTGTTCTATCTATACCCCTCCTATACAAATCACCAGAGATAAGGGAATGGTGAGAGGCATTTTGGGTAAGGTTTCTGCATTTGGATCGATTAAAGGCTTCAGGTATAATGTCATCACAAAGGTATTAGTAAATGAAACCATAATGGGATGACTCACGACTAACAAGGGTACAAATGACAAATTTCTTGGGATTCATAGATAGGGTGATGTAGCTCTTCCACTAGGAATTCAAATTTTGATTCATGTTTCTCTTTCTGAAGGAGCGAAGCAAGTGTAGCCATAGCATTAGCTTCTTTGTTTACTACTCTAGGGATTTGCTGAAACGTGATGAATGTGAAGTATCATTTCAAGGAATCCACCATTTTCTTGTAAGGTACCAGTTTCTCATTTTTTATTTGATATTCATCATTAACTTGGTTGATTATCAGTTGTGAATCCCCGTAGATGTGTAACTCTGTGATTCTCCATTCTATGGCCATCTTAAGGCCATTTGTTAAAGTTTCATATTTAGCAATGTTGTTTGTACATGGGAACAATAACTTGTAAGACTTAGGAATCATGTACCCATGAGGAGAAACAAATAACACACCAGCTCCTGAACCATTTTGCATAAAGGACCCATCAAAGAACATCTTCCATGATCTTTCAGTTATATACATGAGGTGCTCATCTGGGAAGTCAACTTGAATAGGTGCAATGTCTTGCAATGGGGAATCAACCAATTGATCTACTATGGCTTGTCCTTTGATTGCTTTAAACTCAATGTACTCTATGTCAAATTTTAAAATTATCATCTTCCATTTAGAAATTCTACCTGTGAGGGAAGCCTTACCTAGAAAATACTTGAGTGGATCTATTTTTTCTGTGAGTTTTATAGTGTACGCAAGCATGTAATGTTGCAAATTTTGGGAAGCAAACACAACTGCAAGGCAATATTTCTCAATACTGGAATAATTAACCTCATATGAAACAAGAGTGTGACTAATATAGTATATTGCTCTTTCTTTCCCATCTTCATCAAGTTGAGCTAGTAATGCCCCCAAGGAAGATTTTGTCACTGAAATGTATAGAATAAGTGGTTTTCCTCGAATAGGAGGCATTAAAATAGGAGGATTTTCCAAGTATTTCTTGATTTGATCTATGCTCTTTTGACAATCCTCATTCCAAACGCATTTGACTCCCTTGTGTAAGTTCTTGTTGAAGGGTTGAGCTCTATCATCCAACTGTGAGATGAATCTCCTAATAGATTGAAGACATCCCCGAAGACTCCTCATTTGACTAACATTTCTAGGAGGTGGCATATCTATGATTGCTTGAACTATTTCAAGGTCTACCTCTATTCCTCTTGCTGAAATGATGAATCCGAGTATTTTACCAGAGGTAACTCCAAATGCACACTTTTTAGGATTTAACTTTAATTGAAATTGTTCCATGTGATCTAGAATGACTTCTAAATCATCTAAGTGTGTGTCTCTTTTCTTAGATTTAGCCAAGGTGTTATCCACATAAAATTCCATGTTTTTATGCATCATGTAATGAAAAATAGTTGTCATAGCTTTTTGATAGGTGGCTCCTACATTTTTTAATCCAAAAGGCATAATGTTCCAACAGTAGGTACCCCATGCACAAGTGAATGCAGTATTTTCTTGATCTTGAGGAGCTATCTTAATATGATTGTACCCAGAAAAAACATCCATCAAGGAATAAATCTCATAACCTGCAGTCATATCCACTATCATGTCTATATTGGGAAGTGGAAAGTCATCCTTTGGGTATGCTCTATTGACATCTCTAAAATCTGTGCAAACTAGAATGGATTTGTCATGTTTGGAAACTGGTACAATGTTTGGTATCCATTCAACATAAAAGACAAGAGGGGTGTTGACCTTATCTTTTAGTGGACTTTGAGGTGACATTCTTGGTGACTTTGACACTTCCATTTAATAGCTTAATAGAGAAACTATAACATAGGACTTTGTGTTCATCATTCATTAGAGAAAGTTAAGGAACTTATTTTCATCACTAGGCGATTATTAATGGACATTGGAAAAACACACAACCATCACTATTCACAAGTGCAACTATGAAGATATGAATGTGATTTATATCATATTGGGATGTCAAAAGATTATAACATAAGCATCAAGGACATAAAGATCAAGATGACTGTGATGTTATATTATCCAATATAATGTAGCAAACCCATGCTCACATCAAGGCATAGATGTCGGGATGACCATAAGAACGGTTGTGCAAAAATCGTCAAGGATGATGCCTCAAATCTCCTAAGTGTTTCAAGGGAACAAAAATAGACACTCAAGAGTTTCAAGACCACACCCACAAGAAGAAAGCAAATAAAAACATGCCCCATGCCCCAAGTCCTCTAGCTAACCATCGCGGAGAGACTTATTAGACAAGGACACTCAACAAAAATCAATAACAGTCAACACACAAAGAAAAGATCATGACCTAGCTCAAGTATTAAGTGTTATGTTTAAAAATTTGAGTGTGTTAATTGATACTAAGTTCCAAGGATAAGGATCGAATTCTTGCAAGTAGGGAAGATCACATGACAAAACTAGGTAAGACCAAATCGTTAAGTGTTGAAAAACACTCAATGTCAGGGGTTGTATTGAAAAATACAGTTGGGGTGGTGTTTGAAAAACACCATTTGTGAGGCATCTTAAAGACTAACGCATCCAAGAGACCAAAGCTAACATAGGTATGCCCCCTAGACAAATACAAAGACCAATTCCAAACCAAGGCAACAAGGACAAGGCATGATAGAGAAAGGATAAGAATCGAGGACACACGCTAAGAAACAGAGGTGCAAAGGCCTCAAGTAGCACCCATTTCCAGGTTTTCACCACTTGGATTTTATTACAATTTTTTGCTACCAAGGCGCCTGTTTCCAGGTTTTCACCAAGGCACTTTTTTCTATTATTTTGAATTTTTGAATTTTTTTGTATTTTTTGAATATATAATTTTTTTTTGGAGATACATCAAAGCGCCTATTGCTAGGTTTTCACTAAGATGGTCATTTTTTCAGGACATTTTCTTATTTTTAGAATTTTTGACAATATATCATTTTTTGGATTTTTTCATGATCAATATGTATGTACAAAGGGTGCCCGCAGACAGAATGGGCATCATGGATAGAACTTATTTAGGTGCAGGACATTGATAGGCTTAGGGAGCTGCTCTCCCTCTACTATAGACAGTAAATAAGCACCTGACCCAAAAGTTTTTGTAATGATGTAAGGTCCAAGCCAATTAGGTTCAAATTTTCCCTTTTGATCTCTATGTTGTTGATTCTTAGGGTTTTCACGTAAGACAAGATCTCCCACTTGGAATTCTCTATTGCGAACCTTTTTGTTGAAGGATTTTGACATGCACTTGTGATAAAACCTCATATGGTCAAATGATGCTTGACATTTCTCATCTAGAAGTTCTAACTCTTGAAGTCTCATGGTGTAGTAGTCTTCATCTAAAACTAGACCTTTGAGGGAAACTCGAAGCGAAGGAATCTCAACCTCCAATGGTAACACTACTTCAATGCCATATGCAAGGGCAAAAGGAGTAGCCCCAGTAGGAGTATGAATACTCGTTCTATAGGCCCACAAAGCCGGATTTATCTGTAAGTGCCAATATCTACCATTCTTACAAACTATTCTATGTAATATTTTAAGAATGGTTTTGTTTGATGCCTCTGCTTGACCATTTCCTCGCCGGAAGTAAATAGAGGACCAATGTTGTTTAATCTTGAATTTGTTGCACAGTTGTTTAAGGTTCTTATTTTTGAACTGGCCTTCATTGTCAGTGATAATCTCAAAAGGCACTCCATATCAATAGATGATATGGTTCATAATGAATAGAGAGACTGTCATGCCCGAGGCAACAGAAAGTGGGACAACTTCTACCCATTTAGTGAAGTAATCAGTAGCAGTAATAATACACTTGTGTCCACCTAATGAGTTGGGATGAATCTTCCCAACAAGATCAAAGGCCCAGCACTGAAATGGCCAATGAGATATAGAAGGAATGAGCCCCCTGCTTGGAGCATGTATCTGGTTACCATATTTTTGACACTTTTCACATGACTTTGCCAAAACTACTGCATCAATCTTCATCGTAGGCCAATAGTATCCTTCCCTAAGCAACCTTTGGGCCATGGAAAGACCATTGGAATGTCCCCCGCAGATTCCCTCATGGATATCAATAAACACTTGATCAGATTCTCCCCTTTCTAAGAATCTAAGAAGTGTTCCATAGAGACCCCTCCTATAAAAATCAGTAGAGATAAGGGAATGGCGAGAGGCATTTTGGGTAAGGTTTCTATGTTCAGATTTGTTTAAGGTATAATACCATAACAAAGGTATGAGTAAATGGCACCATAACGGGATGACTCACGACCAACGAGGGTATAAATGAAATTATATCCATGTGTTTTGAAAATGTGACACACTTCTATGAGTCATTATATTCAAGATTGCTCAAGAATGAGGTCTCAAATGACAACTCATAACTCCCTATTCATGGAGTGCAAGGGTTTATAATCGAGGCCCTCAATTTAGACCTAGTTATGCCCATGCAAGTACACCGTCAAATGAGAGATTCAAAGAGGAAGAGCAAGAATGATAGTCTCCATGATCACCAAATATGCATGCAAATGAAAATAAAAACTATTCTATATGATAACATTGCATGGAAGGAAACTAATCTATATGATAACAATGCATGAAAGGAAATATGCAAGCTAATCTATGAAAGAAATATGTAAGATTAATCTATTGAAAGGAAATATGCATATAAATTAACATGAGTCTACTCTAAATGGATTGCCATGAATGCATGAGAGAAGAAGACAAGAAGAAGAAGTTGCATGGTTCAAGCTCAAATGCTCAAACTCTCCTCTAAGATCGCCCTCCAAATTGTAGCATAACAATAGCATAAAATTGTATCTCCAAATGAGAAGGAGAGGTTTCCTTTTAAAGAGAAATGGACAGTAGAGATTAACAGGTAAAAAGAAATGAGCAATGGTGGTTATTAAATCTTGGTTGATCCATGTACTCATATCTTCAAAAGGCAAAATCAAAGGCTATGATTAAGAGGCAAAAAGCCCACCACTTAGGAATATGTGTGAAGAAAAAGGATCTTTTATTTATTTTTATTTAATTTATTTCCTTTTTCAACACAAAGAGGGATTTAAGTGGGGATTTCATTTAGTTAAAAGAGGGATTTTCTTTTAATTAAATAAGATTATTTTATTTAGTTATTTTAAAAGAGAGTTTTAAATTAAATAAGATAATATTATTTTATTAAGAGAGATTTTAATTAAATAAAATAAGATTATTTAATTAAAAGAGATTTTAATTAAATAAGATTGTTTTATTTAATAAAAAGGGATTATTTTCTTTTAATTAAATAAGATAATTGATGAAATGATCAAACTTTAGGAAATATTGAAATAATTGAATTAATTACGATTTGATCAAGGAAATTGATTTGAATTAAAATGTTTCAAAGCATTGATTTAGGAATTTGATAAAGTGATTCTGTCATTTGATAAATTGAAGAATGGGGGCCCATAGTCTAGACGACCATTTTAGGGTGCATACATTTGCCCATCTTTGACTAATGTGTGATCTTTATGAGAATACATGTAGTCAAAGAATGAAGTTGAAGTGTGAGATGGGATCACAAAACAACCCAGACGTGTGATTGACAGATGGGAACACATCAGGACAAAGATAAGCTATTTGAAAAAGACAAGGTCAACACCCCTCTAAATAGATTATTGACATGTCCAAGATAAGAATTTCAAGCAAGGTTTCCCCAAGTGGTGCAAATGATGGGATTGATAAAGCTGAATAAAGGATTGAAGTTTGATAGGTACTTCCCCTCCTGATTTAAATCAAAATGAGATAGAGGAGAAACAACAAATTGATAAATCTAATCAAATCGAACTAAAGATAAGGTTCTTGTTGTAAGATTAAATATATAAGGATCACAGAACCAAGGTAGATCATCAAGCACGAAAGATTATTCCCCAAGGTTGAATTATAAGAAAAGAACTAGGGTGAAAGCAAATGAAAGATAGAAGTTTGGAAGAGGTGGAAAGAAATGGAGAGAAGAAAGAGAATTTGCATTAAGAGAGAGAATGCCCCAAAATAATCAATTGTTTAAGATAGAAAATTTTGATTGAGATGACGAAGGAAGATAAGCAAATGAAGATCAAAACATGACCACAGTTGATTTAAAATTTCACAAGAAAGATGAAGGAAACCCTCTCAAACTCATAATGCAGCCTAAAATGCAAACTAACATAAGGTCTAACAATGCAAGCTACATGAAAATGCAAAGGTGTACTTGCAATAGAGAAACTCTAACATATAAATTTGTGTTCAACATTCATTAGAGAATGTTAAGGAACTTATTTTCATCATTGGGCCATTATTAACGAACATCATAAAATTACACAATCATCAATAGTCACAAGCGCAACTATGAAGATATGAATGTGATTTATATCAGATTAGACTATGGAAATATTCTAACATAGAATCAAAGACATAAAGGTCAAGATGACTTCTCTTTTATGTTACCCAATTTAATGTAGAAAAACCACGCTTGCATCAAGGCATAGATGCCAGGATGACCAAAAGAATGGTTGTACAAAAATAGTCAAGGATGAAGCCTCAAATCTCCTAAGTGTTTCAAAGGAACAACAAGAGAAACTCAAGAGTTTCAAGACCACACCCACAAGAAGAAAGAAAATAAAAACATGCCCCATGCCCCAAGTCCTCTAGCTATGATTCCCGGAGAGACTTATTAGAAAATGACAGTCAATGAAAATCAATAAAAGCCAGCACACAAAGAAACGGTCATGACATAGGTCAAGAATTAAGTGTTGTGTTTAAAAATTTAAGTGTGTTAACTGATACTGAGTTTCGAGGATAAGGATCAAATTCTTGCAAGCAGGGAAGATCACATGAAAAAATTGGGTAAGACCAACTGATAAGTGTTGAAAAACACTCAATGTCAGGGGTTGTATTGAAAAATACAGTTGGGGTGGTTTTGAAAAACACCATTGTTGAGATGTCCTAAAGACTAACACATCCAAGAGACCAAATTTACCACAGTTATTCCCTCTAGACAAAGACAAAGATGAATTCCTTACCAAGGCAACAAGGAAAAAGCATGATGAAGAAAGGATAAGTGTTGAGGACACGTGCTAAGAAATAGAGGTGCAAAGGCCTCAAGTAGTGCCTATTTCTAGGTTTTCACCACTTGGATTTTATTACAATTTTTTACTATGAGGGCGCCTATTTCCAAGTTTTCACCAAGGCATTTTTTCTATTTTTTTGAATTTTTGAATATTTTGATTTTTTTGTATTTTTGGAATATATAATTTTTTTTGGAGATACATCAAAGCGCCTATGGCTAGGTTTTCACTAAGATGATCATTTTTTCAGTACATTTTCTAATTTTTTAGAATTTTTGACAATATATCATTTTTTTGGATTGCTTCAAGATCAATAATGATGTACAAAGGGTGCCCCCAGATAGAATGGGCATCATGGATAGAGCTTCTTCAGGTGCAAGACATTGATAGGATCAAGGAGCTGCTCTCCCTCTACTATAGATAGTAAATAAGCACTTGACCCAAAAGTTGATGTAATGATGTAAGGTCTAAGCCAATTAGGTTCAAATTTACCCTTTTGATCTCTATGTTGTTGGTTCTTAGGATTTTCACGTAGGACAAGATATCCCACTTGGAATTATCTAGAGTGAGCCTTTTTGTTGAAGGCTTTGGACATGCGCTTTTGATAAACCCTCATATGGTCAAATGATGCTTGACATTTTTAATCTAGAAGTTCTAACTCTTGAAGTCTCATGGTGCGGTAGTCTTCATCTATAACTCGACCTTTGAGGGAAACTCTAAGTGAAGGAATCTCAACCTCCAAAAGTAACACTTCTTCAGCGCCATATGGAAGGGAAAAAGGAGTATCCCCTACAGGAGTAGGAATACTCGTTCTATAGGCCCACAAAGCCGGATTTATCTATAAGTTCCAATCTCTACCATTCTTACAACTGTTCTATGTAAGATTTTAAGAATGGTTTTATTTGATGCCTCTGGTTGACCATTTCCTCGTGGGAAGTAAATGGAGGACCAATGTTGTTTAATCTTGAATTTTTGGCAGAGTTGTTTAAGGTACTTATTTTTGAACTGTCCTCCATTGTCAGTGATAATCTTGGAAGGCACTCAATATCGATAGATGATATGGTTCAGAATGAATAGAGAGACTGTCTTTCCTGAGGCAACAGAAATTAGGACAACTTCTACCCATTTAGTGAAGTAATCAGTAGCAGTAATAATAAACTTGTGTCCACCTGATGAGTTGGGATGAATCTGCCCAACAAGATTAAAGGACCAGCACTGAAATGTCCAATGAGATATAGGAGGAATGAGCTCCTTGCCTGGAGCATGTGTCAGGTTACCATGTTTTTGACACTTTTCACATGACTTTACAAAAGATACTGAGTCAATCAACATCATAGGCCAATAGTGCCCTGCCCTAAGCAACCTTCTAGCTATCAAAAGACCATTGGAATGTTCCCCACAAATGCCCTCGTGGATGTCAACTAACACTTGGTCAAATTCTTCCTTTTATAAGCATCTAAGAAGTGTTCCATCTAGACCCCTCCTATACAAATCACCAGTAATAAGGGAATGGCAAGAGGAGTTTTGGGTGAGGTTTCTGCGTTCAGATTGGTTAAAGGATTTAGGTATAATTCCATCATGAAGGTATGAGTAAATAGCACCATAAATGGATGACTCATGACCAACAAGGGTACAAATGACATGGATTTCTTGGGAGTCATAGATAGGGTGATGTATCTCTTCCACCAATAATTCAAATTTGGATTCGTGTTTCTCTCACTGAAGGAGTGAAGCAAGTGTAACCATAGTGTTAGTTGCTTTGTTTTCTACTCTAGGGATTTGCTGAAATGTGACAAATGTGAATTATTGTTTCAAGGAATCAACCATTTTCTTGTAAGGTACTAGCTTCTCATTTTTTTTTGATATTCATCATTAACTTGGTTGATTATCAGCTGTGAATCCCCATAGATGTGTAACTCTGTGATTCTCCATTCTATGGCCATCTTAAGTCCATTTTTTAAAGATTTATATTCAGCAATGTTGATTGTACATGGGAATAATAACTTGGAAGACTTAGGAATCATGTACCCATGAGGAGAAACAAACAACACACCAGCTCAAGATCCATTTTGCATAAAACATCCATCAAAGAACATCTTCCATATTCTTTCAGTCATATACATGAGGTGCTCATCTAGGAAGTCAACTTGAATAGGTGCATTATCTTGTAATGGGAAATCAGCCAATTGATCTGCTATGGCTTGTCCTTTGATTTCCTTACACTCAATGTAATCTATGTGAAAATTTGAAAGGATCATCATCCATTTAGCAAGTCTACCTGTGCGGGCAGTCTTACCTAGCAAATACTTGAGTGGATCTATTTTGGCTATGAGGTGTATAGTGTGTGCAAGCATGTAATGTCACAAATTTTGGGAACCAAACACAACTGAGACAAGATTTCTCAATGCTGGTGTAGTTAACCTCATATGAAACAAGAGTGCAACTAATATAGTATATTTCTCTTTCTTTCCCATGTTCATCAAGTTGAGCTAGTAATGCCCCCAAGGAAGATTTTGTCACTGAAATGTATAGAATAAGCAGTTTCCCTAGGATAGGAAGCATTAAAATAGGAGGATTTTCCATCTATTTCTTGATTTGATCTATGCTCTTTTGACAATCCTCATTCCAAACACATTTGACTCCCTTGTGTAAGTTCTTGTTGAAGGGTTGAGCTCTATCTTCCAATTGTGAAATGAATCTCCTTATAGATTAAAGGTGTCCCTAAAGACTCCTCATTTGACTAATGTTTCTAGGAGGTGGCATATCTATGATTGCTTGGACCTTTTTAGGGTCTACCTCTATTCCTCTTGCTGAAATGATGAATCCGAGTAGTTTTCCATAGGTAACTCCAAATGCACACTTTTTAGGATTTAATTTTAGTTGAAATTGTTCCATGCAATCTAGAATGACTTCTAAAACATCTAAGTGTCTATCTCTTTTCTTAGACTTGGCCAAGGTGTCATCCACATAATCTTCCATGTTTTTATGGATCATGTCATGAAAAATGGTTGTTATAGCTCATTGATAGGTGGTTCCTACATTTTTCAATCCAAAAGGAATAACAATCCAACAATAGGTACCCCATGCACAAGTGAATGTAGTATTTTCTTGATCTTCAGGAGCTACCTTAATCTGATTGTATTTAGAAAATCCATCCATCAAGGAATAAATCTCATAACTCGCAGTCATATCCACTATCATGTCTATATTGGGAAGTGGAAATTCATCCTTTGGGCATGCTCTATTGACATCTCTAAAATCTATTCAAACTCGAATGGATTTTTCATATTTGGAAACTGGTACAATGTTTGATATCCATTCAGCATAAGCAATAGCTCTTATGAATCCTGCACCAAGGAGTTTCTCTAATTCTGCTTTGACTAAGAGAGCTATGTGAGGATGCATCTTTCTCAATTTTTTCTTAATTGATTTGACATCTAGAGCTATGGACAAGTAATGCATGATAAGATTAATGTCCAACCCTCACATATCTGAATAAGTCCATGCAAAGTTGATCTCCTTTTTTTGTAAGAACTTAGTGTAAGCTTATTTTTCTTGTGGTGACAAAGATTCAGCCAAGTGTACTATCTGTGGAGCCTCATCTGTACCCAAATTGATTGCTTGTGTTGGTTCAATAAGCACTAAAAATCTATCTTTAAAGTAGCTAGGAAGATGATCAAGTACCTCATCCTTAGGCACCTCAGAGAGGTTTTCACCCTTGGATATGTCATTAATTTTTACTTTTTTTGGTTTTGACACTGCCACACAATGGTTTTCGCTATCAGAACTCCTATTCTTTTGATTTTCTTTTCTTTTTTATCTTGTGACTAAGGTAATTTATGTCTTGCTCTGTCATGCTAGTAGTCGGTTCACTGGTGGAAGAGACTACGGGTTCAATGATTTAGGTAACAGGCTATCTCATAATCATTTTGAAATGTTAAGAGCTAAGGTTCTTGATAGTGTTGGGACCAATCAATGAGGTCAGGATGAACAAGAGGCAAGTCAACGACTGGTTCAAGGTTATAAATGTGAATGATATTATCACTGGTGACTAAAGAGTCAAAGTCCATCCAATATCCTTCTAAGCTACCCAAATCAGGATTCATCCTAACAAGTAAAGAATCATCCACTAAGACAACATGTGGGTTCAAATCCTCTAATCTTACACATGAATCATCAATTACCTCAGTTTGGGAACTATAAGTGTGGATGAGATCAACATCCATGTCAACTGTGGAAGGTTCTGAGAAGGAGTCCCATTCATACTCATATGAACTTGTGTCTGAACTACGACTAGGATGTTTAAACCATGAAGGTTTGGGACATATTAATGTGGATGGTCTAGTGTCATTAAGAGTAGCACCTTCTCTTTCCATTAAATGGACAAGATTCTTTTGTTGATGTTCTCTAAAAGGATCTTTTACATCTAATTCTTGTTCTAAAGTTGCAACCGATGCATGAGTGACCGGAATATCTGAATCTCCCTAGAGGAGTTTAGTGGAAGGGACCCAATCTTCACACATGTCTTGCTAATTTTTCAAACTAGGTACGTATTCTAGTTCATCTTCACTATCTGACTTATCAAAGATAGGAGTAGTGTGCTTGTTCTTATTCACAAAGCCTAGGTGAACTGGCCTCTTAGACTTGCGTCCAAAGAGATCATGATCAAGAGGCTCATCTCTAGCATCCAATCTGTGATTAATAGGGCCATGTCTAGGATAGCCCATCTATCTGAAAAAAGTATACCCTCGTCCATAATCCTTAGGAGAGGGAGAGAAGTTCTCATTGTGCATATATTTCTCTTCTCTATAGATCCAGTCTCTAACAAATGTCTCTTTATTCTCATCTTGAATAGGCACCGAGGATTCTACAAACATGCCAAATAAAGTCATAGCTAAAGAGGAGGGTCTCCTTTCTTGTGAAGGTTTTCCATAAGACCGAGGTGAAACTGGTAATTTTGTGAGGGAGTTGAGTTGATACCCCCCCCCCATGCCAAGGTCTACCTACTTGAGCTTGTCTTTACATTTAGCTAAGGTCACATCGAATTCTTCTACTTCTCTATTGAGGGGAACATGAGTTCTTGCTGAAATTGAGTTAATAGATAAAGTGTTATCCCCAGGTATACAAATCTCTATCCCATTGTAAGGGAACTTAACACACTGATGATAGGTAGATGACACCACTTGCATATCATGAATCCACAGTCTACCAAGTAAGATATTATACACAAGGGGACAAACATCAACTATTTGAAATAAAATGTCTTTTTCAACAGGGCCAATCCTAACAGGAAAGATGGCAAACCCCTTGGAACTTTTTTCTACCTCATCATAGGCTTTGATGGTGATCCTTTTCCTGGCATCTATGACTTTTTCAGAACAACCCAACTCTTTCAAAAGACTAAATAAGATAATCAATACGATGAGGGGTAAAGATCCCTATGGTTATGATCTAGATGTGGACTCTCCTCCTATCTTTGATGAAGAACCCATTGTGGTGCTAAGGGGTCCTAACTCTATAGTGTCATCACAAGCCCTCAATATTTTCACACAAAGTCAAGGTCTCAAAAAATGTGTGCTGAAAATGTGACACGCATCTATGAGTCACTGTATTCATGATTGCTCAAGAATGAGGTCTCAAATGGCAAATCATAGTTCTCTATTCATGGAGTGCAAGGGTTTGTGATGGAGGCCCTCAGTTTAGACCTAGTTATGTCCATGAAAGTACACCATGAAATGGGAGATTCAAAGAGAAAGAGAAAGAATTCTAGTCTCCATGATCACCAAATATCCATGCAAATGAAAATAAAAGCTATTCTATATGATAACAATGCATGGAAGGAAAGTAATCTATATGATAGCAATGCATGAAAGGAAATATGAAAGCTAATCTATGAAAGAAATATGAATCTAAATTAACATGAATCTACTCTAAATGGATTTCCATGGATGCATGAGAGAAGAAGAAGAAGAGGTTGCATGGTTCAAGCTCAAATGCTCAAACTCTCCTCCAAGACCGCTCTCCAAACCTGTAGCATAACAATAGCATAAAAGTGTATCTTCAAATGAGAAGGAGAGGTTTCCTTTTAAAGAGAAATGGATGGTAGAGATTAAGAGGTAAAAATAAATGAGTAATGGTGGAGATTAAATCTTGGTTGATCCATGTGCTCATATCTTCAATAGATAATGGGCATAAAAAATGTGTGCATAATCTTATTAAAGTGACATTCTTGGTGACTTTGACACTTCCATTTAAAGGAAATCTTGGGTGCCTTTAAGTTAAGTTGCTTTTTTTATGAAAATGGGCACCAAAAATGTGTGCACTTCCATGAAGATGACTCCCTTACACTGCTACCACCTTTGGATGTCAGATTGCTTATTTCTATATACCATAGGAAAGACTTGCCTCAAGAGCTTATTTTTAAAAAAAATAAAAAATCTTGAAGATGATTATTTTTCCTTCCCCATTCAATTTTTGGTGGAGATTAATTCCTATTTCTTATGCAGAATGGATGGTCAATTAAGGAGGAAGTTTCCTTTATTAAAAAATAAGCATTTGATGGTTCCCCCTAAACCTATTATCAGACCAATTCTGGTTCCATCTTTGTCTCAACTTGTGTGTGATTCCTCTCTCCTTGTTAGGGACCCTTCCTTTTCTCCATCCTTGTTTATTGTCTTCCATCCCTATTTATGGTATGCCATCCCCCTTGGTTTGTGGACTTTGATGAGCTTTCTATGGCTAAGATCCCCCCTTATCCTCCCTTTTCTTCCTCTACCCCCTCCTACTTTTCACCTTCCTTCCATTGCCTCCCCTTTTGAACCCCTCCTTTGGCTCCTTCTCCCAAAACCATGAATGCTCAGCAGTTGGATTTGTAGAAGATCAAGCAATTTCTTAAGGTTAGGAAAAGAGTGGAGAAGCTTGTGTATGGAAATAGGGATTTTGAAAAGTGTGTTGTTGCTAAGAGGAAAACCTACATTGAAACCTCTGTAACCTCTACCATTAAAAAGAGCATGGTTGGGGCTTGAAGTGTTTGGTCAGGTAAAAAGGAACTCTTGAGGTGATGTCCATTAAGGATTTCATGGTGGAATAGTCTTGCAAGAGTATTTTTCCTCTAGTTGTAGCTAATGTAGATCCTGATGAAGATTTTTTTATTGATAAGAAATATTTTGATCCTTAGATCCCTCTAATTGATATCCTCCTTTGTATTGGTCCCTCCTCAACCCCTCCCCTCTTTCATCCCTAGAAGTGTGTCTTCAAATCTAACCGATTAGGCCTTGACCCCAAGAAAATCCCTTGTGGAAACTTTACAGTGGAGGTGGATCATGATGATTATTTGAATTTTGAGGATGGTGTTGGTTGTAAGGATTGAATGCAATGGAATATTATTTCCTACAAGGGACTTCTTGATAGAGATCTTATAGATGAATATATGAATTCATTTGGTAATAGGAAGGCCAATATTCTAAAAATAATAATCACCATGAAACAAAAGCTAAGATAACCCTCCTGAACCTGAAAAATTGATCAAATCTTTGAGTTCAGAAAGAAAAGAAGGCAGCCTCTAGGATTACTACAAAGAAACAGGAACCAATGAGAATCACAAATAGATTACCTAAATTCTAAAGTCATTAAGGGTACCATTGGACACTAAAACCTAATTTTTTGATGGATTTAAACTATATTTTGTGGAATGTCTAGGGATTAGAGACCCTAGATAGGAAATATGCTGTCAAAAGGATCCTTAGGCTAAAAAAGAACACTGATATCCTTTCACTACAAGATATTAAAGACATCCACTTCTCTCTTGATATTAATCTCAGGTGTATATGGAGAGAGGTTGATCACTTTTATACTAAACACTCTGAAGGTAAGAGTGGTGCAACTATTCTAGTTGGGAGAAAATGGGCTAATAGAGTGGTTTGGATTATCTCAAATACAAAGACCAACAATATAGTGTTCAATCTATTTATGCCTCTAATGATCATAGAGATCACAATTAAGTAAGGAAATGGGTGTCTAAATTGGTAGACATCTCATGGATCTTAGCTGGTTATTTCAATATGGTACAACATGCTTAGCATAAATCTGGGGGTTCTAAGTTTGAATGGAAGCCTAATGAGAAGTTATACTAGTATAGAATTATTAACAAACATAAACTGCTTGACCCCTTGGCTGGAAAGATGGAAGAAATAAAGGAGATATGGCACACATGGTGCAATTTCAAAAAAGGGTTTAAAAGAATCTATTGGAAATTAGAAAGGTTCTACTTCAATAAAAATCTGATCAATATTGTGAAAGATTCTAATGGACCAGTGTAAAGTTCATCCCTTACACCTTGTTTGATCATCATCCCATTTAGGAAACCTTCCATATTTTTGGCGCCTCCCATTTTCCTAGGGTGTCTAGAAATAACTTTTCTATCAACATCAAATTTATTGAAGGTGAGGATGTGATGCATGCAAAATATATCATTAGACAATTTATTTTTTGTGTACCTCTTTAGGATAATTCTATTAAGAAGTGGAACCAGTGTGTTACTTGTAATCCCCGCCAAAGAACCCTAGGAAACAAGGGTTAAATATGAATTGAACAATTTATTTGATATAAGAGAATACATAACATATTAAGTGCATCAGATAATCTCAACATAAGCGTGATACTACATGCTAGAGATAACATGATGATTATGACATGATCATATGCAAGAGGAAGACTTACAACTCTTCCAAAGGTTCACAAGAAACCTATACTCAAGTATGAATGGAAAAGGAATATTCACCCCACCTTATGAGAGTTTGGATTACTTATACAAAATCCATAGATTATGACTAGACCATCATCAATGGTTTCCCATGGAGGGAACTACAACACCCTCATGATAGTATAAAGCAATAAGCTAACAATGAGAGAGAAAGGGGAAAGCTTCACCAGAAAATACGAATCCAATCTATTATGATTGATATGAACTCTACTTGAAAAAGGACATATGGAATAGCACTTAGGTTTTCCAGATGATGTACAAAAATAGCCACTATCCCATATACAAGAGAACATTTACCAAAAATGACATAAGAATGTCTGGAAACAAAATTTTATCCCAAAATGACATAAGAATAAGTGGAAATGAAATTCTATCAAAAAATGACATAATAATGACTAGAAAATATATTTTATCCCCAAAAAATGACATAAGGTAGAATGAAAGAAATTTTTTTCTTGAAATGGATAGTGTGGCCTTCTAAATGCCATAAATTTTACATATCGAATCTGATTAACTCTGTTCAAAATGTATCTAAAATCTCTTGATGAGTTCTATGATAAATCGACCTAAAATTAGGCTATGAAATCATTTCATTCACCATCCAAAAGAATCAAGAAAGGTCCAAAATCAGATAGTTGTTGATGCCCAAAACATTCAACGAGTAGGGTAGCCCATGTTAGAGTAAATGGTTTTTTTCCATTTCACTCTTGACTTAAGTTTACTTAAGTGAACTTATCTATTAGGAGGATTTTATTTATTTGGATATTATATTTAGGAGGATATTGTTGAGTGATACTTTGACTCCAACTCCTCCTTTGATATGGTTGAGTCCTACTTGAACTTTAACTCCTCCTAAGCTATGGTTGAGTCCAATTTGGACTCTACTCTTTTAGAGGATGTTGTTGACTTCCATCAGGACTCTACTTCCTCTAGGTTGAGACACTTGTCTCAACCTTGTCCATGCATCCTATTAGCTCTTGCCTATATAAACAGGCTAGCTTGCATATATTGGAGATATATTGGATATGTTAGGATATAATAATAAATATTTCCCTTGATCTTGTTATGCCTTTGAGCATATACATCAAGTTTGTCTAACAGTGTTATTCTACTTGTTTTATTTCCAATTATTGATCTAACATTTTCAATTGGATTCTGGGTTATGTATGTTTTTAGCAGATTATAACATGGTATTAGAGCATATTTTGAAAGTTTAGATTACTAGGAGGTCTTCAAAAATATTCTTGTTATTTCTCTTTTGTTTCATACGATCTGGAGAATGGCAAAGATTTATGAATATCCAATAAGTCTCTATTTTGCATATATATATTTAATATTTGGGTGTTACAACATTTTTGGAGCATTTCTGGTTGTTCCATCGTATTTGGGAGGATCGAAAACCCCCATTTTCATACAAGGTTTGTGCAGAAATGACACTGGAGGTTTCGCATGTCATTTTTTGCTTGTTGGAGATGTTGTTTTACAGAACAACCATATTTTGTGCAAGTGATAAAGCAAAATGATTTCTAAATTTTCTTCGTCTCATCAAAACAATATCTAGGTATTAGTATTGTTTTCATAGGGCTCATAAATCATGAGAAAATTGCATCTAATTTCTTCAGTCGAACCCTTCACCATTGGATTTTTTGGTTTTGCAGTTCATCTTCAAAGGCTCACATCTTTCTCAATTCTGATCCCTTTTTCAAGAAATTGTTTTTTATTTGGTCTAGAATTTCTTGAAGTTTCCACTAGTAGAATTGTTTTTGCAGTTTGGTGGCTAGATTGATCAGAATTTGTAGATTTTCATGACTATACATGTATAATCCTGTATTTTACAACTTTTGGAGCTTTGTTTGGGCACATACGGTGTCAAAAAAATTCAAACAAGATATTGCCATAAATATGGAGATGAGCTCTTCTCTTTAAATGAGGTTTGGATCAGATATTTTGCCACATTACCCAGTTGTTTGTAGGTTGAATTCTAGTATTGTTAATTTCTTCATCAAGCCATAAATTTCACCCCGGTTCTCCATTTTTCAGAAACAAATAGGCATTGAACAGGTGGTGAAGAGCACTACATAGCTACAGGGCTTCTGTTTCCATATTTTATCTCTGGTTCATTTTGTATCATAAATTGTAATTTTGGTCATTGTGGGCCTATTGAGGATTGTAACTCAAAAAAGAGCTCTATAAACGCACTAAATTTTAAAGTGCCAACTTTTAATATCTGGGGTTGATTTTTTTATCTAGTAAAAGGGAGGTGGTCTCGTGTACTCTCCTTCTATGTGATTTGTCTCTCTTCTTTTTTGCAAAACAATCTTATTTTCTCCACTAAAATGGATCAATCAACAATACCATTACTCACACGCTATAACTACTATGAGTGGAAGTCTAAAATAACAATCTATCTTAAGAAGTTGGGTTTGTTTAGAGTAACTATGGGTCTTGAAATTGAACCATCACTTCTTGTAGAAAATCCCAAGTGGTTTAACAAATTTGATGAAGCTTATGGTACTCTATGCATGTTTGTATCTTCTGATCTTCTTTTTTATGTTGAATCTACTACAAATCCAAATGATGTATGGACTGCATTAGAGGGGTTGTTTGGGAAACAAGATGAATTAAGGGGGAACCAATTGGAGAATGATTTGATATGGTTAAAACCATGTATATTTAATACAATACAAGACTTCTTCAAAAAAAAAAAGGCTTTAAGATTGCAATTAAAAGCATGTGAGATTGAGAAGAAATTTTCACAACTAATTCTTAGCATTCTTTCCAAACTTGATCCAACCTATTCAGTGTTTGTTTCTACTTTCTATGCTACAAAAAGTGCTTTAGGAACCAACTATAAAATGCCTTCTCTTTATGATTTTGAAAATGAACTCACAAAAGAGAAAGACAAGTTGATTCATATGGGCACAATTAAGCCCTCTAAGTATCATGCCTTGGCTATAAATCAGGGCCAAGAGAACAAAGAGGACCTTTCAAGAAAAAAAAGAAACAAAATTACCCAGGAGAAAAGAAGCAAGAAAATAAATTTTCTTCCCCAAGAGAAACAAATGAGGCATCTTATTCAAAAAGTGATAAGCCCAAGATAGAGAAAACAATGTGTGCCTATTGTAAGAAACTTGGCCATGATGAACACAAATGTTTGAAGAAAAAAATTGATCACTTGCCTCATCTTATTGAAAAGAAAAATATCAAGGTGCTTGATTATGTCGAGTCAAGTTCATCTCAAGAATCTTCAAAGGATGCAAGTAAAGGGAAAGGAAAGGGTAAGGCCCTAGTTTCTATTGCTTCACAACCAGATTCCTAGATTATTGAATCAGGTTCTTTGCACCACATGGCTTGATCAAAATAAATGTTTTTCTCCTTGGAGTCATGTTCTATGCCATCTATTCTTTTGGGTGATGAAACTCATGCTAAAGTGCATGGGAGAGGGTCTATGGATGTGAGTGAAGGAACATTTAATGATGTCCTTTGTGTTCCATGTTTTTCAACTAATCTCCTATCTATTTATGAGACCACTCACATAGGCTCTGTCAAGCGGGTTGAGTTTACTCTAGACACAATGGTAATCAATGACATGTACAATGGGTCTACATTTGCAGTGGGAAAGGAAGATCATCAGTCCAGACTATATCACTTTTCTCACCTTTTTACTGATTCTCCTTCACTTTCATTTCTTACTCACTTAGATGAAGTGAGTCATTTGTGGCATCAATGATTTGGCCACTTTAACTACTGCTACTTACAGTAGCTTAGTTATCAAGACATGGTTATAGGGTTTCCTTCCATTCAATTTTCTAATGGATTTTGTCAAGGATGCATTCTTGGAAAGCATCCTGAAGAAAATTTTGATAAAGGAAAAGCATGGAGAGCCACACAACTTTTGGAGCTAGTACACACTGATTTGGCAGGACCATTTCCACATACTTCTTTCATTAGAGCCAAATATGTCTTGAAATTCATTGATGATCTTTCCCGGTATACCTTTGTATATTTTCTCAAACAAAAGTATGAAGTCTTTGAGTTTTTTCAAGAATTAAAATCTTTTGTAGAGAAACAAACAGGTAAAAGTATCAAGGTTCTACATACCGATAATTGGGGGGAATATGTCAATCAGAGGTTTGAGCAGTTTTGTATCTCAAAAGAAATAAACATTCAACAAATTGTTCCCTACACTCCACAACAAAATGGGGTTGTAGAAAGAAATATTCGGTCCTTAAAGGAAATGTCCAACTGTATGATCCACTCCAAATCATTAGCACCTTAGTATTGGGCGGAGGTAATCAACTATGCATGTTATATCCAGAATCAGGTTCCTCATCAAGCCATGAAGGGGGTAACTCCTTTTCAAGCTTGGAATGGTCAGAAACCCACACTCAAACATTTTCGAGTGTTTGGGTCTCCTGCATGTGCCCACATTCTAGTAGAGAAACACAAAGCTATGGATCTGCAAAGCATCCTTGCATATATTTTGGGTTTCTATATGATTTCAAAGGATATAGGCTTCTCCATCCTACAACACATGATCTTTTCATAGGGAGGAGTGTTCATTTTGAGGAAGATACCCCCAGTTCTTCTTCTATCACTTCTCCATTATTTATTCCTATGGAGACATTGTGGCTACATGATGATAGTTCTTTCAAGGGTTTTGATCCTCCTGATCTAGATGAGGAGTCTTCTTATTCTTCAAATACTGATGATGAGGATCAATCTTCCTTCTCTCTCAATCATCATTCAGAGGATGACGATTATCCTCCAGATTCTCCACATTCTCAAGTCACTAGGCCTCTTTAGGCTCATCATACAATGGATTCAGTAGGTGATTGGGTTGGTGATCCTTCATATGAGAGAAGAACAAGGTCACAATTTGAGAAAGGTCCACATCTCTTCATTTCTACAGCTTCTAATCAACAATCCTTTTGGGAAGCTTATGGTATCCCTGAGTGGGATGCTTCTATGTAAGAGGAGTTCAATTCCTTAGAGAGGAACCATACTTGGGATTTAGTCCCTCTTCCTAAGGGAAGGAAACTTGTTCGGTGTAAGTAGATCTATCAAATTTTTTTTTTTGCAGATGGGTCTGTTGATAAGCATAAGGCTCACCTATTTTCCAAAGGATTCTCCTAGGTTCCTAGAATTGACTATTTTGAGACCTTTGTGCCACTTGCCAAGATGAATTCCATCTAACTTGTCATTTCCATTACTGCATCCTATCACTAGGAAGTTCATTAGATGCATGTGAAGAGTTCTTTTATTCGTTGTGACCTTCAAGAGGAGATATATATGGAGCAGCCACATGGATTCATTCAGGATCCTTCACTTGTATGTTGCCTTCAGAAGTCTCTCTATGGCCTTAAAAAAAATCTCCCCAAGCTTGGTATGCCAAGATGGACTCCTTCCTTCTATCAGTTGGGTTCAATCAATGCCATTATGATCCAAACATCTACATTTTTTGGTAGGATGATACTCTCACTTTCCTTGTCCTCTATGTTGATTCCTTGTTGATCACGGGGAGTCACTCAACCCACATCACCACAGTCAAAACTGCCCTTCATGATTGGTTCTTGATGTTTGACTTAGGCCTTCTACACTACTTCTTAGGGATTTAGATTACTCATTCACCTTCTAGTATATATATTGGACAACCTAAGAATGCTCTTGATATGCTCTCCATATTTTGCATGGCTGACTGTAAGTCTACATTGACTCCATTTCTGTTAGGAGTCAAACTTGAGGCTTCTTGTTCTTCACCCTTGGTCGATGCTACCTTATATAATCAATTGGTTGGTAGCCTCATATATTTGACTCATACAAGGACTGATATTTCATATGTTGTCGGCATGGTCTGTCATTTTATGCAGGAGCCACATGAGTTGCATTGGAAAGTAGCTAAGTGAATTCTTCATTATATCCAGAGTACTCATAGTTATGGAATTCATTATGTAACATGTATGGTGGGAAATATGGATAGGGTTTAGAACAATGGGGGTTTGCACATAAAAGAGACCCTATGCCTCTATTAACCACATACATGAAATTCTAATGATAAGGAATATAAATCTGGAAATATTTTCAAAGAATTTAATTAAATTGGATAGAATGAAATACATACCTCATAACATAGCAGATCTAGAAATACGTGTTTTCTGGTGTCTGTATCAATTTTCTACAAATTTTGCAACCGAATCTAGAACTGAAGCATAGAGACAGAGAAATCCCAGAAATATTTTTCTTTTCTGAGCCAGGTTGACCTTGACCCAAATATGGGGGCACAATTGTGCCCCTTTATGTTGACCTTGACCTGCACTGCTCTGACATAAATTTTGTTTGCGAATCCCAAAATTTTGCTGAAAAGGGTATCCAAATCTTCTCTGCAACTCCCAAAACAGCAACTGTAGATATCTGAAAATGGTGTTTTGGGGTGGTTATATAGGGTTTTGTCTTAGTCAAACCCCTATTTTGATGATTTCCACCTCCACGAATAGCCGGATGTAATAGAATATGTGTGTGTTGCTCGTAGGAAGAGATTTGAATGTGCAATGCCAAGATCTAATCCTCTAGATCAAAACCCTAGCATGAATTAAAATGAGAGAGAAATGCATAGATTTAAATATGATAAAGAAAGCATACTAATCCCCCAAGGCTAAAGTACTCCTACCAAACTCACAATCTGTAGTTTCTACCATATTATTGTATCTTTTGAATTCTTGAATGTTGAAAATAGTAGATCAAAGAAGGAGGGATTGAAGAACTCTTTCTTTCTCCAATAAATGTCCATAATAACTTGTCCACAAAATGCTTGCTTACATCAAGGCATCATCATATCATGTCCTCCTATATCATCCTCTTGCATTCTTGTGTCATCATCTCATGTAAAATGAAGGCAAAAGAGAGTTATAATATACAGATTTCAAGGTAAGCCTCCTAGGGAAATGTGAGGGCCCCTAATTCAAATTTCACCTCGAATTACGGTCCAATCACAATAGCCAACTAAGGAGGAAATTAATTAATTAAATTTCAGATAAAAACCCTTCCACTTTTAGATCCAGGGGCCAATTTTGAATTTAGCGCCCTGCTATGATCCAAAATTGATAGCAGGAACCAAAACCCAACAAAGGTCAAGGTCGACCTTCACCGTGACCTAAGGTTTTAGGCTAGTCAACATAGAGTGCCAGTGAAGTTTCTAGGTCGGCTAGAGACCTAGGATGATGAGAAAGAGTGATGGAAAAGGGCACAAGGGCCTAGAAGAAATTTGATTAAGGATAGGAGGACTAGTACATAGGTCCTACTAAGAAATTAGAGCCACAAAGAAGGAAATCAAGGGGAACCCTCAGGACCCTAACCCTAATTTCACCTAGAAACAAAGAGTTACCAAGTGCAGATGTATCCTAAATGCAAATCTATCATATAAATGCACTAAATGAGGGGGCTAAAACTACCAAGATAGAATTACTTCCATTTTAAGATGACACATTTATCCCCCACTTTAGCTTATATATGACACTACATGAATATGCAAGCTAAGGTAAGAAAACATCATAATAAATAAAAATGATATAGCCAAGTCCTTAATATAGAGATCCTATAAGAAACTGTCAGTACCCGCAACCTGTAGCACACAAGGCTAATGAAAATCCATAAACCACCTAATACTTACTAATATGAAATTGAGAAGTGCATAGAGCCCCTTATGCCCCTTGTTTCATCTTACTACTTATGAAGGGTGAAACAAGGTGATAAGGATAGCCCTATACACTGGATATGTAATTTGTTGACAAAGATTTTCCTAAACTAGTTAGAAGGATTCCTAACCTTCCTAAACTAATTCAAGGAGCTAGGTATCTGAATCATGACTCCAACGCCGTAGATAGCATTGAAAATGGAGCTACAGAACTCAAGTTATGATGAAAAGAGTGAATGTCTATCTAAAAGCATATTAAGGGAAATTCAAATTTAACCTAAATAAACCCTAACAAAAACCCTATTTTTTATCTATAAATAAGGGAATAGAACACATACCTCCTAATTCTTACTATTTGCATATTTTAGGAGAGAAAGAAGGATGCCGAGTAGAGAGGAACTTTGAGCGACATGAATGGAGCTCCTGACATAGTGCCTGGCCATATGACAACCACTTCCAGAGGTAAGTTTGCTATTTTTGATATATGTAATCTCAAGTTCCATTTTTAATAGGAAAGGTTCATCCTAACCCTTAAAGGTTGACCCTGACCTAGTTATGTTGACCTTGACCCTTTAAGGCCGACACAAATGGGAAGGTCCACACCTTTCCTGGAGTGAGGTCAACCCTGACCCAGGAAGGTTGAGCTTGACCCAGGAAGGTTGACTTAAACCTAACAAAGGTCGACCTTGACCCAGGAAGGTTGACCTTGACCTAGAAAAGGTTGACCTTGACCTATTCAAGTTGGATATATATAGTTTTTTGGTTCTATAGTTCTGATATGATGTTGTTTTGTTCCTACAAGACCTGGTTCATCTCTGAGAGCACCCCTTTGGAGGGCCACTACTGATCATCAAAGAGAAGCTATCCAAGCTAAACAAGGATGAGATACAGTTGCTGAAAGACATGGGATGGTACTGGGTAGTAGTCCTACCACAAATGAGATTCCACCAAGCCATGATATCGGCTCTTATAGAGAGGTGGGATGAGGACACATGTTCCTTTTATGTTCCCTCAGGAGAGATCACAGTGACACTGGAGGATGTATACATGATCCTATGACTTCCACTTTGGGGTAAGCTTGTCAGACTGAGAGTACAATAGGGTCATGAGGATATTCATGCAGATGTAGAGTATTTCCTAGGATAGGTTCTATAGATGCAAACCTGAGTAGACCATATCACCCTATTAGCCATACTGGTAGGTCTAACACCCTTGGTATAGTGGGTTATGTTAGATTTGATAAATGGAAATCCTCCCAAGATCACCTACATGCATGACTGTCACATAAACATAAGCAAAAGACAGAAGATAGAAGAAACAGCTATGGCGGCCAAAAGGCCAGAGACTGAAAAAACATGTTGCAAGAATAAAACTTCTATTAACAATGATGAAAATATTACAATCTCCTTAATGAAATCAAAGAAGTGAATCCTTATAAAAGGAATCACGAAACCCTAAAGGAAACCCTAAAGAATTATAAAGTGCCTAAGTGAAACTTAAGCAAAGAGTAGATAGACTAATAATTAAATGATTTAATTATTAGCTAAACTAGACTACTCTAACAGGTTATGTTGTGTATACTTTCTTTGGTTGTAGTACCCAACACAAAGGGTACAATATTTTTTAGGACCTTTTACCCATCTCGTACAAAGGATGGAGAGTGATAGGACCATCTTCACATGGGGCCGCAACATGCTAGCCCATCTATACCATGAGTTATGTCAGTTGGTGAGATATCAGTGAGAGAGTCTCATGGTATGCACACTATTATAAATTTGGTTGTTCGAGCATTTCACATGTACAGGACCACAACTTGTTCTTGTGATGGTAGATGCCGATACATGTAGAGCCTTTTCTTATCCACTGGGAGATTTCTGGCAGCATGGAAATATCCTCTACTGGAGGGTACGTTTAGACTATGTACTAGGCATAGATGTGATATGGAGACCATACTGTCACATGACAGAGTGGTCAGATACATGACATTAGATGAGACACTCACAGCAGCACAAGCTGCTAGAGGGCCATTCTAGTCACATAGTAATTTTGTACTACTATGACAGATTGATGAGATAGTTTGGTCTTATTAAGGGGGTCCCTAGAGCAGTACTTTGGTATGCACATCCAATGAGATACTATTAGAGACCTGATACTATACACCGGCCACCAGTAATGGATATCATAGATAATAATACAGATGAGAGAGAGGATATAGAGGTAGCCCACGATGTGTCCTATTCGAGAATCAACAGGGACTACATCAGATACTGGAGTCTAAAGGGAACCCACCCCATCTTCACTAATGACTATCCCATAGGTGATCCAGGCCTTTCAGAGAGGACACACCGAAATAGTAGCATACCAGACGAGGAGGAGAATCAAAGAGAGGAGGAGGAGCCCATCTTTGAGGGAGATCCCATGGAGGAGGAGGAGAATCAAAGAGAGGAGGAGGAGCCCATCTTTGAGGGAGATCCTATGGAGGAGGAGAGAGTAGGAAGGATGCCCCCAGCTGATAGTACCAGTGTGGATGAGCATATTGTTCATGCAACACCATTGAGCTAATGATGACCTCCAGGCGCCCATACAAAGACACCACCTTTGAGACGTAAAAATAGTAAGTGTGGAGAGATTATTCACTCCATGCCCCCACCATCCAAACCCTTCAGTGATACCCAGGAGGGAGATCCAGGTATAAAACATGTATTTTATTTAAATATTTAACTTAATTTTTGAAGAAAAAGTACTAAAAGATAAATATATTTTAATTATGCAGCCAGTGTAGTGAAGTGGAGGAGCTTCATATCTGAGGTCCTAAAGGATACAAGCCTATCCTAGTGACTACCAGACAGTGAGTGAGAGTTCCCCATTGGTCATAGAGATCCCAAAAGGCATGCAAACATCTTTTCTTGTGTCCAACATGAGCTGAGGTTATGTAGAGAGAGAGAGAGGAGAGGCTGATGGATGACCTATGGAGATCACAAGAGAATGTATGTGAGCTTAGCATTGTGCCTCATATGTTTTAGATTCATAATATTGATAGGTTCCTTAAAAGGCACACCATCCATATCAACAATTTTGTAAGCACTTGAACCAAAGTCCTCAATTACAAAAAAGGTCCAAGCCAATTAGGGATAAACTTTCCTTTTTCACCAGGTAAAGTATTCACATTTATTTGATTCTCATATAGCACTAAATCACCCACTAATAATGATCGTTCAATTACCTTATGATTATACTTCTTCTAAAGTGATTTATGATAAGCCTTTATATGTTCCAAAGCATTTATTCGTTGTTCATCCAACATTTCTAATTATTGTAATTGTTGTTCTCAAAATGTATCTTTGTCAATTATCTCATGAAATGAAACATGTAAAGAAGGTATTTCCAATTCCAAAGGCATAATAGAATCAGTATCGTAGACAAGATTATAAGGAGAAGTACCCCTGGCAATATGAACACTAGTCCTATAAGCCCATAAAGCATAGTTAAGTTGGGTATGCTAATCTTTCGCATGCTTATTAATTATTTTCCTGAGAATTTGTTCAATGAATTTATTTGGTGCTTCAGCTTGACCATTAGATTGAGGATAATAGGGAGTCAAAAATCTATGTTGAATTCGATATTTCTCCAAGAATTTTGTGACTTCTTTATTCTTGAAAGGGGTACCATTATCCAAAATTATCATCGAAGGAATACCAAATTGTGTTATAATATTGTTAAGAATGAAATCAAAAATAACATCCGCAGTATTTGACTGGAGAGGGACAACTTCCACCTACTTCGTAAAGTAATCTATAACCGTCAGGATGTATTTATGTCCTCGAGAAAAACCTGGTGAGATTTTTCAAATAAGATCAAAACCCTAAATACTAAAAGGCCATAGAGAAACTTGATTACAAAGCTCACAAGGAGGAGCATGAATCAAATTACTATGTTGTTGTCATTGAGGACACTTCTCAACAAACATGAAAGAATCTTGTTCCATTTTTTTCCAATAATATCCCATTCTAAGAAGTTTATTGACTAAAGATTTTCCACCAAAATATCCCCCACAAGAACCAGAATGAGCTTCTTCCAAAGCTATTAGAATTTCAGTTCTACCAAGACATTTTAATAGAAAACCATCATAAGAGCGTTTGTAAAGTGTATCTCCTAAAATGATATAATGTGATTCAAGCTTCCTAATATGATTACGCATGTTCCTTGTTACCGATTCAGGAAAAGTACCATCTTTCAAAAAATAAAAGATATGAGAATACCATTCATCCAAATTCAAATTGAAACAATCAGAGGTAACCTCATTAGAAATTGTAGAATTTTTAAGAGTATGTATAGTAAATTGAAAATATTCATCATTATTCTCAAGACAAACCAAAGAAGTTGTGCTTACCATGGCATCCGCATATCGATTATCTTTCCTAGGTAAAGTTTGAATCGTATAAGAAAAGAATTGTGAAAGAACATCAAGAATCAAATCTCTATATTGTGTAATTTTATCATTCTTAGTCTGATAACCTCCTTTAATATATTCCACAATCAATTCTGAATCTCCATAAATTTCCAAGTTTTTAATGTTAAGGGATGAAGCTGCTCGTAGCTATAAGAGCTTCATACTCCACAATATTTTTAGTACAAGGAAAAGTCAATTTATATGACACAAGGATTGGTTTTTTCGTAGGAGGGATCAAGATAATTCCAACACCAGAACCTATCTTACATCTAGATCTATCAAAATATAATTCCCAAACATCATCCTATTTAATATCTAGAATGTTTTCATCAGGGGATTTTATTGCAGTAAAGTATGTATCGGAATGAGACAAGGAGCTTCAGCCAAATAATTTGTTAAAGCTTATCCTTTAATTGAATTTTGAGAAATGAAATTAAGATCAAATTATGTAAGTAACATCACCCACTTTTCAAGATGACCAGAGAGATCATTCTTTGAGAGAAGATGTTTCAAAGGATTAAATTTAACAATCACATTGACTTCAACATTTAATAGATAATGCCTGAGTTTCTGACAAGCATAAACTAAAGCTAAGAATTATTTTTCAAAATCTGTATATCTTCTTTCATAATCCATTAAAGTTTGACTAATTTAGTACATAGGTCATTCCTTACCTTCACTATCATGTTGAGCCAACAACGCACTCACCACATTCAGAGTGGCTGAAGTATAAAGATAAAATGGTTTATCAAATTCAGTAGGTTGCAAAATAGGAGGATTGGCGAGATAATCCTTAAATTGCTCAAAGGATGGTTTACATTCCTCATTCCAAAATAAAATGGTATTCTTTCTAAGAAAGGAAGTAAAAGGAACATTTCTATTAGCTAAGTTGGAAACAAAGCGACGAATAACTTGAATTTTTCCTTGTAAACTTCATAACTGAGAAATGTTTTTAGGAGGCATATTAACAATAACATCAATATTTTCAGTATCTACCTCTATGCCTTTCTTAGAGATTATAAACCCCAATAATTTACCAGAATCAAATCCAAAGGCACATTTCTTAGGATTCAATCTCATATTGTAACTTCTAATCCTTTCAAATATTTTTCATAAAATACTAACATGACCTCCTCTCTGTATAGATTTAATCATAAAAAATCAAATTCATGGCTCGCTGATAAGTTGCTCCTGCATTTATTAATCCAAAAGGCATCATGACCCAACAAAATGTTCTCCAAGGTGTTATAAATGAGATCTTAAGTTGATCTTAAGTAGGAATAAATATTTGATGATAGCCCAAAAAGTCATCCATGAAATATAATAGAGCATGACCCATTATTGAATCCATAATTATATCAATATTAGGTAACTGGAAATCATCTTTTAAGGATGCCTTATTTAAATCTCGGAAGTCAATACACATTCTTATCTTATTTTCTCCTTTTGAAATGGCCACAATGTATGAAATCCAATCTGAGTAATCAATAGAGTGGATGAATCCAGCATCCAATAATTTTTCAATTTCATCCTTAACTAATAAGGCAATTCCTAGATTCATCTTTCAGATTTTCTACTTCACAGGTTTAGCATTTGATTTGAGAACAATATTGTGAGTAACAATATTAGGATCTATACTTGGCATATCCGAATATCTCCAAGAAAAAATGTCCTCAAATTCAAGTAAAAGGGAAGCCAACTGATCATGTTCATCTTGATTCAAACACTTCCCAATTTTTATCGTCTTCTTAGAGTCATTTGCATCCACTTGAACCTCAATAGTCTTAGTTATTATCAAATTACTTTGTATTAGAGAATCCATTGGTAAAGGAGAAATATCTTGTTCATTGTGTTCTCTAAGATAAGATTTTTTATTTAGACAATAGGGCTTCTGTCTTTTATGATGAAACATAGGTAGATCCTCATAGGCTCCTAAAAAATCTTCTAAGGCTTCATCATCGGGAAAAACATCCAAGATAGGTTTTTGATCCATGTCAAGGAGGAGCGAGTTAACCAACTTCAAATGTCCACCACAAACATGATTAACATTGATAGGAAAAGCTGATGATTGTTTGTAAGGATTGAACCCCAATCCATATGTATAATCATAAATTTCATTTTCCAAAGGTACTTGTATACCTTGTTCTTATTTACCACATCCTTTCCCATTAAATCCTGATTTCTTGAGCAGATGATAACTAGAACCATATCTATCGGCTATATCAGATTGAGTCAAAGGAGCCACATATGTCACAATGTCATAGAAATTAGGTTTTATTGTTTCAATTCTTTCTTCAATCGAGGCAGAAACAAAGTTACTTTTTAATTCTGGAGAAAGTGGGGAAGGAGTAAAAACTTGTTTTTCAAACCCACTTTGTTGTTTCATGAATTCCAAATCAGAAACTTTATATTCTCCAATAAAAGAAGGACTAAAGTATAATTTTCCCCAATCATCCCCAGTCAAAGAAGAAGATGGAGCTTCAATTTTTTTAATCTCAGGTGGCCTTTTAGGTTCTTTACTTGGTTGGAGAGGTTCAAAAACTTTAGCATATTTTGCATTAAAGCAAGGATTTGGCGCATCATCTACATGTAGCATATACATAAAATTGTTATGAATGAACCTAACCTTGCGATGAAGAGAAGGAACTACATGCATAGTATGTAACCAAGGTCTACCTAAAAGAAGGTTATAATTGAGAGGTATAGGCATAACATGAATAGGTGTATTGAGAATAACCGGACCAACCTTAACATGCAGTGTAATAATGCCCAAAGTTCTCTTTGCAATATTATCAAATCCACTAATAGGGACATTATCAGGTTGAATAGTTGTAAGATCATCCTTAATTTCCTTAAGCATATCCATGCTAGAAACGTTAAGCCCAGATCCATTGTCAATTAATGTTCTACGAATGATACTATGATTAATAGAAACAACAACCATAAGAGCATCATATAGATTCTACACCTCAACCGAAGGTAAATGATCACTGGTAAACACAATAGGAGGTACAAAAGATATATTATGCATGCACTCCAAAAAGGAATTAATAATCTCTTGGTTAGGAGGTGAAGCAGGAAGAGTAGATAAAGCCTTTTGCAATGCCTCATGATATGTCAGGGAAGTTTGAAGCAATTCCCATAAAGATATCTTAGCGGGAGTAGCACGTAATTGTTCAACTAAGTCATACTCCTTAAAGGAAGATGGCAACCTAGGTTCCTGAGGAAGCATAGGTTGAGAGGGAGGTAAAGAAACCAAAACAGGAGGATGAGGGTTATTTCGTGTGCGATAAGCATGTGAAATGGAATCTGTGTTATCAAAGAAATATGGAGCATCTCTAGGTTTATCCTTAATTTTTATTCGAGGACATCCTTTTACCATCAACATAGGTTTAGGATATAACATTATAGGTGCATAAATGTTGCAAATAGTGGAACATGAAGGTAACCATGCACACACCCTATCGTAAAGGTCAATTGAAGAGGTTGTAGAGGAGGATGAAATATGAATAGGATCAATGGAGATATTATTCGAACAATTTTCATCCTCACTTCCATGTACCTCATTAGGGAGTCTATCCTCTTTTGCAATAAAAGCCTCATCAAAGTATTCAAAACAAAAATCATACATGTTGAACACAAAGTAGAACTACAAGCATGAAAAATGTAAATGGTTTTGTATTTTTAAAGAAATTTTGTGATTTTTATTTATTTGTGAAATATAAATGAAAGAGCATAAAATAAATCTAATTTTATATGCATGTAAGATCTAGCATAAAATGCAAATCTAACACCAAAAGGAAAGAGTTATTGTAAACAAGCTCACCAAAATGTATGGTGGAAAATATGGATAGGGTTTGGAACAATGGGGTTTTCAACATAAAAGAGACCCTCTGCCTCTATTAACCACATACATGAAATTCTAATGATAAGGAATATAAATCTGGAAATATTTGCAAAGAATAATGAAATCAGATAGAATGAAATACATACCTCATAACATAACAGATCTGGAAATACTTGCTTTTGGTATCTGTATCAAGTTTCTAGAAATTCTGCAACCAGATCTGGAACAGAAACACAGAGATGGAGAAAACCCATAAATATTTTTCTTTTCTGAGCTAGGTCAACCTTGACCCAAATACAAGGGCACAATTGTCCCCCTTTATGTCGACCTTGACCTGCACTACTCCAATAGAAATTATGTTCGCAGATCCTGAAAGTTTGCTGAAAACTATATCCAAATATGCTTTGCAACTCCAAAAATAGGGACTATAGATATCTGAAAATGGTTTTTTGGGGTGGTTATATAGGTTTTTGCCTTAGTCAAACCCCTGTTTTGGTGATTTCCACCTCTGCAAATAGCTGGATGTAATAAAATATGTGTGTGTGTTACTCGTAGGAAGAGCTTTGAATGTGCAATGCCAAGATCTAATCCTCTAGATCAAAACCCTAGCATGAATTAAAATGAGAGAGCAATGCATAGATTTGAATATAATAAATAAAGCATACCAAGCCCCTAAACCGCCTCACAATAGGTGTGAAATAATCATGCTCAAGGCCTTTCTTAGGAATGGTTCATTCAATCTAAGGACTACTTCTTCCCATTATGAGGTGCATTTAACTTGTCAACCCAAGGACGTATACTTGAAATGGTTGGCACTATATGAGCACTAGGTTCCTTAAGGAGTCATTCTGCTTATGCTGCAGGAAGGTAAAAATGCATAAAAGAAACCTACACTAGTGCTGCAGGACAAGAATGCATTTATCTTCTTACTAAAATGAATACTAGAATTGAAAACTTCTATTGAAACCTATGATTTCAACCTAAAACATCCATTATAACTATTCTTGCAGATGTTGTAGGAACACTCACAAGTTACGATGTTGCAGGAAGAAATTGTAACTTCTATCTGAAAATACTGCAAATGCTGGAAATGAAATCTATTATATTCTAACCTAATCCACCTCCCAAGTGGGCCCCCTTGGTTGGCTTCTACTAATATATTAGCTTAGAATGTAAACCAAGAACTATTTCATTGTATTTCAAAAACTCATTACATAGAAACAAGACATGGAACTTGCAATAGAGTGCTGTGAAAATACAACAGTATTCTTCCAAAACCTTTTCTCTGATTTCTATCTAACTTCAAACTATCGGTCCAATACCTATATATAGAGGATCAAAAATTATTACAAAATAGAAAGGAAAACCATCTTGCTAAAAACATGCCGGAGAATAATATGGAAATACAACAGCCCACGGTGTGGGTAATGAAACTCGAATGACCAATTTAACGTACTAAGTGTAGAGGGAATATAGGTGTGCTACATCCCTGCGTCCTAGAATAATGGCTCCATTGTAGCAGCCATGGTTCCTGGCACTATAACGATCACTCCACCATAGCTGGTCTTCAACGGTCTTCTTTGAATACTGTCGACCACTCTCCAGCCACTTTCTCTCCTATCAAGTTAGTTAGGACATGGAAATATTCATGCAACAAGCTTAATCAAATTAAATATCCAGATGTTAGAACATATATTCTGATGGTTTTATGATTACTGTGCATTATATGTATAATATTAGCAAAGTATGTCAAAAACATCTACCCATGGTTTAACAGTTCTATCTAGACTTTTATCACAAGTTTTGACTAGCTAGGCTCTCAAATGTTTTGCCAAAAACTAGAACAGAGCATTTAAAGTTATAAAAAATAAAGGCATAATTTGGCCTTATCATCTACCCCTTGGTTAATCAAATGCTTTTCCTCAAGCATTGCACTTTCTAGCAATTGACCTATAGTCACCAACTTCAGTTCTACCTCATCTCTGGCTCTTAAAGGAGTAGTAGAATCCCCTTGTTCTTTCCAAAACTTCCCTTCTGTGATCTTCCTGCAGCCTATCAAGTTTGGTAGCGTTGATATCGAACAAAGGCCAAAGGAGCATGGGCGGCTGCATTGTGAGTAGACACCAGAGCTCCTGTCTGATTTGCCTATTAAGTGCTATGTATTTTGGTGCCCGGTGAATAGCTGCTTCAAGGTTAATGGGGCTATGTGGTTCTGACCTTTTGAATACCTCTGATAATCTGCCCCATCTACTTTTTGCACCGGTTAAGGACCTTTGGAAGGAAAAATAGGACATGCTGTCATATTCTGCATACACATCTACTCTAAGTTTGAAAATTTTATCCCTGATTTCCTTCTTGATGTTCCCATATGTCAGTCTAAACCAATCCCTCAGGAATACTTCTGGCTGACTGCTTTCTACTCTTAATGGCAGGGGTTATGTTTTCTCAAGTTCTCTATAATTTTCCAACTCTCTATCATAGTTGGCTTCATTGTTCATCCATGGCATCAGAGCCCTTAGGTGTATATCCCTGATGTAGGGTAGGGGATTCCATTCAGTCTCTATGGGGATGATGAAATTATGCACATAGAACTCATAGAGTAGGTTTTGCTGCCAAGATGGAAGTGTCTGGTATAAACCATAGAATTCTTGGGCAGATTTAAACTCTGCATTTACATCTTTGAGAGTCATCATTAACTAAAATAGGAGGAATTGTTCTTGCAGACATATAGTATAGACCCTAGGTGGAGGTCTACAAGCAATCACTTAAACAGTTAGTCTGAGGGCATGTTCAATTCTCTGTTTCTGTTTTGCCAACTGATCTTTCAAGTCTGCAATTTCCTCTCTTTGTTCCATTATTTCTTTCTGTAGTTTCTTCTTTTCTTCCCCCCATAGAGTGGTTGTCATTACATGATTATTATATAAGTGGAAGATAAGTGTTTGCAGGGTAATTGAATCACTGTTTCCATCCTGATTATACTTCTTTCTTTGGTCTCTATATGATTGCTCTAGGAACTTTATCAACCAAGTTCATTTGTAGGGAACTAAAGCATTTCTTGCACAAGCTGGCTGGTGAGCTATAAAGATTTCTTCCTCCTGAGTTGGAACATCCCGATGGCTAATTTTTGAGTCATTCTAACATATGTTTGGTTCATCACCACATTCCTCTTCCAGATTTTGAGGAATGTCAGGCATCTCAGGCTGATTGGGAGAGTCATCGGGAACAACATGGATAGGAGTTTCCTCTCTAAATTGCTTGGGGGAAGAGGGCTGGCTTTTGGTGGGCACTTTAGGAATATTTCCTCTCATCCTAGAGCTCCTTCTCATAGGGGTTTCCTCGACTTCTATGACCTTTTTCTTACGAACTCTTTTTGTTCCTTCTGCTACAGGAGTAGTGGCTACAAGAACTGATTTCATTTTCTTCTTTCTTGAAACTTGAGGGTTTTGTGGTTCAGCTGCAGGAACCAAAGTTTCTCCTTCCAACTTACATTTTCCTTTTATTCTAGCAGTAGTAGGTATATTTCTCATGTGAGTGGTTAAAGGCACCTTTTCTTTTAAATTATTAGGTTCTGCCCCTTGAGTATTTTTCTCGGCAACTGGGTCAGAGGAAGATGCATTGTCTTGGTTGATTTGCACATTGGGGGAAATTCAAGGCTGAAGGGTTTTATAATGGATGAACTCTAGCCATGTCATAGGGGAGGCATCCCTAAGAGATCTTTCTATGAGTAATTTAATCAGGGCATGGTGAGTAACAAAGTTGTCTTTCCCTTTATGGGTTTCTTCGGCACTAATGCACAACATATTAAACAAAAAATTGGGTGCATTCATTGGGATATTATGTCGTACATAACTAAGCAGCTTAAAATGATGCACATGTAAATTAGAGAATTATCCCTCATAGGTGAAATATCTTATAATGTGCGTAGCCAATTCCTGGTATGGTGAAGGAATGGACATCCTTTTGCATCCCTACTTAGTGATCTCTAATGGAGGGTCTCTTGGTAGGGTGAATTGTGCCCTGGCTGACCTGGCATCATGGGCATTGGGGTAGTGCTCCCCTGTTATAGGCAAACTGGTTACCTTTGCTATTCGCTCCTCTATTGCTACAACCATCAACCCCCATAGCGTCGCTTGGCCTTCCTCAAAGGTGTTTGCAAATTTTGTTGTAGCTTCATCATCAAACTCAATCATTTTAAGAAATACCCCAGCTATTCGCAGGCATTAAATCTTCTTACGGCCTCTACATCGGCTAGTAAAATACTATGAACCACTGGTTCATGCCACTGCAATTGACCTCCCATTTTCTTTACCAAATTGAACCTTTGCTCTATTTAATCTCTGCTCTGCTTACCCTTTGCTCTACTTAACCTCTGCTCTGCTTCTTTTTAAATTTCAGACTACTTTCTGTAAACCCACAGACCTTCTTTCAAACTCTTCTGGTTTCTTGATATGAACAATAATAATGTATTTTAACATAATGAATCATAAATGTTCATGCGAGAGTGGGTTTTAATACTGGGTCACATCTAGTCTGACAGTTAGGGTTTATTTGGAATAAAGGTACAACAATTTAACACTTATGTGATGCGGCAGTTGGATTTAATTAAGGCAATGCTGAAGTACAAATTTGAGTATCTTTAATGAGTAAATAGAAATGACATTTTTGGAAATTGGCACACTTCCCTGCCCCCTACGAAATATTGACAAGTGTCCTCACTTGTCAGACTTGGCAGAAGGTACAGAACTAGATTGAAGGCGGAAATGATACATTTATTGTAGTATTCAATATAACCAACTAAATACATGCGCTAAAAATGGAAATAAATTTGAAAAGCTCATACCTGTTAATTGATCATTGCACATGCAAGGAAAGATTTGGCGAGAGTGGAATGATGGCGTCGGCATGCGTCAGCACACGATATTTTTATTGAAAGCATAGAAATATGATGACATTGAATGTGGGTGGATGGAAGATTAATAAATGAAGTGGGTTGAAAAAGAAGAATATAGAAAGTGAATGAAGAATTTTAAACTTTATGTGAACATAAAGTTTTTATTATGGTCATGCTTCGAAGGAATTTTTATTGAAGAGCTGCAGGAAGAAGGTTGACACCCTCTGCTACAGGAAGTATTACCTGTTGATCCTTTAAAACTGGCTGGTTGAATTGCTGTAGGAAGTCTTCTTTTGTCTGTGGCTAGTGATATACCTTTAGTCTATGGCCATTGACTAGTAGCTTGAATTGAACAGGGTCAATTTTGGTCAACTGGACTTCTCCATTTGTAAATACATGGCTGATTTCATAGGGACCTAGCCATCGTGTTTGCTACTTGCCTGGTATCTCTTGGAATCGGGAATCATATAACAATGCCCAATCTCCAAATTTGAACTGCTTATTCTTGATATGGGAGTCATGCCACTGTTTTCTTTGATTTTGGAAAATTTTTGTGTGCTACAGGGTAGACTTATGCATTTCATCCAAAGAGTTGAGATGCAGCAAGCACTCTCTCTGTGCTGCAGGAAGATCAATGTTTAACTCCAACGTTGTTCATAATGTCTTGTGTTCAAACTCAATCGGTAGCATTACTATTTCTCCATATAACAGTTTGAATGGAGTGAACCCTGTGGTAGTCTTCCATGTTGTTCTATATGCCCAGATGGCTTCTGATAGTCTTCCGCTCCAATCTCGGTGATGCAAATGAACTGTCTTTGTTAAAATTGCTTCTATTTCCCAATTTGTTACTTCTGCTTGTCCATTGGCTTGGAGGTGATAGAGGCTTGAATTTTGATGTCTGATATTATATTCCTTCATGAGCTCTATTATCAGATTGGAGGTGAATTGTGTACCTTGATCAGTAACAAGTTCTCTTGGCACGCCATATCTAGTAAAAATTTCTTCATACAAAAATTCAGCAACTTTATGATCTCTTGCATGCTTCATTGCTCTAACTTTGACCCATTTGGTCAGGTAATTTGTGCATACCAGAATGTATGAATTCCCATTGGATGGAGGGTCTATTGGGCCAATAAAATCCATGCCCCATTTATCAAATGGGGTTACCACCACCTGTGGGTTTAAGGGCATTTCATCTGATTTTGTTGGTCAACCAATTCTTTGACACTTGTCACACTTTCTTGCATAACCTGCTGCATCTTTGTGAAGTGTAGGCCAATAGTAGACAGTTGTTAAAATATTATATGTTGTTATTTTTGCTGCAAAGTACCCTCCACATGGTTCATTATGACATGCATGAAGAATGTCATATGTCTCATCTTCTCTTACACATCTTCTCATGACTTGCTCAGGTCCAGTGTAAAATAATATGCTATCAATCCAAGAGAAATGGAAGCTTTTCTCTACAAGAAGATTTTTATCCTTATAAGAGAAATGTGTTGGCATTTTATTAGATGCTAGGTAGTTAGCTATATCTACATACCATGGATTCTGGACAGCAATATGAAACAAATGTTCATCTGGAAATGTATCACCTATAAAAGTAGTATCTTCTTCAACATGATGAAGTCTGGATAGATTATCAGCTACCACATTTGCTTTCCCTAGCTTGTCAATGATTGTTATGTCAAATTCCTACAATAGAAGAAGCCATCTTGCTAACCTACCTATGATGGCAGGTTTGTTCATGAGATACTTAATTGTTACATGGTTAGTATGCACAAAGATAGGATAACCAGTCACATAATGGCAGAATTTGTTCAGAGCATAAACTACTACTAACAATTCTTTCTCAGTCACTGTATAGTTTAACTCTGGTCCATGTAGACTCTTACTGATATAATAGATTGCATTTTCAAGGTTTTTAGCATGTTTTCCTAAGACAACACCTACAGCATAGTCTGAAGCATCTGTATGAATGTGAAATGGCAATGTCTAGTTAGGACCCCTAAGTACTGGTGCAGTTGTCAAAAGTGACTTGAGCTGTAGGAAGGACTCATCACATTCATTTTTCCAAGAAAATTTAGCTTCTTTGGTAAGTAAGTTGTACAGAGGACTAGATATTTGACTAAAGTTTTGAATAAACCACCTATAATAGCCAGCGTGACCTAGGAAAGATCTGACTTCTTTTTGCTTAGTAGGAATAGGGAGTGTGAGAATTACCTCTATCTTCGCAGGGTCTACCTGTATTCTAGCTTCGGAGATAAAATTTCCCAACACCACTCCTTCTTGCATCATTAGAAATCACTTTTCATTGTTGAGAGACAGGTTATGCTCCTCGCATCTGATCAGTACTTTCTCCAAATTCTTCAGACCTTCCTCAAATGTGACACCAAATGTAGTGAAGTTGTCCATGTAGATTTCCATGCAATCATGTGATATATCAGCAAAGATGCTGATCACAGCTCTCTGAAAGGTAGCAGGTGCATTGTATAATCCAAATGGTAATATTGAATAGGCATATGTGCCCCAAGGACATGTGAATGTGGTCTTTTCTTGATCTTTGGGGGAAATACTTATTTGATTGTAACCATTGTATCCATCCAGGAAGGAAAAGTATTTATTTCCAGTCAAATTATCCAAGACCTGGTCAATAAAAGGTAAAGGAAAGTGGTCCTTATTTGTAGCATTATTTAATTCTCTATAATCCACTCATATCCACCACTTACCTCCTTTCTTAGGTACAATTACTAATGGTGATACCCACTTGCTGTCAGAGATTGGGTAGATGAATCCAGCATCCAACAACTTCTGCAACTCTGTTTTAACTATTTCTCTTAGTGCTGGATTTATTCTCCTCTGTGGTTGTCAAAGTGGCAATCTTCCATCATTGATATAGATTCTGTGGGTATAGAGCTTTTGGCTTAGTCCCTCCATATCTCCATAATCCCATGAAAAGGCTTTTTCATGCTGACTAAGGAGCTTGGTTAACAATGTCAACTGTGATGGGGATAGCTTGTTGTTTACATGTAGGATTCTTCCAGAGGATAGTTCTACTATTGTTGTTAGCTCTACCATTAACACTTCGGGCATCAGACTTCTAACTATTTCACTTGCCAGTAGTTGATCAATCATTTTAGGGTTTGCTAGATGCATACAATCCTCATAGGTACATAGCTGTAAAATAGAACTTTCTGAAACATCTTTAGCCACAATACATTCATTGGTTAGAATGCTTTGTATTACATCATCTTCCTCTTACATCTTTAGAAAATATTGCCTATGCAACATCATGAGCTGGGCTATTAAATTTATCTCTTCCTCCTCATCTCCTAGGTCTGGCCAAATAGGTTCTCCCAAGTCTGGCTGGGGTTGGGCAGGAGGATATAGGGCTAGATTCTTTATAGCTTGACCATTTGAGGTCGTCATACTACCTGATCTACAATTAATTTTGAAATCAATGGTGGCTAACCAAGGTCTTCCCAAGATTACAGGATAGCCAGCAAAGTTCACTTTAGGTGATAGGATAAGAATATCAGCAGGGTACTCCCATGAATCTAAGGTTACTATCACATCTTCTATGAGACCTTCTAGAGTAATAGTTGAACTATCAGCAAGTTGTAACACTGTGGCTATTGTTCTTAAGCCTTCTATGCTTAGCCTATGCATTGTATCTTTAGTCATCACATTTATTGCTGCCCCCAAATCAACTAGAGCATTATTCACAGTCTATCCATTTATTATCAGGTTGACTACTGGACTACTAGGATCTGAATACTTTGGTACTACCACTTTTCCTAACATGATATCTGCTAATTGACCTACAACATGTACTGTTTGAGGGTCCTTCTTCTTCTATCCTGGCTTCTTAAGGAATGCTTCCTTAATAGCCTTTCCATACAGAGGTATATCTTTGATAGCTTGAAACAGAGGTATTTGTATGTTCATATTTTTCAGCTGCTCAATAATATCAAATGTTTCTTCCTCTTGGGGTATAGGTTTTTCTTTATTTAACCTCTGTGGAAAGGGTGGATTTGAAGTGTGGACAATAGTTCTGCTAGGTATATCAGTCGGCTGGCTGGTATTTGGCAATGTGGCTTCTGAAAGTAGTGTTGTAGGAGTGTCTGCAACTTCCATAATAATAGGATATTTAGGTGTAGGCAGGGTGGTACTAGACCTCAAATGGATATCAGCTAGCTCTAATGAATAAGTAGGACACTGCTGAGTGTTAGTAGTGTATGTTTGCTACTACTGCTATTTATTGTTTGTATTTGGCTGTGGTTGAGCAGGTAATTAGGTTGGCTTTGGATTAGCATTAGTTGCTACAAGAGGTGGCATTATTGTAGGTAGTTGCACTAGAGGTGGTAATTGTGGACAACCAAAATTTTGGTTAGGCCACTATGGAGGCCCCCTCCATTGATTAGTTTGCTACCAATTTCCTTGCGGTGGTTGTCACTAATTCTGCTGACTAGGCCACTGATTATTTTGTGGATTTGGCCATTGATTATTTTGTAGAATTTGCTATTTCTTATTCTGCTGGTTTGGCCATGGGTTATTCTGCTGGTTTGGCTATTGGTTATTCTGCTAGTTTTGCAATGGGTTATTCTGCTGGTTTGGCCATTGGGGTTGAGAGTACTAAGAAGTGTTCTGATAATTTTGGTTTTGCCACTAATTATTATTAAAATTTGAAAACTGTAGAGGATCTTGTGGCATACCTTATCGTGAAGCCCATGGTCAACATTGAGCAATGAAGAAAACTTGATCATTGTCTCCTTCTATCTTCATATAGTCAGTTGGTAAATTTTGATTTTCCAGGTTGGCTACCAGCTTACATCCACAGTCTTTCTTCTGTTTGCGGTAGTGTGGACAGTACTCAGCCAATTATGATTCAGCTTCTGCATGCTTCTTCTTGGCAGTCATTGTGTCAAGATGTGTAGCTACATAATTTATAATATCTTGCTTCAAATCCATGAGAAAATTAGATATCTCCAGCTTTGAGACGCCTGGACCAATCCCTTTTGTGACTGTGGGCCGGTATCTTATGCCTTTCTTCACAGTTGACCTTGAGTAGTTTTGATAGATTTTCTTGAGGTCATCCCAAGAAGATTGGGATATGTCTCCACCAGCCATCAAGTCTAATGCTTCCAAACAGTTGTCATTTACCCCTCTCAGAAAGACTAGTTTTTGTAAATCCTCTACCAGTACATGTTGGGGATTCTTCTGCATTATGTACAAAAATTGTGAAACATAATCCTCCAATGTTTCATCTTCCTTTTGAGATATTCTAAAAATATCATCTCCTCTTGGATCACTGCCTTTGCAATAATCTTTATACTTCTACAAAAACAACATCTGCATCTCATCCCAGGTACCTGCTGCATTGGCTCCTAAGCCCATGAACCATCGTAATGCTGAATCTTTCAGTGTTGCAGGAAACAACTTGAGCTTATGGGCATCAGTATTATAGTCAAAAATTTGACACAGTATGTCAAACTCAAACAAGGAAGTGTCAGGATCCTTAGTTATAAGACCATAAAACTTTGGAAGAGCAGCTGTGGGTATATTCTTGAGATTAGCATTGTTTATAAGGCTTGGGAGAGGAAATGGAAAAGTAGGATGTGCCATTACTGAAGGTATTTGATTATGGTGTTTCTGCTAGAAAGGAGCATTGGCTATTGGATTGTTAACATTAGGTGGATTTGGGCCAAAATTATCTAGAAAGCTGGCCAAGATTTCTGCAAAAGGTCATAAGCTACTTACATCAAATGGTTCTACTCTAGAGGAAGATGCTGCAGGAAAGTTGGGGCTTGCGTCCTCAAAGGGTAACTCAACTTCTTCAACTTCCTCATTTAAATTAGCAGGCTCTGCTGGGAGAAATCTTCCATATTCATCTTGTCACCTTTCTCTTCGATGCATGCAATTGAATTCTTCACGCTTGTGAAGCAATTTTTAGAGATACAAATCTAAAAACTATTCTAGGAATGAGAAAAAGAATGACTCAAAAAAATGTTCCTAGCTTGACACCATCCCCAGCAGCGGCGCCAAAAATGAACCGCCTCACAATATGTGTGGAATAATCATGCTCAAGTCCTTTCTTAGGAATGGTTCATTCAATCTAAGGACTACTTCTTCCCATTATGAGGTGCATTTATCTTGTCAACCCAGGGACGTATACTTGAAATGGTCGACACTATATGTGCACTAGGTTCCTTAAGGAGTCATTCTTCTTATGCTGCAGGAAGGTAAAAATGCATAAAAGAAACCTACACTAGTGCTGCAGGAAAAGAATGCATTTATCTTCTTATTTAAATGAATGCTAGAATTGCAAACTTCTACTGAAACCTATGATTTCAACCTAAAACATCCATTATAACTATTCTTGCAGATGCTGCAGGAACACTCGCAAGTTACGATGTTGCAGGAAGAAATTGTAACTTCTATCTGAAAATACTAGAAATGCTGGAAATGAAATCTATTCTATTCTAACCTAATCCACCTCCCAAGTGGGCCCCCTTGGTTGGATTCTAGTAATCTATTAGCTTAGAATGTAAACCAAGAACTATTTCATTGTATTTCAAAAACTCATTACATAGAAACAAGACATGGAACTTGAAATAGATTGTTGTGAAAATACAATAGTATTCTTCCAAAACCTTTTCTTTGATGTCTATCTAACTTCAAACTATCGGTCCAATCCCTATATATAGAGGATCAAACATTATTACAAAATAGAAAGGAAAACCATCTTGTTGAAAACATGCCGGAGAAGAATATAGAAATACAACAGCCCGCAGTGTGGGTAATGAAACTCAGATGACCAATTCAACGTACTAAGTGTAGAGGGAATATAGGCGTGCTACATCCCTGCATCTTGGAATAATGGCTCTACTATAGCAGCCGTGTTTCCTGGTGTTGTAATGATCACTCCGCCGTAGCTGGTCTTCAACGGTCTTCTTTGAATACTGTCGAGCACTCTCCAGCTGCTTTCTCTCCTGTCAAGTTAGTTATGACATGGAAATATTCATGCAACAAGCTTAATCAAATTAAATATCCAGATGTTAGAACATATATTCTTATGGTTTTATGAAATACTACATTATATGTATAATATTAGCAAAGTATGTCAAAAACATCTACCCATGGTTTAACAATTCTATTTGGACTTTTATCACAAGTTTTGACTAGCTAGGCTCTCAAATGTTTTGCCAAAAACTAGAACAGAGCATTTAAAGTTATACAAAATAAAGGCATAATTTGGCCTTATTATCCCCCATGGCTAAATTACTCCTACCAAACTCACAATCCGTAGTTGCTACCCCATGATTGTATCTTTTGAATGCTTGAATGTTGAAAATAGTAGATCAAAGAAGAAGGAAGGATTGAGAACTATTTTTTTCTCCATTGAATGTCAACAATAACTTGTCCACAAAATGCTTTCTTGCATCAAGGCACCATCATATCTTGTCCTCCTATATCATCCTCTTGCATTCTTGCATCATCATCTCATGTCAAATGAAGATAAAAAAGAGTGCTTATATAGGGATTTCAAGGTAAGCCTCCTAGGGAAATGTGAGGGCCCCTAATTCAAAATTCACCTCAAATTATGTTCCAATCAAATATAATCCAAGATCTGTAATCCATGCTCGCAATCGATAATACACGCTCCATCTCTAAAGTCGGCCCCAAATAGGTCTTCTCCATAACACATGCCATAACTAACGTCATCAAGAGTATTGCGACCCAAGAATCATAGAAAACATTCCTCAACATGTCTTTTTCCATTCCTCAAGCTTGCATAACATGAATTGATATCACACGCAAGTTATCCTCAAAAATCATAGACTGAAAGAAATATATCATAAACTGTAAACTGAAATACTTTAAGTAATTAAATAATGTTTAGTAAATATGTATGTAAATTGAAATGAGCAGATAGATAAGATATCACAAAACTATAACAATGAACTGAATAACTATAATCCAAATAATGATTAGACCAGTGCCTT
>MU228111.1:590808-603430 GCA_018584345.1 Thuja plicata
TTTTTAGATGGATTCTTGTATTGCTTCTTTTTCTTGTATTGAACATTCAAGTTTCTTCCAAAAGACTTGAGACTTGTGGAGGAAGAAAAAGAATATGACTGGTTTAGATGGGTGGATGGATGAAAAGGATTCAAGGGTATGCATCTATGTTGATCTTGAGGAAAGATAGGAGATAGAGGGATGTAAGGACCCAAGATGGATGAAAAATTAGGAGGGTTAGGAAGGGAAAGTGAAGGGACATAAGGACCCAAGATGGAAGGGAAATGTGAAGCCCTTAGTATTGGTGGAGGAGGTCCAAGGATTGACATGGAAGACGCAAAAGGATAATCAATAAGTTCATCAATGTGTATATGAAAACCAAGGACATCAGCATCTTTAGAGTGAGCATTAGGATTTTCAATAGGATAGTGAACATCTTGAATAGGAGCACCTTCTTTGATAGGATTGTTTGAATCTTGGAAAGACTTAGGAAGAGTAGAAATTGGAAGCAAACTTGGAGTGGTAGAACAAGAAGATGGAAGACTTTGATCTTGACAAGGATCTTTGGATATCATAAGCACATAATGTTCCTCTTGGTTTTTATTAGGCTTAATATTGGAAGTAAAAATACCATTTTTAATAACCTTAATGGAAGTATCATCTTTGGAAAGCATAAGTGGGGTTAGGTTATTTTGATTGTAAATAAGCTCAATGGTGTAAGTAGTAACTTGATCTTTCTTAGGAGAAGACTTAAGGCATGGTGGAATGAATGAGAAAGGGCGTGTAGGATCAAAAGAACCATGAAATAGGTAAGAGACATCATGAAAAGGAATGGATGACATGGAGGTTTCTTGATCTTGATCTTTCTTTATGTTTTTTTCTTTAACATTTTTAGAGTCCTCTTGACATGGAGCCACTTCTAAGGACAAGAAAGCATTTTGGAATTGTATGGGAGACTTGGGAAGAGATGGGGAAGGATTAGTTGAAGTAGGAATTATAGCATATAAAGGCTTAGGATCTTTAGGTTTAGCATTATTGAAAGTATTTGCAACCAAGTGAAGGTTAGCTTGGGTATCTTTAAGAGGTAGCCCTTGAAAAACTATAGGAAACCACATGAAAAGAATTAGGACCTTTGTTGGATGAAGGATTTGTGAAAGATTTGAAAAGCTTGGAAACTTTAGGAGATGTATGGGTATTGGAGGAAGTAGAAGATGGAAGGGAAACATCACAAAACAAAGGTTCATCATTATCATGATCTTGCTTGAGAGTGCAATCTTTACTTTCAGCATGAGAATCCTTAGAGGAGCGATTATTATAGTATTTACATTTATAATCAGCGTGGTGAGCTTTCTCTTCCTCAATAGAAGTATATGTATCATCTAGGTATTGCTCACAAAAATCATCAAAGTCTCTTTCTAAATCAGAGTCATATGGATCACCATCACAATATATCCAATGTGACAACCCATTACCAGTAAGAACAAGAACACAACTAGGAGGATTCTTAGGAATAGAGGTGCCATATGTATCACTAAATTGTCCATCATCATAGTCATCAAAGATGGGCGTGTCACTCTTTATGGAAGAGGCATCACAATGATTGTCACATTGCTCATTATGGTATGTCTTGAGAAGAGAAGTAAGACTCTTGGAAGAAGCAGAAGAAGAACGAGTTCACGGAGAAGAGGAAAGTGAAGACCTAGTGGAGGAAGAAGACTTGGATGATGAGGAAAGATGAGAAGACTTAGAAGATGAAAGATGCTTGGAAGAAGGATGTTGTGACAAGATCATGTGTATGATCCTAGGAAAGGCATAAGATTCAATCATTTTTTTTTTCTATTTTTGTCATAAATTTATTACCCATGAGATTTTTGGAGGAATAATACTCTTCAAATTGATCAATGAGTTCGAGATCATCTATTTTCAAGAGAGGTTCCATAACAAGATAGTTAAAATTCATGGTTCTGGAAGAGGAGGAATCAAGCATGGGAGTGACATAAGAGATGAATAGAAGAAGGTAGACTAGATAATAAGAGGAAAAGAAATAAGAATACATGAAGAGCTTAGGAAGAAGAGGAAGAAGCGTGAAGGAAGAAGGGAAAGGATGGAAATGGGAGACTAGGAAGACATGGAAGATGTGGAAGAAAGAAGACCAAGAGTCATTTTTTGAAACTTGATACCATTTACATTCATCGGGATCACAAAAATTGGAACACATGTAGTCAAAGAATGCAGTTGAAGTGTGCTAAAAATGTGTGCTAAAAATGTGTCACACTTCTATGGGTCATTTAATTCAAGGTTGCTTAAGAATGAGGCCTCAAATATCGACTCATAGCTCCCTAGTCATGGAGTGCAAAGGTTTGTGATGGAGGCCCCTCAGATTAATGGTGGGCGCCAAAAATATGTGCTAAAAATGTGTCACACTTCTATGGGTCATTCCATTCAAGGTTTGTTGGAAAGTGATTAACTTGGGTAATGTGATTCCCTTTTTGGTTGTCATTTATGGAAACACATCTAGGTTTAATATCGATTGTTTTGAAGATAAGTTTTGGTATGTCCAAAATTGACTAAGTATAGAAACAGAGGTACAATATTGTTTTGGATATCAAAGAAAAATATTGATGAATTAAGGCATGCGAGCTTAGTGGAAGATAGTATGGAGTATTTCTGACATACACCTAAGATTGATTTGGATATGGTTAAGTTTATGATAAGTTATAAGGATTTGAAGATTGATAGACAGCAGAGAACAGCGACACAGAGTAGTTGGACAACAACGAAGAATAAGGGAGTATGACTTGGACTCCAAAAAATTGAAGTTGTATTTTCATTATTGATAGTCTATACTTTGACTATGCGAGAGAACCGACTATGCATTTGATATTTACTATATTAAATGTATTTTATATTGAAGGCTGACTTAGTACTGTTTGTAATATTCATTCTAAGAGCCAAATTTGTAAAGTTAAAAGATATATATGTAAGATATTTTTGGTAAATATTATGAGTTGTAAGTAAGTGAAGTATATGCAGAGCAAACATACAAATGACAGGGCAGAGAATGGAAGAGCTATAAAGGAACTATCAAAGCATTTGTGATGCTTTTTTTGTTCATAACTGAGAACCTTTTGTAACAGAATTACATTGTAAAAGCTGTAAGCTCATTGGCCCCTAACAGGGTGTTGTGAACCTTTAACAAGGTTGTTATTCCTCTAACAGGGAAATGCACTATGTAATATTCAGCTCCTCACAAGGCTAGGTATCCTTACAGGGACATTATACTTTAGTACATGCTTGTGGGTATCATCCCCACTGGGGTTTTCCCTTGGCCAGGGTTTCCTCATAAACAAATCATGGTGTTATGAGTTCTGTGTTATTTGTTTATGTTCTTTCCTTTACTACAATTATATGTATAATGTTCAAGTAGTTGAAGAATTTAATTAACTATTATAATACTAATTCACCCCCCCTCTCAGTATTATCCAATCCTAACAATTGGTATCAGAGATTTTGGCCCTTGGAGAGAAATCTTAATAACTTGAGGGAGATCAGAATGGATTTGAATAGTTTACAGGAGAACTTTGAAGCTGCACTTGAAGACCTTGATAATGCTAAGGCAGAAAATGGTGAATTGAAGTTTAACATCCGAAGAGCTGAGAAATTAATAAAGAAACTGAAAGAACAACTTGAACTTTCCAGAAGTTAGAGAGAAGATCTTGTGGTTTAGATAAAAGAAGACTCAGATGAGGACAATTCATATCAGGTGAAGAAACTAAAAGAATAGATTGAGACTCTGAAGCTTGAGAACAAGAATATGGCTAAATAAATATAGATACAGGAGGATGCTAAGAAGAAAGCTGAAGAAACCATGAAAAATGCATTGAATCAAATGAAAGATGAAGCTAAAAGCTACAAGAATAGATTCTTGGAATTGGAGAAATACAATCAGATTGTGAAAGGTGAACTTATTGAAGCAAAGAAACATATTGAGAAACTTCAAACCAGCAGTGATTTGATTAATGAACAACTAGACAAGAAGAAACCTAAAGGTGATATGACTGGTATTGGCTTCAATGAAGTTGAATGTTCAAAGAATCAAGAAGAGAAATCAGATGAGAAGATTGATGCTGAGAAATCATCTAGTGAAGAAACCAAAGAGAAGATCAGACCTTTCAGAGGTAGATGCTTTGGTTGCAACATATTTGGACACATGAAGACAGACTACAGAGGTAATGCCCCTTTTAGAACTTTTTCTGGTTATTGTTTTAATTGTAATGGATATGGGCACAACAAGACTGAATACATAAGACCTAATCAATCTGGATATAGAAAAGACAAGTTAATCAAGTTAATCAATTAAGAAAGAAAGAAGACCTCCTATATGTTACAAATGTAATAATCCAGGACATATAGGAAAATTTTGCAGGTATAATAGAGTAGATAACAGAAGAACTTCACCTCCTATGAATTCACATAAGAATAGAAATGATACTAGCAAGAGTATTGTAGATGTGAAGAATGATTTTGAAAATTGTTTTAAGAAAGTAGAAGACAAAAATAGTGGCAAGATTTGGAAAATCAAAGGAACAAGTGAGACGTCAGTTCAGGGAGAGTCAGTAGATGCTACTGGATCTTTTCCTGAAGGTAGCAAGACAACATCAACCTAACCGAATGATCATGGCCTTAGGGGAGCATTAAATGCAACACATCAGAATTTATCCTACCCCACAAATCATGTAGTGAGCTCATGCAAGCTTGGGAGTATGTTGATCCGACATTATGGATCATATATCTAAGAGCGCATCATCATCTGACTTGTATATTTTGATCACAAGGATTAACAACTGACCAGATAGTTTGAGTGAAATAGAAAATTTATAATCTAACTTGTATAAAGCACTGTGTTATGATCTATTTTTCTATCATTTGACAAGGAGTGAGCCGAGGAGATTAGAGAGAAGAAGTATTTAGACATTTCTACACCTGCCGTGCATGATCGATCGAAGCATAAACTCAGATTTATGAGTGTGAAAGGTATTCTACATTATCTAAGCTATGGATGCACCTATGATTTTTGATGTTGTTGATCTCCCTAGATACAAATTCAAGAAACATCTTTATAATTCATGTGAAGAGGATCTGAAAGGAGAATTTTCACAGACCCCACATGGTGTATTGCACATAGAAGACATTAGGGCTTACATAAATTATAAGTATGACACATTGGGAGATTATGATACACTCACTTAAATGGAAGATATGACTGAGAATGAAATCATGAAGGAAGAATGCAAACATGTCAGTCAATTAAGTATTATAAAGATTATGGATCTGTGCGACTTCGATGAGAACGAATGGTTTAAAATACTTATGAGCAGGGTTCATGACCAATTCATATGGATTGGTAGCCAACCTTTGAAGATATGTAATGACCTAATTCATGAGATTACTGGTTTAGATAACACTAGAGTTGTACCTGTTGCAGAGAAACATGTCAAAAAGGAAGTCAAAACCCTAACACACTCGAAGTGGGATAGAAGGGAAATGACAGTAAATGATATTTTCCAACAAGATGTAAGGTTGATTGCAATGATACTTGGTTACAAATTTTTCTACAGCAGCATATCTAATTCAGTATTAGCCAGAGTTATTATGATGGCATGGAGAATGGTAAAAGAAAACACATAGTACAACCTATGTGAAGTATTGGCACAACAATTCCCTGAGAATGTAAAGCTTGTGAAGAAGGACAGAACAAAAAATTTCAGATTTGGATCATTATTGGTACACATGTTCATTCATATTGAACATAAGTTTCTTGGTCTACACCCTAGTGGCTGAAAAACTGGAGTTCCTACTGGTATACTAATCTCACAGAGTTACAAAAGACAGAACATTACTTGGGTAGATGGAGAACTTTTTGCAATGATCAAAATTCTGCAAACACAAATGAAGAGTAGATACAGACTACATGAGGACATTGTTGAGAAGTACAAAGACATATTTTTTTTATGGTTGAAATAGACTATGTATGTTTTGAGGCAGTCACCCCTAGAAAGAAATGGTGTTACCCTATGGGCTATGAAGTGAGTTTCGAAGTACTCACCATGCAAGTAGAACATATTCTTGCATCAAAAGTTGATACATCAGAAGAGAGATGGGGAACATATGAGGATAATTTAGAGAAGGTAAGAGAAGAATAGTATAGAGGATAGAGGAAGAGAAAGACTACTAATCTTATTCATGACTGTGGAGTAAAGGATGGTCTATCTGAGGAAGAACTGAAAGATATTAAGAAGAAGACGACAGATAGATCCCTTGGAGTAGCTAGTGGAAGCTCTAGTGCCCCTTCCACCCCTGAATTAATTATGGTTGATAACACACCTCCATCACAGTAGCAGGTCGAACAAGCGAAGGAAGTTACTCCTAGAGTAACTAGATCTAGTATGCAGACAAAAGAGAAGAACGCAGTTGAAGAAGAGAAGAAAAATGAGAAGAATAAAGCATGGAAACCTGACATTAAAATGCTCGAGAAAAGAGCAATTGAACAAGGAAAATTGGTTACAATTGATAAATATTATGACAGATATGAAGAAGTAGATAAACTAAAAATTGAAGACATTGTGATAGAACACATGCTTAGTTTCAAGAAGACACTTTTGGAAGTTGAAGAAAGCATATCCTCATATTTGTATAAAAAGTTGAAAATAAAAAAATGTTTGGCACAAGTATAAGATGATTAGATTAGAAACAAAGAGATTGATGAAATTTTTCCTATATTATTTGTACAAGAGAGAGACATTATAGTCAAAGAATTGAAACCCCTGTTGAGGACAAAGACCAGATTACTAAAGATAATGGCGAGGAAATATGATGAGGTGACTAAGGAAACTTAGAAGGCACTTGAGAACATACTGTTGAGAACTACTTTTGTCAAGTCTCCACCTCCTAAGACAGATTTACCTACACAATTGGGAATGGATGACAACACAAAGGACACAGAGAGTAATGAAGAAGAGAGTAAAGAAGACACTACTATAGATTTCTATGTTTTTGGTGTGGCAGTAATACTAGACCCCTCACAAGATGAGAAGGACCCTTTTACAGTCACCATGGACACTTCTATTGCTAATGAACCTGAGAAAGAAGAGGATAATAAGAAAGATGAGTAGAAAGAGGATGAAGAACATAAGAATGAGAAAAAATAAGATGAAAAGGAAGAGGTAACTTCACCATCTAGCTTATTGTTGGCAAGTAGTAATGTCAATGTCGATAACATGGATGAAGATGAATTGGTCAAACTAGCATTCACTGCACTAAACAAAGCAAAGGAGAAATCAGTACAAAAAGGAGATAAGAAGACAAAAGTGATTTCAAGAGCTATTGATACTGTGAATAAATTACTTCCAGTACCCTTAGTATTCTAGATAAAGATGATATTGAGAACATGAAAATCACACTTGATGAGTTTGATGACCACTTTGAAAATTTGCTGAAGACTGTAGAGGAGAAAGCAGAGAAAACATATGAAGAAAAGAAGTTGATAAAAGTATGCAAGTCCATCTCATGGGACTTAGGAGTTGTGAAAACTTGTTTGATAAATGCAAAGATCTACATTACACATGGGATAAATTTATTTGGTTACAGCATGAATCCTATCATACACATTCAAAATGTTGAAGATATTATTACCAAGGAAAGGGAAACCTTGAACAGGTTAATGGATGGTTGTGAAACATCTTCACAGTCCACTACAGAGTTAGACACTGAAGTGACAAAGATATTGGCTAAGATTAGTATATTGGAGAATGAGAAGGAGAGAGTACTGAACAGATTCAATTTGCTAAGGAACTTCATTACTCTGAAGCTATCAATACTTGAGGCACATCACACAGATTTAGAAAAGACTACAGATTCTTTGGCTAAAGGCCTACCCACAGACTTGAAGAATGCTGAAAATACATCTTTTGCATTGAATGGATTGATTCATATAAGTCAGATTTTGTTTAAGACATGGAGCACTGAAGTGAAGATTCTGCAAGATTCCTTCCAAGACATTCTAAAACTTATGATCAAGAAGTGATACGTATTTGTATGCACCTTTGTCATTGTTGTAAAAGGGAGAGAAGAGAAGAGAGAAAAGAAAATAAAAAAGATGAGGAGAAGAAGTGGAGACAGTTTTGTTATGTTGGAACACTTAGTACTTTTTTTGTTAATTGTTTCCATCAATGCCAAAGGGAGATATTGTTGGCAAGTGATCAACTTGGGTAATGTGATTCACTTTTTGGTTGTCATTTATGGCAACACATCTAGGTTTAAGATCGATTGTTTTGAAGATAAGTTTTGGTATGTCCAAAATTGACTAAGTACAAAAATAGAGGTACAGTATTGTTTTTGATATTGAAGATAGAGATGTTAGTAATAACTGAGAGGGGGGGTGAATCAGTGGCCTCAAAAATTTATCCAATTTAATCCACTAATCAATAATTCTCAAATTATTAATTCCCAACAAGATGCATGCCTTTGAAATATTTGAAACAAATAACTGTCTGTCGGTTTACCTTGTCTGTCTTGTTTCTCCTTGATAACTGATAAGCAGTAAATTGTATTTACCGATACTTAGTAAATATGAAGAGTATACCAGTTAATCCATAAATGCATATGTAGAATGAAAAACACTAAATAATAAACCATACACCCATAACACAAGTATTTTAACGTGGAAACCTTGCTAAGGGAAAAACCACTAGGACCAGTACCCCAAATTTTCACTCTTCTGAAGTGAGCCCTGTTAGAAGCCAACCCTGTTAAAGGTTACAAACACACTGTTAAGTGAAACCTTGTTAGAGGATTTTCAATACATAGGTTGTCACTAAGTATCTAGCATCTACGCTACCATCCTTGAATCAGTCTCATGACTGTCAATAGGCTTTATGCAAAATCTTACTACCATCCTTGAAACAGCCTCCTTCTTAGACTGTCAATAGGCTTTAGGTAAGACTGGTGCTACTATCATGAGTCAACCTTCTAGTAATATATTAGGATATACCTTAATTACAAAAGACCGTTAAGTCCTGCTCTGTTAAGAAACTTAATGCTTTAATGGTTAAACTGAAACAAAATGACCTATTTCTAATGCAACTTTGAATTGCAGATATTCAGATCTATTTATGCACAATACCTTTCTGATCAATGTATCACTTCAACTCCTTTTTTCTTAACTCTTTCTACTCTGTGATGCTGTGCTTTTCTATTCATCGGTGTTTGCATAATTCTTTATCTCTCCCTCGGCTTAATTGATCAGGATTGCATGAAGTTAATCCTTCATCAGTTTCTCTTCAGCATCTTCTATCAGTTCACTCCCCTGTGTATCTGATTGCGTATTGACCACCACAAGAATGAATTATGCTTGTCTCTTAAATAGACATAATTTTCCTTAATTCTAGGTTCTTGATTCTTTATTCTTGGCGTGAAAAACAATCCAGCCAACTTGATTTATGGCATTAACTCCTGATTTATCTCATAGTTATCTTCTTTCCAACTATACAAATTACTTACTTAACTGTGGTCAAATAAAAAAAATAAAACAACCAGTTAAATCTATCTTTTAGCTCTCCTAGCTAGATATTTTGTCATTTTTTGATCTCTCTATTTCGTTGATCAATTCTGCAGTTCGTCACCGGCGACAACTGCCAGTTCCATTGGTGTCATTTTAGTTAGCTTCAGGATCTCCGTCCGTCGAGAAACACTGGATCTTTTTCGTCGGGCATCATGTGATTCTGCTTCATCGGGCAATACTATCTTCTGCTCGTCGGGCATCACTGCGACTTTAATCTCTATCTTTACCGATGGTGTGCACTCCGCTGGTGCAGTCTGTCACTTAGTGAATACTAGATTTTTATGCATTGCTGGAAGCATAACCTTTATTCCATTGGTTCTCTGAAGTCTTTTTCATTATGTATATGACCATACAGATGATATCAAGTTGACATCAATGACAATACAACCCATTAACTGATTTAATATCTTGCATCATCTTCAACTTAATATAGTCAATCATTTAATCAGTTACATGTCATCAATCTCTCCCTTTGGCATTGATGGCAACATGCTATATTATCACACTATACAATTTCTAATACAATATGAAATACAATTGTTGAGATTCATCAAATTACCAAACAGTTTGTTTTGATAACTGATAAAATGTCTGACCGCCGGTAAGCTCTGTGTAAGCTTATATTTGATTCTTGCAGCTTTTCTATTTCTTCTTCTGATGTGTTATGACCTATGTTGGTGTCAAAATTTCTCTTTGACTATTCTGCATCTTTGATGTCACTGTCTTGTATTTGCAACTTTTATACAAATACTCTCCCTTTGGATATGATCTCTCCTTGTGTTGAGTAATCTAATAATGGATAGATTCTGATGATAATATAGATCATTCTCTCCATTTGAAAACAATGCCAAACAAATATTTTACAAATATCTGACATTCTGTCAAACAATTTTTTTCCATAATATATTCCTTGAATTTCTCTTATCCATCATCAATATAACTATATGCATTGGTTCTGATATATACCTTGCTGTATATAGATGTAGCTTTGAAGTTCATCTTTTGCTTGCATCAATCATGAATGATATTCTAATAATATATGGTTGATGCAGCATTCAGTCCTTTTACTGACTGTTAGACATGGGTTTGACCCCTAGTCTTTTTCTTAGGTACTCAAATGTATCCTTGGGCAATGGCTTGGTGAAGATATCAGCCAATTATTCTTTTGATTGCACATATTCAAGTATCACCTCCTTTTCTTGAACTTGTTCTCTCAAATAATGATACTTGATGGAAATGTGTTTAGTCTTAGCATGCATGACTGGATTTTTGGAAATATTTATTGCACTGGTGTTATCACAATAGATAACCACTGGTTCTTTGATCTTCATATGCATTCCTTCGAGTAGCTGTTTGATCCATGCAATATTTGAGCAATTTGCAATAGCAACAACATATTATGCTTCTGCAGTAGACTGAGAGATGCATCCTTGCTTCTTGCTAATCCATGTGACAAGTCTGTCACCCATGAAGAATGCTCCTCTAGTTGTGCTCTTTCGGTCATCAAGATTTCCAGCCCAATCAGCGTCGATAAACACTTTTAGTTCAAATTTTCCTTCTCTTCTATACCATAAGCCAAATTCTTCAGTATTTTTTAGATATCTTAGTATTATTTTCATAGCAGTTATATGTGATTCCCTGGGCTTAGCAGAAAATCTAGCAACAATTCCTACTGCATGTGCAATATCTGGTCTTATGTGTACAACATACATGAGTTTTCCTATCATGGATCTATATAGAGTTTGATTTACCTCTGTTGTCTTTTCTTCCTTTGTTAATTTGCATCCAGTAGCCATCGATGTTCCAACAGGTTTGAAGTCTTCCATCTTGAATATTTTCAGAACTTCTTTGATGTATTTGGACTGTGTAATGAAAATACCTTCACTTTGTTGATTGATCTGTAGGCCAAGAAAGAACTTGATCTCTCCAAACATAGACATATCAAATTACTTGCTCATCTCATCAGAAAATGATTTGCATAGCATATCACTGCCTCCAAATATGATGTCATCAACAAATATTTCAGCAATCAAAGTGTTAGCATTAGTATCTTCTTTCAAATAAAGATTACTGTTTTCACTAGTCCTTATGAATCCAATACTTATTAGATAGGAATGAAGTTGTTCATACCAGGCTCTGGGAGCTTGTTTTAATCCATATAAGGCTTTGTGAATTCTACATACCATGTTCCTCTTGTCTGGATCCACAAACCCTTCTAGTTGTTCAATGTATACCTCTTCTTCAAGTATACCATTTAGGAATGCTGACTTGACGTCCATTTGATATACTTTGAATTCTTTGTATGCAGCATAGGAAAGTAGAATTATTACTCCTTCTAGCCTAGCAATAGGTGCAAAGGTCTCTCCATAGTCTATACCTTCCTCTTGTGCATACCCCTTGCATACTATTCTTGCTTTGTTCCTTGTGACTTCTCCATTCTCATTCAATTTGTTCCTAAATATCCATTTTGTACCTATGACATTCTTGTCATTTGGTCTTGGCACAAGTGACCATGTCTAGTTCTTCTCAATGTGTTCAATCTCATCATTCATAGCACTTATCCATTCTTCATTGTCTAGTGCAGCATTGATAGATTTTGGCTCAAACTCATAAATTAAGCAATTTGAGTTTAAAGACTTCTTGTTCTTGTAACAGCTTTCTTATCTCCTACAAACTGGTCCTCTAGATGGTTCCTTCTTACATATCTTGCAAGTACAAGTATGACTCTTTGCATTTCATCTTGATCTTCATTACCTTGCACATTATTTTGATCATTATCCTGACCATCGGTAATAGCATCCTGACCATCGATTGCAACAATCTGTTGTTCTAGATTTAAGCATTATTGCTCGGGTAGAGTTGTGGATTCTTCATAGTATACAAACTTGTTGTAGTCCTCTGGTTCTTTTGTGCTTTCCAGCTCATTCTTTTCTGTAAATTCATCAATCTTCACATTTTCACTTTCAACTATTTTGTTAGAAGCCTTGATTAGACATTTAAAAGCTTTGCTTTTGGTAGAATACC
>MU228111.1:606291-626247 GCA_018584345.1 Thuja plicata
CCTGCTCTGTTAAGAGACTTAATGCTTCAATGGTTAAACTGAAACAAAATGACCTATTTCTAATGCAACTTTGAATTGCAGATATTCAGATCTATTTATGCACAATACCTTTCTGATCAATGTATCACTTCAAATCCTTTGTTCTTAACTCTTTCTACTCTATGATGTTGTGCTTTTCTATTCATTGGTGTCTGCAGAATTCTTTAGCTCTCCCTCAGCTTAATTGATTAGGACTGCATGAAGTTAATCCTTCATCAGTTTCTCTTCAGCATCTTCTATCAGTTCACTCCCCCATGTATTTGATTGTGTATTGACCACCACGAGAATGAATTATGCTTGTCTCTTAAATAGACATGATTTTCCTTAATTCTAGGTTCTTGATTCTTGATTCTTGGCGTGAAAAACAATCCAGCCAACTTGATTTATGGCATTAACTCCTGATTTATCTCGTAGTTATCTTCTTTCCAACTGTAAAAATTACTTACTTAACTATGGTCAAATAAAACAACCAGTTAAGTCTATCTTTTAGCTCTACTAGCTAGATATTTTTTCATTTTCTGATCTCTCTATTTCGTCGGTCAATTCTGCAGTTTGTCGTCGGTGACAACTGCCAATTCCGTCAATGTCACTTCAGTTAGCTTCAGGATCTATGTCCATCGGGCAACACTGGATATTTTTTGTTGAGCATCATGTGATTCTACTTTGTCAGGAAATACTTTCTTCTGCTCGTCGGGCATCACTGTGACTTTAATGTCTGTCTTTACCGATGGTGTGCACTCCGACGATGCAGTCTGTCACTTAGTGAATACTAGACTTTTATGCATTGCTGGAAGCATAACCTTTATTCCATTGGTTCTCTAAAGTATTTGTCATTATGTATATGACCATATAGATGATATCAATTTGACATCAATGAAAATACAACCCATTAACTGATTTAATGTCTTGCATCATCTTCAACTTAATATAGTCAATCATTTAATCAGTTACATGTCATCAAGAGATGGATGAATTAAGGAATGAAATATTAGTGGACGACAATATGGATTATTTATGACATACACCTAAGATTGATTTGGATTTGGTTAAGTTTATGATACGTTATAAGGATTTGAAGACTGGTAGACAGCAGAGAACAATGACACAGAGCAGTTGGACAGCAGTGAAGAATAAGGGAGTATGACTTGGACTCCAGGAAATCGAAGTTGTATTTTTTTTATTGATAGTCTATACTTTGACTATGCAAGAGCGTCGACTATGCATTTGATATTTACTATATTTAATGTATTTTTATTGAAGGTCAACTTAGTACTGTTTGTAATATTCATTCTGAGAGCCGACTTTGTAAAGTTAAAAGATATATATGTAAGATATTTTTGGTAAAGATTATGAGTTGTAAGTAAGTGAAGTATATATAGAGCAGACATGCAAATGGTAGAGTTATAAAGGAACTATTAAAGCATTTGTGATTCTTGTTTTGTTCATAACTGAGAACCTTTTGTAGCAGAATTACATTGTAAGAGTTGTAAGCTCATTGGCCCCTAACAGAGTGTTGTGAACCTTTAACAGGGTTGTTATTCCTCTAACAGGGAAATGTACTATGTAATATTCAGCTCCTACCAGGGCTAGGTCTCCTTACAGGGACATTATACTTTAGTACATGCTTGTGGGTATCATTCCCACCGGGGTTTTCCCTTGGCTCAATTCAAAAGTAAGTTGTTTTGTTGCAAAAGTAGATGACAGTTGGCTATGGCACAAAAGACTTTGTCATATCAATTTTGACAACATAGTAAAGATGAGCAATGTAAAGGTAGTAAGAGACCTTCCTAGTATTGCAAGACCAAGTGATACTATGTGCAGGGAATGTGTGATGGGAAAGCATGTAAGGAGCTCATTCAGAAGCAAGTAGAACTCAATAGAAAAAAATTAGATCTAGTGCATACAGTCTTATGTGGTCCTACTCAAACAAGATCATACTATGGAGAAAGGTATTTTATTCTATTTGTTGATGATTTTTCAAGGATGATGTGGGTTGCGTTCTTAAAGGATAAGTCTAAAGCTTTTGAGAAGTTCAAAATATTCAAAGCTAAAGTTGAAAATGAGCCTAGATTAAAACTAAAATGTTTGAGATTAGATAGAGGAGGAGAATTCACCTCTGACTAGTTTTATGAGTATTGCGGAGAAAATGGGATCAAAAGGCAGTTGAGTGCTCCTAGAACCCCTCAACAGAATGGGATTGCAAAAATAATAAATAGGATAATACTTGACACAGTGCGCACTATCATGATTGAAGGAAAAGTTGTGCACACCTATTAGAGAGATGCATTCAATACAATAGCCTATACTATCAACATAATACAACTAAGGCCAGGCACAGACAAAACACCTTATGAACTTTGGTTTGGTAATGTACCTATAGTAAAATACTTCAAAATCTTTGGAAGCAAGTGCTACATCAAGAGAGATGATGGTGTTGGTAAGTTTGATGCCCAAAGTGATGAAGGTATTTTCCTTGGTTACTCTACTAAAATAAAATCATATAGATGTTTTAACTTGAGATTGAAGAAGATAATTGAAAGTACACATGTGAAGATTGATGAGAAGTTCATGATTGAAGAAATATACTATGATTATGCACCTATGATTGAAGATGAACCCAGGACTAACAGTAAGGAAACTGTTATTGAAGAAATGTTTGATTGTATTGATGTAACATGCAATGACCCTAAAATGAGAAAAGAAGAATCAAAGATAACAGATGAGGATGTCACACCTAAATTTCCAAAATTTACAACTAGATACCATTCAAAAGATGATATCATTAGAGATCAGAGCAGTAGAGTTTTCACAAGATCTAAAGCAAAAGGTTTAACAGTTGATGAAGAGGTATGTTTACTTTCACAAATTGAACCCTTAAGTGTTGAAAATGCATGTAATGATTCAGATTGGTAGAAAGCAATGGAAGAAGAATTAGATTAGATAATCAAGAATGATACATGGGAATTGATTCCTAGACCTTGTGTCAAAATGTGATTGGAACAAAGTGGATATTCAAAAATAAGATGAATGAAGAAGGTACAGTGGCAAGAAATTGAGCAAGATTGGTATGTAAAGGATATGCGCAGAGAGAAGGAATAGACTACACTGATACATTTTCCCCTATGAGAAAATTGGAAGCGATCAAGTTGTTTTTTGCCTATGCAACATTCAAGAACTTTAAAGTATATCAAATGGATGTCAAGTCAGCTTTTCTGAATGGTGACTTGAAGGAAGAAGTTTACATAGAACAACCTGAAGGATTTAGTTTATCAGACAAACTAGACATGGTATGCAAACTAAAGAAATCCCTTTATAGACTTAAACAAGCCCCAAGAGCTTGGTATGAGAGACTTGATGGTTACTTGACAAAGATTGGATTCAAAAAGGGAGCAACAGATTGCAATTTATTCATAAGAGAGACACTTGATGGACTACTACTTGTTGCTATCTTTGTTGATGACATTATTTTTGGAGGTAATGACAAGTTTAGTGAAGAATTTTCCAAAAGGATGCAAAGTGAGTTTGAAATGAGCATGATTGGACCTATCAAATATTTTTTGGGATTAAATGTAAAACAAACAAACAAAGGCGTATTCATAAATCAGTCTAAGTATGTGAAGGAGATATTGAAGACTTTCAAAATGGAATATTGCAAACCAGTAAGCACTCCCATGATAACAGGAAGCAAGATTTCTAAAGAGGATGATTCCACAGCAGTTGACAAGACACTATGCAAGTCTATGATTGGAAAACTCATATATCTTTCTCAATCTAGACCAGATATTTCTAATGCAGTTGGCATTGTTGGAAGATTTGCATCTGAACCTAAACAAAATCACCTAATGGCAATAAAAAGAATATTCAGATACTTAAAGGGGACTATAGACTATGGTTTATGGTATCCTAACTTAGAGAATATACAACTTCATGTGTATACAGATGCAGATTGGGTAGGTTGTGTTGATGACAGGAAGAGTACCTCAAGAGGAGAAGTATTTCTTAGAGACAGGTTAGTTACTTGGACAAGAAAGAAGTAGAATTATATCTCTCAGTCGACAGTAGAATCTGAGTATGTTGCACTAGCATTGAATTTTTCAACAATGGTTTGGATCAAACATATGATAAAAAACTTTGGTATTCAGATTGATTATCCTATTGTTATTCACTATGATAACACTAGCACTATCACTATGTCAAAGAACCCTGTGATGCATGCAAAGACAAAACACATTGAGATCAAATATCATTTTCTAAGAGAAAAATTTGCAGACAAAGAAGTAAAGTTGGATTATGTGAGCACTAAAGAATAATTAGCAGATATTTTTACAAAGCCTTTATCAAAAGATACTTTTGAGTATCTCAGGGAGAAGCTGGGAGTAATTCCTTTTTCTGAGTCTGATTTGAATTTGCAGCAAGAACATCAGTCCTTGGTGACTGATGAATGGTTGAATACTCTACTTCTAGAGTAGTACCTATGCTTAATTGTTTTTGGCATCCTTTTCCATTGATGTCAAATGGGGAGTATTTAGTTAGGGGGAGCATATACTCTGGGGGAGTATACAGTAATGAAAAATACAGTAAAAAGAGATGCGACAGTTAAGAGGAGGTTTTGATGAGGATATTGAGAAGATTTTAAAAAGGAGGATACTTTGGGTTGATGGTATTTTTCATATCATATGTTGCCATCAATGTCAAAGGGGGAGATTGTTGGAGATTTTATTTTGTGAAAATAGTTGATTGTATGTTTGTCATTGATGACAACATATAATATACAACAGTGTCCTGTAATCAATTATCAGTACAGATATTATGGAGCCTTGCGCATTTACATCTATGTTGTAGACATGTTCTAGATGCCATGTTCATACACGCAGATTCAGATATGTAGTTTAAGTTGAATTATGTTAATCTATTTTGGCAGTTACAGTTTCTGGAGATTGTCTGTTAAGAGCCAACGTATTTACATTGTTTCTTGAGTTGCACCTATCTTTGGGATATGCGTGTTTGTATTCATGTTTAGTTATGAGTTAATGATGATTATCCAAAGGTGCTAAATGTGTTTCAATAGAAGCAAGATGTTTGAGTTAATTTGGTAGAGTCAACTATGTGAAGCAACGTGTCCACTCATTTTGAGTTGCGTGGTCCTAACTTTGATTGCATGCTTAGTTAAGCCGACAAGGAAGTTTTTGAAGTGTTCCTACAGCCATCATGACCTTATCCTTGGTAAAGATACATATAGAAGTTCAATTGTGATTGCAAAGAGAAGAAAAATGAAGTGAAAAAGATAAGACAGAGCAAAGCAGAAAGTTAGACAGTAAAGCTACATCATTCATCAGTTGAAGATCTATGTGAAGAAGTAGAAGAAGATTACAATTCACTGGAACTGATCAAGACAACAGGTCTACTCAAATAATTACTTATCATATATAGTGTATATCTGCCTTACAAAAGGTTGTAGCCTTTACCATTTGAGCAGTGAGCTCTTGGACAGTATGTCCTCACCCCTAACAGGGTTATTTGTAAAAGACTCCTAACAGGGTCTGACCTTTAACCAGGTCTTTGCACTTATTTCATTGTAAAGATCAACTCCTAAAAGGGTTGCAAGATCTTCTAACAAGGATCATTATAAACTAGTACAGTTATTTGTGGGTGCTAATTCCCACTGGGGTTTTTTACCTAATTTCATTTTCCCCGTTACCAAAATTGTGTTGTTCAATTTTGTGTTATCTTGTTGAGTTTATGTTTAAATTTATTCTGTACTTAATTGAAAAATAACTGAATCTTGTAGATAACTGATTCACCTCCCCTCTCAATTATCTCTTGGGAATATTCCTAACACATCCTTCCTAATTTCCTTGATTATTGGATCAAAATTTATTGCAAGTGCTCTAATTAAATCAACCTCAATGAAAACATTTGGGAAATTCAACCTAGCAAGGTCTAGGAACCACAACTTTGAAACATGGATCTTATTATCTCTATTCTTAAAGAAATAGTTAAAAAAATTCTTCCCAGATTTGGGTATGTCTACATATTTACAATTTACACAGTTGTCCTTGAAGATGGACCTACTATCACGTTTTGTGCTAGATTATGGTAAAATATCCAAAATTTCTTGATGCAAAGACCTAATTATCTTTCTTTGGAACTATGGGGGATTTTTCAATTTCTACATTGTTATCACCCTTTTGTCCCTCTCCTAGTTGTACTGGTTGTCCAAATGTCTCTACTGCAAGAGCCTGAGACTTCTTCTTTCTAACTAGTGGTTTCACATTCTCCTCCTCTTTATCTTCTTCAAATTGTCTTTGTATTTCCTCTTGCTTCCTTTCCTCTAATTCATCTTTTTTTAACTAACCCTTTTTGGTGTTGAGGATTCTCTCTTAGTCTTTGGTTTCGAGGGTTCCCCTTAGTCTTTGGTTTTGAGGTTTCTACCTTTTTAGGCATGTTCTTAGAGAAAAAATACTATTAACAAATATTTTTAGAGATTTCAAAAAAATATATAATTCCCTCAATGATATCCCCCTCTTGAAAAACATTATACAGAGAAAAATTTACTACTTAAAGTGTATTGTTCAAAAAAACTTACTGGTTTTTTAATGCAATTGTGTCTGGGGACCTCCTCCTCATCTTGTAGAACTTAAATTCATTCTTTGAAATGTGGAATGATGTGAAAATTGAAAAAAAAATCCTCAATTAATTCAAGGTGGAAGAGTTCACTCACCCTTAATTCATATGTGCGACTTAATTTCACAACTGAGAACCATACTTTCGACTTCAAATTGAAGCCATTGATCATCTTCAAATTAAAATTATAGATTAATCTTGTTGTCTTCAACTCCAAGTTGATGTGTTAATAAAACATGCAACCCTACCCCAGAGTCCCAAACTTAACTTTGGTTTTCATCTTGTCCTATGAGGCAAGGCGAGGTGGCCACTTGTCATTCTTTTCTAAAATATTGGGTTGTCATGGTAAAATACCTATACACTTTTCAACTCCCGAGGGAACAAATGGTAAGCGACTATTATTCATTTATAGCATATAGTGAAGACATTATTTTTCCATTAGTATACAAAAGGAAAACAAGTTTTGAACCTTCGATAAACCTACACCAAAAGACAGACTTTCAGTAACACCAAAAGCACAAATATCAGACATCACCGAAAGTGTTAAGTACAAGAGACACCCGACAGATAAAGAGGAACCCGACTGGAGGAAACTGATAGAGGAACCTGATGAGAAAACACAGTACAAACTGAGAGAACATGCATAGTGCAAACCGAAAGAAGAAAACAATGCAACCCAAAAGACAGTCAAACTAATTTCAGAGCAACCTGAGCATCAAACACCGAAAGTTAGTTACAACCCGCAAAAAAGTGGATCTGATTTCCACGTCAGATAAAACACTCATATTCTATTTATAGAGTTTTTTTTTGTTTTAAAACCATTACTTAAGGGACAAGCAACATTATTGTAATTGTTTTAATCAGTCTAATTGATTAATAACATGCAGACTAGGAGATCAAGGTAAAGTTGTAAACCTGTGATGTAGAGTTAAGTTTGTTTTACGTGAAACTTAATTAGGTCAAATATATCTTATAAATAGATGTTGTAATCATTGTAAATGTATGAGGAGAGGATGAATGTAGCCAACGAACACATCTATGGATCAGACTGAGAGTTTCAAGAACCAGAACAACAAAAGTTGAAACTGGTTGTCAAGAACCATGAATAGAGGCTACTGAGAAACAAAGGTATTATTCAATCATAATAGGTGATACACATATACATGTAATCTTGAATGTATCTGTAATTAGAAATAGTAGATTGCATACAATCAGGTCAAAGAGTAATTTGCTTACATTCTAACAAGTGAAGCAAAAGTAAAAATCCTTTCAAGGAAGGTGGATTTAACAATCCTATTGTAAATATCTTAATTGAGTGCACACTAAATAGTGTTGCTAAAGCTCTTAATAGAGTAGACTTTAACAGGTCTCTATAGATACTCGTAATAGGGTAGATCATCAGAAGTGATCAAATTGTAAGCCTTAATCGGCCCCTTCCAATCTGCAGATAGTGAAGATTTTGTGGGTGCCATCCCCACCGTAATTTTTTCCTTCTTACAGAGGTTTTCTGTGATATCATATCTTTTGTTATGAGTCAATTACTTTCATGAATGTTTACATGTTTTATTAAGTTAAAGAAATCTATAATCTTACACAAAGATAGTATAGAACAAATGATTGGATGAACAATTGATTACATATTGGTTAAAGGATAAAAGAGATAAAAAGATTTAGAGGTACTGGTTCACCCCTCCCCTCTCAGTACACACTTCCCATTATTTCCAACAATTGGTATCAGAGCTAGAAATTTTATTTGGAAAGCTTAAATACTTAAGAGAAAAGATCATACAATGGAGAAGTATACACTTGACAAAAGTATTGAGAATTAGAAGATAGAAATTCAAATCTTCTATGAGCAGTATAAGGAAGCCAAAATCAAGATGAGACAGTTGTTAGATGAAATAAATATTATGGCATCTCTCTATAATGAGACAGATTACCAAGAAGAAGAGATACCAAATCTATTTGATTCTTCAAGATCTACTACAAGCAAGGCATCAGATACATCAGAAGAAAGCATCACAAGCTTAAATGAAATCAATCAACATTAGGCTGGACAAGTGAAATCTTTGCAAATTGGTCAAGAGACATAGATAGTAAGAATTATTGATGTTATGAACAATGTTAGACAAGCTGAGAAAGAAAGAACACTAGCTATTGATGATAGAAGAAAGATTACTGAAAAGATACAAGAGAAAGAGTCTGAAATATAGAGACTTAAAAAACATCATCGTGAAATTACAAACTAGATTATTCTTATGAGTCAAGAGGCAAACAGAATGAATGTTGAACTCATTGAAAGAATAGAAGCTATCAGTGAGCTAAGGGAAGAAAATGAAAAGCTGAAACAAGAACTCAGAATTTAGAAACAACATAATGAGATAATCAAAAGAGTTGAAGAAAGAAATAAAAGAATGGATGATTTCCTTGATGGATAAAGGAGATCCAACAACAACACTGGACTAGGCTATACCGAGAATGAAGAATCACCTAAACAAGCTGATCAAAAGAATGTCTATGCAAATACAAGACCAAGCAATCTGACATGAAATCACTATGGAAAGCAAGGCCACACATCAAATGTATGCAAGAGAAAGATAAAAGGTATTCCTAAATCTACATCTTCATTCATAAGATTCTATTATAAATTTAACAAGAAAGGACGTAAGGCATATGAATGTAAGTCTAAAATGAAACAACCAAAGACAGAAACCTACAAGGACAAATACTATCCTACTTGAAAAATGCATGGGCACACTACTCTTGAATGTTGAAAGAATAAAAAGCAAGCATGGAAGCCTAAAGGTCAAGAATCTTCCCATCAACTGAAAAGAGTTGGTAACCAGTATGTATGGAATTACAACGCTTGGGGAAATTGTACAGCATGTGGAAGATTTGGTTACATTGCTGCAAATTTTATGAGACAATGGTCAAGAAAGCCTACAGGATGGACTAACCCTAGAATGACATGTTTACACTGTTATAAAGTTGGTCATCTCAAGAAAGAATGTAGAGACCAAATGACAGAGACAAACACCTTTTCCAATGGAAACACCATTGAAGACATCAAAAAGATGAGAAAAAAAATGTGGAGGAAAGCTACAAACAATGATGAAGTTGGACCGAGCAATGCAATTGGTGACACCCTATCCAATGGATCTTGTGACATCACCACCCCCACCTAAGCAGAACAAGTAAGTATGGAACAACATTACACCAAGTTATATTTTACATCAGTTCCATCATACATAATTGAAATGCCAAATTAGCATGATTATAGATGCACTATGGTATTACTTGTTAAAATCTGTGAAAACTATTTGATTGGTTAATACATACCGAAATGCATCGGTATACATATAAAATTGAATTATCTTCATTTACCGAGAATCATCGGTTAACATGTAAATGCTAAAGTTTCTAGTGCAAACTAAGATCCATCGGTAATCAAGCGAGTTGACAAGTTGTCTTTGCAATACACTAAAACCCGTCAGTAAAAGTGACAAGTTAGACAACTGCCCTAAAGCATCATGTGGTCATCGAAAGGGAAGTTAGTGTATCAACCGATGACTCCGTCTTCACACACCGAGGAGTGGTTGAGAATTAATGAGCTGACCTAGGGAAAAGTCTATAAATAGATGACGGAGGAGGTTCATTTCTCACCTGCGATTTTGAGAGAAGCAACCATAGTGAAAAAAGAGCCAGAAGTGATAGCATTGTAGAGCGAATATAACCCATTACAAAGCACTCCAAGCATATTAGTTAAAAATACAGAGGTTGAAGTAAGTACTAAGCATGACCGAGAACTATGTTCATCTTTTATGGAAAGCCCTAAATTTCTAAAACAATGGCCATGACTTCAAGAACCGCTAAGTTGAAGAGCATTAAGAAGGACAAAGTCAATCTTGTCAAGAATTCTACATGTGTGGAACCACATTACAAGATATTCCTAGAGGTTGCATCACAACCTAACAATGCTAGAGCATTCTCACGAATACAAGCTAGGGTTTTTCTCGTCAAAGATGTGCGAGCATACATACACTGCAAGAATGCAGAAATTGGTGACCTGGAGGTTGAACAAGATTTCAAGAGTCTATGTAATGATGATGGAACTATTAAAGATGAGCACAAGAAAATCTAAGTGAAAGGGCTCACAAATTCTCTATTGTTCCTGAAAGTGTTTAAAACCGAGTGGATTTGGTTAGTATTGAGAAGAATTCACAATCATAAGCTATGGTTGGATGAGCCTAAACCAATAACCTAAGATGTTATTCATGTAGTCACCGGTTACCCAATAACTGAAAAGGTAAATGCATTGAAGCACCCGCCCAGGGCTAAAATTGAAAAGAATACATGAGCTAAGTGTGATGGAAGAGGACTTAAGGTATCCACTATCACAGATGATGAGCTGAAATTTTGGAGCATGTGTCCTAGGATACAATTTCTTTCAAGCTAGAAGGATGAATAACATAGCATCTAGTGCAGTGGATACAAACTATAAGATTGTGAAGAAAGAAACTCAACTAGATCTATCAGAACTTCTACTCAAGCAGCTAGAAGAGAACCTAAAGAAAATCAGGAATGCAAAATCAAACTCATGTAAGTTTGGTTCACTTATCATGTGCATTTTCTTTTACTTCCAAGAATCATTCCCATCAATAGGAGATGTAAAATGGGATACAACTAGACCAGTCACCATACAGATCAGTGATTTTATAAAATCACTAGGAGACAATTTTGAGATAGTTATAGATGATTACTTTACTGGATTCAAGGAGAGGATGCAGAAAAGAGTAAGGATCCCTACGCAATTAATTGAGAAATTCAAGAATGATATATGTTTTCTAGTAGACACAGATTTCACATATATCAAACCTTCTATACCAAGGATAGCATGGCTACAACCACTTGACTATGAAGTGAACATAGATGAAGCATCCAATGCAATTGATGCATTGATAAATGATCCCCTAGACAAAACACAACCCAATTTTGGCACCTATGAAGAAGCCAAAGAAAGAATCAAAACTGACTTGGTTGTGAAACAGATAGACAGGAAAAAGGACAAAATGGTAAAGAACTTGAAGAAAAGGTTGTTGGTCACAGAGGAAGAAACTGAATAGATAGAAGAAACTGAGGGACAGTCTCTTGTCGATGAAGCTGAGCAGGAAAGTGACTTTGAGTCTACAGAGTCAGATACTCCATTACCTACACTAGCTAAGAAGCCTAGAACCACAGCTGCTACCAGGACTAGAAGTCAAACATCTAATCACACAAGTCCTTCACCATTGAAGAAAGGTCAAGTAAGGACCTACAAGAGGAAACCTGCAACATAGAGAAGAGGGCCAACAAAAAGAAGAAGGCTCATTAGAACCAAGGAGGACATTGAGTACACCGAATGGGATGAAGTTGTTGAACAGGTGAAGAGTAAGATCCCTAAAACTATTGATGAGATATGTGCACTAATGATTAAATCAGGATCAATTACTGAGTCCAAAGTCAGAAGATGGTTAACTCTAGATCCCTTGGACCAGAACAAGATTAAAGAGGAAATTATAAAAATGATGAGCACATTTAAATATGTACTAGTACAATTTTATGACAAAATTCCCAATGCACTATATGAGAGAATATCTGCCAAATGGACCTATGCATTGAAGAATGAGAAAGAGGTAAGGGAAAGAGTCCTTATTTCTCTTATGCCTCCTGAATCCAAAATGGAAGAAGTCAAGGAGATGATGGAGAAACATGCACAGGAGTTCTCACCCAATATGAGAGATTACAAGATACTTGATGCCAAGCTAATAGACCTATAGAAGGAAAACAAAAAAATATGGAGTAAGATACTCAATTGACCTACTAAGGAGGCAAGCCCTGAGAGAAAACTTCTCACAAATGAACAACACAAAGATGATCAGGCTACTAAGAGCACCAAACCAATTATCATCACAGATGTAGAATTGGACAAAGAGAAAATGGACACAATTGGAAACAAGAACATGGATGTTGCAGATGAGAGATGGCCAGGCACCACCATGGACAACATTGTGGATAATACAATCATTGACATCACCGATGATCCTACAGAAGAAATTCTAAAAGATGAAGATGTCACTATTTCGAAGGACCAGACCGACGAACAGGACAATATAGTTGATGCTACACAGGTGAACATACCAGGAAACATGCTAATATTGATGGAAGCCATCAATATACTTGAGGAAAAGGAGAAAACACCTACCAAAGATGATAGCATACCCGAAGACAAGGGTGATGCAGAACAAAAAGTGGCATTAGAAGAAAAGAAAGACACATCTGAAGAACTAAAAGATGCTACTGATGCATAGCAAGACAAATCTATTGATCAGAAAAGTGAAGAAGAGCAGCAAGAAAAAGATGGAGAGAAAAAAGAGAAAAGTGAAGAAGAAAAGAAAGATGATACACCATAGCATACAAAAGAAAAATCTGCAAATGAACCCAAGGTTAATGAGGAGATGTCTTCACCTAACCGACAGGTTGACACTGAGCAAAAGGAAAAAGAAAATTCATCTACCAAGCCTTCACCAAGCACTTCAGAAGAGACAAATGAACTAGCACTAGTAGTTCATAAATCTACATAAACACAAATCTCAAAGAAGAAGAAGAAAAAGATTAAGAATCCAGTTACTTTGGATGAAATTATTGAGATTCTAGTATGCGATCCTAGAACATTAGATCCAAATGAACTAACAAAGTATGCAAGACTTTGTGAGAGAAAAGCAATCTAGGATAAGCTTAGGAAGGAAACAAAAGAAACAAAGGTACTTGACACTACCAAAGACATACTACAATAGATAGTGCCTGACACTAAAATTGATCAAGATACTCCTATACTTGATCAATTGGCCATTCTCACAGAAGCTATCACATCTTAGAATGTAGAGGCTGAAAAGGCAATTGAAGAGAGAGCAGAACAGAAATTTCAATTCAAACTAGCAGAGAAAATCAGCCAAGAAGTGGCAGAGAACAAGGTGAACTTGTAAGTACATTGGACCCCATCATTTCAGAAGCTATAAACTTAATTCAAAATTTATGCACTTTAGATCAACTCACTAAGGATTATAGTGAGAAGATAGAACAAATTGATGCTGATATACAAGCAAGTGCACAAGGTCTCACTAATAGTGAAGATGGATTCAAATTGCACTATGAATAGCTAAAGAAAGCAAGAAAGCTAAGATAGGACATTCAAAATGCAAAATCAAAGTTCAGAGATGAGGTAACCAAGATCCAAGCTCTAATTTTACCTAATCTTACATTACTACAATAGTACATGACACTGGAAAGAACACTCATTGTCACCCCAGGAATGTCTATCCTAGACAACATTTATGATATGCATGCCAGAATTTCATTAAAGCACATGGCTCTAGAACACCTTAAAGAGAAATGGGAACATATGATGGAAGAAATGTCAAACTCTCATTCCCACATTCTGGACAATCTGTAAGTTACACATTTTTGCCAAAATTTTGACAACTTGTAAGTTGTACGTCTTTGTCCTTAATATCAAAAAAAGGGGGAAATGATATGTATATATATATCATAAGGTGAAAAGGTGAAAAGGAGAAAGGGAAGTATAAGTATACATGTACATATATACTATAATGCATACAGTTAGGGGGAGTCATATAATGACAGGATATATACATGGTGTACATACTAAACATGTTAGTATTCATACACATATCAGTTTTTGATACTAATGTCAAAGGGGGAGATTGAAGATATTATTTTTCCATTAGTATACAAAAGGAAAGCAAGTTTTTGAACCTTCGGTAAACCTACACCGAAAAAATAGACTTTCAATAAAACTGAAAGCACAGATATCAGACATCAACAAAAGTGTTAAGTATAAGAGACACCTGACAGATAAAGAGGAACCTGATAGGAGGAAACCAAAAGAGGAACCCGATGAGAAAATACAGTGCAAACCGAGAGAACAGGCACAGTGAAAACCGAAAGAAGAAAACAGTGCAACCCAAAAGATAGTCAAGCTGATTTCAGAGCAACCTGAGCATCACACACTGAAAGCCAGTTAGAGACCGCAAAAATTGGATCTGACTTCCACGTCAGATAAAACACTCATATTCTATTTATAGAGTTTTGTTTTGTTTTAAAACCATTGCTGAAGGGACAAGAAACATTATTGTAATTATTTTAATCAGTCTGACTGATTAATAACATGCAGACTAGGAGATCAAGGTAAAGTTGTAAACCTGTGATCATAGAGTTAAGTTTTTTACGTGAAACTTAATTAGGTTAAATATATCTTATAAATAGATATTTTAATCATTCTAATGTATGAGGAGAGGATGAATGTAGCCAACGAACACATCTATGGATCAGACTGAGAGTTTCAAGAACCAAAACAACAAAATTTGAAATTGGTTATTAAGAACCAAGAACAGAGACTACCGAGAAACAGAGGTATTATTCAATCACAATAGGTGATACACATGTACATGTAATCTTGAATGGATCTGTAATCATCAATAGTAGATTGCATCAATCAGGTTAAAGAGTAATTTTCTTACATTCTAACAAGTGAAGCAAAAGTAAAAAATCCTTTCAAGGAAGGTGGATTTAACAATCCTATTGTAAATCTCTTAACCGAGTGCACACTAAACAGTGTTGCTAAAGCTCTTAACAGAGTAGACTTTAATAGGTCTCCACAAATACTCCTAACAGGGTAGATCATCAGAAGTGATCAAATTATAAGCCTTAACCGACCCCTTCCAATCTGCAGATAGTGAAGATTTTGTGGGTGCCATCCCCACCACAGTTTTTACCTTCTTACAGAGGTTTTCTACGATATCATATCTTGTGTTATGATTCAATTACTTTCATGAATGTTTCTATGAATGTTTACATGTTTGATTAAGTTAAATAAATTGATATTTCTTACACAAAGATAGTATAGAACAAATGATTGGATGAACAATTGATTACATAAATTTTAAAGGATAAAAGAGATAACAAGTTTTAGAGCTACTAATTCACCCCTCCACTCTCAGTACACACTTCCCATTATTTCCAACATCCAGGGCTTCCATGACACAATAACCATTCATTTTTTACTCTCGAGGGAATGCAATAAAACAACACATTTTAACTTCTTTGTGTCTCATGTTCATGTGGGCAAGCTTTACTCTTCATCTAATCTCATGAGGAAATGTGGGGTACTAAAATTCTTCTCATGACTTATCATCTCGCAAGCCCTTGGTACTTTTATTTCTTCATTCAATTTCATGAGGGACCACATGAAATGAATTTTCATCAAGACACTTTATCCCAAAATCTCGCACCTCAAATTCATTATTTGCCTTTACCCACAAGGTAATGCAGGGTAACAATGTTTCCTATCATCTTAGCACCTCATAACCTCTTGATCAATTTCTTAAAATCACTAGCTGATTTTAGGGAATGTGGGGTATTTTTTCTTCATAACATCTTCATGTCCTGCAATCCCTTGAAAATCTTCATCCGTTTGCTTGACATCATTAGGGAATGCACGAGATGTTTCACACTTCGCTCTTCCTAACTCTACAATCCCTCAAAATCTTTCAATTTATAGTCACCCATCACGAGGGAATGTGGGGTGACGTTTTCTAATACTTTGATCTCATCTTGCATTCCCATGAGCATCACCACTATCTAACATTGAATCATGAGGAAATGAAGAAAACTTGAAGGTTTTGATTTATACATGACTTTAACAATGTTTAAACATGAGGGTCCAATGGGTCGTGACTAGGAAATTTATTTAGGAAACGCTATAGATGACTTAAAAGGAATGATTATTACTATTTTAAAAGGTATTTTCATTTCATGGTGCTAGTAATCAAATGTTTGAAAAACAAAATAAACATCCTAAAATCACTGTTGTGTAGTTTTGAATGTGGTATTTTTATTTACTATCGTGTGGTTATATGTGTGTGTGTGTGTGTGTGTGTGTGTGTACACACACACACACACACACACACNCACATATACGTATACGTATGTGTGTGTGTGTATATATATATATATATATGTGTGTGTGTGTGTGTGTGTGTGTGTGTGTGTGTGTGTGTGTGTATAGGCTTTTAATGTTAGTTCAATTCTTTACTAATTTTTAGTTTTTTTAATTCTTTGTTCTATTTTTTTTATTTCTTTCTATCTCCAGTCAAGAAACATCTCCCTTTCCTTTATAAGGAAATATTTACAATTCATTTTTTCTTATATACTCATACTGATGATGAATCACTGGGTGTGGTTTGAAACATCGAGCAAACAAACAAACACAATGTATCCTAGAAAAATATTGCAGCTAACTTAAAAAGAGTTTCAACTGGATGCATTAGGTCAAAGATAGAATACAACTCGATCTCAAGGCTACAGAGTTAAAACCAACACTTAGAAAATTTTGATGCTCGCATGAAACACAGATACAAAGGATGATAAACTAGCTTAAAACGTTCATCTACATTTAGTATCTCTAACACACATTTTTTATCAAGTCCTCGTCAATGAAAACCATGTGCTGGTACCCACTCAATTTTATTTTTTTGATAGGTAATAAATTTATATTTTATTATTATGCTAAAATAAAAATTTACAATAATTACCGTCCATCAAAAAGATTAAAGCCAGCAGCCAAAAAAACCACCACCTCAAAAACCCAAATTGTCCAGACCTCAAAAACCCCCTACCAACCTGAACACAACCATGCAAAAGTGGACCAGAAAAATCAGAAAAACCACCATCATTCCAAAACACCACCCGAGCCCAAATGAACATTATAGAAAATCATCGTTAACCAAAAAAAACGATAGTAGACCAGTCATCCATTGGTATAAGGTTTAAATTTTCAATGTCATACATTAAAAATTACCAACAAGACCTAAAAAAGAAAAACTAGACCCAAGATAAAGGACTCAAACTTTTAGCGTCAACCACCCTTCTGCCTCTTGCAAACCATTCCACCCAGCCAAAGTCTCATTCCTCAATGATTTTAAAACTAGTTGGCCACCTCAAGAAAGGGATTATTCCTCCTCTGCACTGGGGTTCCCAATGCCTTCTCATATGTCAAACCCCACACCAAGGACTACTCATTCCAAGGCAATTTTGAGCTCGTACAAAGATTCTTCATCACCCATCGAATGATATCTGCCTCAGCCAATTCTAAACCCCAACCCAAAACTAGACAAATGATGCCCACGTTTGTTTTGTATTGATGTCATGCATCTATGCAAAAATCCATGTCTTTGAAAGTGAAAAGGCCCAAAGAAAGTCGCTTGTTGTTTTGTCGACATCAAAGTAAAATTTTCCTTCATCACCACCTTTCTGCCCCCAACACCTACTTGATTCTTCTACAAAAACAACCATCTCGTCACCCAAACAAATTCACAAAACATCTGCACAAAAATCCACTTGTCTGCTTTTAAAAGATTGCAATTAACACCCCAGTCTGATTGCACAAGTCCCCTAAAATAAACATAACTACACACCCCTTCACCCTTTTGGTCATGGCGCTATCCAAACAGAATGCACTAAAGATAAAATAAATGTCAATTTTTTTTTTCAAATTTGCAAAAATACAGTAAGTTTTTGGCAATTTCTTTTTGTGGTTTTCGACCACAAAATATGTAGATGATGAAGAACATATGCTGAAAATTTTGCTAAAATCTGTGGTGTTTTCAGATTTTTCAATTTTGGTCAATGGTGCATTTTGTGGGAGATCAGCCGCGTGCGCCGGCCATTGGTTTTGATGTCATTCACCGAATGTGAAAGTACAAAAAGCTTCTATTCAGACATCCCGACATCATTAAATGTTAATGCCCGTTTAGATAATATGTCAGTCTCCTTATTGCATGATCTCCTCACATGGCTAATTTGAAAATCATTAAAGGTGGCTAGTTCATTTTTTATTGCAAAAATGAAATTTTGTAAATATCAAGATTTACCATTCCCATTAATAATAGCCTTTACAATAATCAAAGAATCCCTCTACAGATGAATTTTGAACACACTTAGACGTTTGCCAAATTTAACTTCCTAAAGTACATCCTTTACCTCCACCACATTATTAATCCCTTCTAATTTCTACGCTCCCATAGCAATAATATTTCTCATTCAATCATGAGCCGCATTCATGCACCAGAAGAGCTAGGATTGTCCTTAGATGCTCCATCAAAGTTAATCTTGCACCACCCCTCCATAGGTTTAGAACAACTCACCTCAGTTTCTTCTTCTACCAAATTCACCTGGCGAAGCCAGTTGACAGGCCATACCTTCTCAATTATTGTTTCAATCTAGGGCTACAACTTTGAACCAAGCCAAGTTAAATAGCAGCTCCTATTAATTTAGAGTCCATCAATTAATATTAGCACCTTCTGCCAAATCTAGAGTTTTGCTTAAAACCCAACCAACTCTTTATCATAACATAAGATAGAAATATAAAGGGTTATGAAGAATTTTAAAGAAACAAATAATACATAGAATATCTTGTGAAAATAGGGGATTTTCTAATTGGGCTATGTATTGGGAAAGGGTGACAAGAATGGAGTTTAGAGAAAGATTTTTTTTTAAATAGGGGATTCTTTAGTGTGCCATGAATGCACATACTATGACTTTGATTCACTAAGTGAAGCCCTCATGATTTTCATACATGTTTGTGAGTTTTACACATAATGGTGAAATTTGCATCTCTTCCAATTCTCATTTAGCTTTGAGTCCATTTAAAGATAATGACTTAGTGAATTTATATATCAACAAATGATGAATTGTTGTGAAAAGTTGGGCTCATTCCCTAATTTCATTTCATATCCTCATTTTATGTTGATCTAACTATTTTATGTCTAAATATATCATTTACATGCATGCTAGTGACTTCTTCATACTTTCATATATTTGATCATTCTAGGACCTACAACATGATAAAGTGAGAGTAAAATATAATGGTGGAATTTGAATATTTATCAATTCCCTCTTAGTTTTGGGCCTTTTTTGAGATAATGATTTAATATATTTAGATATCGACAAATGAAAAACTATTGTGCAAAGTTCAGCCCATTCGCCCATGTCAATACTTATCTTTATTATATTCATATTCACATGTAATTGAATAAGTTTGCCATGGCTACTCATATATTGTGTCTATCCATGCATTTATTTTCAAATATTCTATCTCCACCTCAATTCTAGCACATTTTATCCTTCATCAATCTCACAATTATGGGATTAATCTCACACCCATGAATCTAACGCCCA
>MU228111.1:659853-695589 GCA_018584345.1 Thuja plicata
TAACAGGGTCACACCTAACAGTGTGTTTTGTAACCTTTAACAGGGTTGGCTCCTAACAAGGCTCACTTCAGAAGAGTGAAAATCAGTAACTAGTTGCATTGGTAGTTTTCCCAAATTGGGTTTCCACATTATATCTGGTGTTACTTGTGTCACTTGTGTTTATGCTATTTGATTTATGCATGTCAGTTACTATGAATGTTTAATGAACAATAATAAGTTAATCTACCGAGTAACAGCAATATATATTGAAGACATCTAAGGGACTTGTGGATTTATTTTTGTGGTAACTGAGTCACCCCTCCCCTCTCAGTTACTCCATCCATATTTCCAACACAAGGTTACTAACAAAATGGTAGAAAGTGCAAATGTGAGAATTGATGAATTTGTAGAAAGGAATAAAGAAGATAGTAAGAAGGAACCTAATGATTATGAGAAGTTTGTATGTGTAAAACATGATGCACTTGAAACTTTACCGAGAGCACCTACCGAGGAGTAAGATGTACAAGAATTTCCACAATAGAATATTGATATTCATGAACTAAGAACTACCGAGCCTATTTTGGCAAAGTATGCTAGAAGGCACTATTCCCTGAGCAAGTTTATTGGGGATAAGGAAGTTGGAGTGATGACAAGAAGAAAGGCCAGAGACAATACATGTTTGATATCTTCATTTGAGCCGAAGAAAGTTATTGAAGCACTAGATAAAGAGGATTGGATGAAAGCACTGAAAGAAGAGTATGGTCAAATTGAGAAGAACAAGACAACTTTAGTACCCAGACCTAAAGACAAAAATGTGATTGCTACTAAATGGATTTTCATAAACAAAATGAATGAGCATGGAGAATTTATCAGAAATAAAGCTAGATTGGTTTTCAAAGGTTATGCACAAGAAGAAGGAATTGACTATGGAGAGATTTTTGCACCTATTGCTAGACTCGAAGGAGTTAGAATACTTCTAGCATATGTTGCTTACAAAGGAATCAAGGTATATCAGATGGATATTAAGTTTGTATTTCTTAATGAGATACTTGAGGAAGAAGTATATGTTGAGCAAACGGAGGGATTATTGACAACACAAACAAGAACAAGGTATGTAAGTGTATGAAAAATAGATGTAAACTATGATAAACAAAATACTACTATTAATAAGTCCGTAAATCTATCTAAATGCAACCCAATGAAGAATACACATAAACAAATGAAGTAAAAGAACAAGCTTTACCTTTACCTACCCTTTGTAGCTTGTCTCCATTGTTCTCCTAAATTTGATTTCTTGATGTTTCAGCTCTCAGATTTCCAATGAAGCTCCTTAGACAAGATGTCACCAAAGTGTGGAAATTTGAGTGAATGTAATGAAAAATGAAACTAAATGGATGATGGAATGGTGTGGAAATGCTTGGATGCTTGATGTGATTTTCTTGAAATGCTTGATGTGATTTTCTTGAAATGCTTGATGTCTTGAGTGCTTGAATGCTTGAATGCTTGATTTCTTGATTACCTATTATCTCACAAAGGGAGAATGAGGCTCCTTTTATAGGTTTTTGGAGGACCTAAGCCTAGGTGGCACGATCCTAAGGTGGAGATTGAAAGGTGGAAGATCCTAGGGTTACTATTGACTTGGTTGAAGGGGTTGATAGAAAGGGGGATGTAGTTAGAATGTGAGAGGATGAATAGGGAGGATGTTCCTCCTACTTTGACATAGAGGAGAAGAAGGTGGAAGGGAAAGACACATGTCAAGTGTCTCACAAAGACCATGGAGAGGAAAGAGGAAGGACTTATTCCTCATGAGGACTCTTGGTACAAGTGTCCTATGAGTCATCTTGAACTCTTTGAGGTGGCTTGAGAAGCTCCTTAGGAATAGGGATTGCTTCTTGACTTGGTGTAGGGGAGGACATGTGGTCATGAGACCAAGTCTTATGAGGCCACATAGCCCTTAAGAATAGGACCTGTGTGGGTGAGGATAATGATTAATTATTAATTAATAGTAATTAATTATTTTAGCTAAGGTGATGTGTTAGGTGACTAGGTCTAGGAGGTGGACTAGGAAGCTTAGTCATATTTAGTGATTGTGTAATTAACCACTTTAATGAGACTAATTTAGAAGACTTAGGATAAGAAGAATAGACTACAGTGAATGTATTTAAATAAATTAAATAATTTACTCAATACATAGAAGAAATAAATATCAATTAAATAATAAATATTTAATTAATTCCTGAAGTCAATATTAAGTAAATAATAAATATTTAATTAATTAATTAGTGAAGCCATTTTTTAGTGTATACATTTTTCCCCTCTTTGAATAATGTGCTAGTCACATTGTTTCAAAGAAAAATCAAGCTTTTTGCCCCTGCCCAGACAATGTTGTGAAATAGATGTCATATGCCCCCTCGAGAGATTGATTGACAAAATTGATGACTTTCCCTTTTATTATTATTATTATTATTATTATTATTATTATTATTATTTGTTTTTTATAATGTTCAATCAGTCTCATGAAAAGAATTGAAAGAAATTGGGAAAGAAACGGGGTGAAATGGAATGAGATCGGTAGGTAGGGTCCACACAGCAAGAAAAATAGGTCCATAGGCTATATATAGGGTCAAAGGGTCCACATTAAGCTCATTATGCACACTTGTCATTTGGAGATTGGAGCTTGGAGAGATAGAAGAGGAGAGCTCAGAGGATGTTATTCCCACTTGCAGACCACTGCTTTGAGAGGGTTGAACACTTCTAGAGGCCACCAGATTCTAGAGAGTTGGTAAGTGATCTATCTAGCGTTGTCAAATTTGATTCAATTTAGCATGTTAGATAGGATTTGTATCATGTGATAGGGTAGATTGAATCATAGGTTAGATTAGAATTTTTTATGTTCTTGGCCCGAAAAATAGATGCACAGTTGCAGCATATCAATGTGCAGCAACAGAGGATGTTTGTGAAAATGATGCGCATCTATTTGGGTAATCTACGCATGCATCCAACTTGAAATCTGATGTTGCGCATTTGTACAAACAATTTGCACATTTGTTAAAATTGTGCAAATGTGAGGGGTTCATGCACAAGCATGTTTCTATGTTGTGCATATGTTAAAACTGCGCAAGCATTTGTCTGTGCTGCACATTTATGGAAAGATTAACCTTGGATAAGTCAAATCAAGTCAAAATTGATAGAGAGAAGCCAATAGGATCTGGCGTTGGATGTTGATCAATTTGATGTCAAGATAGGCAACATTGTTTCATGGTCGCTAGTAAACCCATCTTGATTGGTAGATAATTGATAGAAATCATCTATTGATACATGTGAGAAATATGTTTTCGATTGATAGATAGATAGGATAGATAGATCAGCAAGATCAGAATCTGATAGTTTGATTTGTTAGTTGTTGATGATAGGAGGATATTACGGACATCCTGATGTCACGAGAGAGATACCCCATTACACAGAGTCTGAAATCGGCTCTATCAGAGACCAATAGGGTATTGATTGGGGCAACCAGCTTATATCATGTCATCCATACGCATGAGATTCAGGAAAATTTAGGTATGCTAATGGCGCTGGCAGAGAGATGGCACTCAGGACGAGTACATTTCATTTGTCAACAAGCAAGATGATAGTGACTTTGGAGGATGTGTATCACATCCTTCGACTACCCATCATCAAAGAGCTAGTGCATTATGATCGACACGGTGGGTTGACAGAGTGCAGAGGAGTATATGGTGATGAGGACATAGATGAGGCTGAGATCAGTTGGGAGTACATAGTAGCATTGTATGAGCCTCTGTCAGTTGTATTAGATGGAGTGATCGAAGGATAAGTCTGTCCTGATGAGAGATCACACAGTTTCACAGTTGGACGAGGGAAGATGCTACAGAGGATGATGGTTGAGGGGACCCATTTTGCTTGGGGAGTTTGTTTATTAGCTCATTTATATCATGAACTTCATCAGGTGGTGTACCATGGGGGTGCATCTTTATCATCTGGTGTTACACTACTCCATGTATGGGCATGGGAGCACATTTCCATCACATGGTCCACAGCTCTCAAATTTTGGGGTGCTGGGTAGCCCTACGTATTTCTTTATGCATCGATCCAGTCTCAACATAAGCTGGGACATTTAGAGTTTTGGAGGTACATTTTTATACTATTGATGCAGTGATATGGAGATCCTACCTAGATTGTGAACCTTGGGAGGAAAAGCGTCAGCTCAAATATTGTTTTGAGTCATGGTGGTTGATAGGGAGGACTCCCTTTATCATAGAGAGACAGATGGTGAGCTGAGTGTTTTGACAGTTAGGCCAGATTCAGGGGATACCCCATGGCATGACAAAGTTTGCATGGACACACCAGGAGAGGCGAGACTAGGGACCTATGGTGTCATTTGAGATTTCTAGGAAGTATTTTTTGTACATGTCATTCTAGGTATGATCGATGAGACAGGGGGTCATAGATCCAGGTATGACAGCTGAGTACGAGAGGTATTTGAGGGATCACCCAGTCGCTAGATTGACAGACCCCATGGAGAGGCCACCACAGAGAGACCCATGGGATGGAGGCTGAGGGGGAGGTAGAGGTGATGATGATGATGATGAGGGAGATGACGGTGGCAATGCTCCTGATAGAGGGAGGGGTAGAGGAGGTCCCAGGATGAGAGGTGGAGGTGTACGACCATGAGGTTTGATGGCACATCTGGCACAAAGACTAGTAGGTGCACTAAGATGGACACTAGTACAGCCATAGGTACAGCCATAGGTATAGCCATAGGTATAGGTACAGGTATAGGCATAGGCATATGTACAGGCACATGCACAGGCACAGCTGTAGGCACATGTACAAGTACAGGATGAGGCTAACATGATATTGGGCTAGTGGAGAGTGGTACAGGGCCCTCAGATATAGGAGGACAAGCCTATGCTTGATGTCAGAGATGATGTTTAGATGGCACAGGAGGAGATGACAGAGATGGATGTCAAGGAGCAGGATCCCTATTTATAGAGGGATGTAGAAGATGAGGAGGAGATAGATGTTGATGCAGTGCTAGTCAGACTAGCCATGTTATAGGTACAAGCTGATTGTGTCCCCGGACTAGAGAGATGGGTGGAGATGTTAGAGGAGGAGGTCATAGAGGTCAAACAGGAGTGGGATACTGCCATAGAGTAGTTAGGGGAGGTGGAGACCTTACTAGATGAGTTGGAGTCTATAGAGTCATTGGGTCCGCATGCAGAGAGCTTGTAGTTGATGATGAGGGCTGGTCAGGAGATCACCTACTAGAGAGAGGCCTATAGAAAGGCGGTTCCACAGGATTAGTGGATAGGGAGCTTCAGAGAGAGCTCGTATGGAGTTGGGACCACAGTTCATCAGAGACATGGGTCATAGGGTAGCGAAGACACATCATCACACCCACCAAGACCACCACCAGGTTCTGGGGGTTCATCAAGAGTAGGACCTTCTATTGCATAGACATTGACATATAGAGTCTAGGGCAGTGGTTCTTAGCTTCTTTTGATATATACCTTGTATTTTATGGCTTCATTGTATCTATTATTGTATACTTGATGGACACTTTATGGACACATGGTTATTATATGAGATATCCTTGGACATTCTGGACATGCTACTTTCGTTTTATGGACTCTTGATGATGGACTTTCTATATGACATGATTCTATGATGCTTACTTCTATGATGCTTTGCTTATGATGATTTATATATATGTGGATACTAACATATGTAGGATGTGATGAATGATTTTGATTATGCACTTTACTTTATGATTAGTAATGATCATGTTTTATTTCTACGTGGATGTAAAATGATTATGATTAATCTCATAATGATTAATGTTATACGAATGCATTGCGACTAAATAAATGAATTGTGAATAATGATAATGAACTTAATGGAAGGCAAAATGATAATAATGATAATGAACGATATGTTATAATAATATAAAATGAAATGTATAATAATGGTAGTAATGTAGTGACCTATATTTTGATGAAATGAAAAATTATGATAAATGCAATGAATTTAGGACATGCATGCAAATATGAATGATTATATGCAAATGAACACCCTAAAAACTAAAGATGTACCTAATGAACTATGATAAATGCTATTGTTTTGTTATCCTGAATGTCCTCAATTTTAAACAACCATGCATCCGACACAAGAAGAATAGACAAAGTGAACAAGGTGAATTAAACAAGATATCCTACAAAATCTTATAAAAGGAGCACTCTATGATCTATTTTAAATGCAATGCAAAATGATAAGAAAAAATGATTATCTCCACAACTTCAGAAACATATTAAAACTTCATAAATTTTGGAATTTGATTTTCATCATTGAGCTCATTATGTTGCAAGAAAATGCAAGCATCATGGTATAATTAAACTAGGATGACCTGAGCACTTCTTGCATGGAGTTTAATATAGCAAACTTGACAAGCATCTAGGTATACTTGAGCCGAGATGACCTGAGTTTCATTTGCATAACAGACAAGGAATATCCCCCCCTCCATCGGGGAAAAAATATTTGGAGTCGAGGTATGTGTGGCGCATCACCATCAATAGCATTTGTATAACAAAATGATTTATAGTGTTGCTAATACTTATGGAATGGATGAAGGCTCTTATGCATAGACACCCCAATTATTTTTACCTTCAACTTCATTTGAAAATATCCCACAAACAACAATCAAAGAAAATATCCTGTTCCATCCTGGCTATCCTAATTAATAACATATTTGGAGTTTTTTTTAAGCTCATGTCAAAGATATCCTAGAATAGCATAGGAAACATGATGACAAATGAAATCCAGATATGAATGCATAATCTTATAACAAATCATTCTAACATGCCTGCCATGAATATACATTTCTTTGCCAAAAGATAGTGTTAGGTTTGTTGATCAGTTTGGTTGATAATGATGTTGTTGAAAATGTATAGATAAAAAGTCATATTTTGAAAGATGTGTCACAGATTATGAATCATGATTAGAATAGCATTGTGTAAGAACTGTTGATTGTGTTTGCTTGTCTGGGGAAAAAAAATACTACGTTCTGTCCTCTAAGAGTCGTGACTATCATAGATCCACTTTCCAAACTAGGTCAAGGACATGCCCCCGGCTAGGTGATGGACTGACTTATTATGGGTGCAGAAAGACACACTGGACTAGGGTGAAGACCAAGACAGTAGACTAGGCTATGATGGGGTTTTATTGGGGATTTATACAATGGATAGGAATCATGGATTGGCCATTTTATTATGATATGTACAAGGTGAATAGTGACTATGAGAGACACTTTATTATGGGTATATATAGATGGGATGATGGGCTAGAAGAATCCTAATAGATTGAGGAGATAACTTGTCACAAATGGCACCTATTTCTAGGTTTTCACCACATGCTTTTATTGCAATTTTCTTGTGATATTTTTTTTATTTTTTATTTTTAATTTTTTTTTGTCTCTTGCACTGGGACTTCATGCATAAAACTTCTTTAGTTGCATGCTATTAAGAGGCTCATCCAAGGGATCTCCCTCAGACATAGACAACAGATAGGCTCTAGAACCATAGGCCATTGTAATCACAAAAGCACCTAACCAATTAGGCTCAAACTTTCCCTTCTTTTCACGATGCTACTAGTTTTTGGGATTCTCCCGAAGGAGTAGATCACCCACCTGAAATTATTTGGGATTCACTTTACTATTATACTAATGAGACATCCTTTACTGATATACTTTCAAATGATCAAAGGCTCTTTGACGGTGTTCATCTAGCAATTCTAATTCATTTAGCCATGCAACTCTATACTCTTCATCTGGGATCAAATCTTTCAGGGACACTCGAAGAGAAGGTAACTCAACCTCAAGGGGTAGAATAGCTTCAGATCCATAAACAAGGAAGTACAATGTGGCACCGGTTGGAGTATGGATGGAAGTACGATAGGCCCATAGGGCAGGATTGAATTGGACATGCCAGTCACTGCCAACATCATTGACAGTCTTTTGAAGGATTTTGACAATGGTTTTATTGGATGCCTCAGCTTGGCCATTACCCTGAGGGTAATAAATGGTAGAACAATGGTGAGTGATATGGAATTTGGTGCATAGTTCATCTATATCTTGATTTTGGAACTACTTCCCATGATTTGTAATGAGGTGCACAGGGATGCCATATCGAAAATTGATATAGTTAAGGATAAACATGGAAACATGTTTGTCTGTGGCGGTGATCAAGGGAACAACTTCAATCCACTTGTTAAAATACTCAATGGCAGTTATAATGAACTTATGGCCATTGGAAGATGGAGGGTAAATTGTACCCATGAGGTCGAGTCCTCACTGACTGAATGGAAATGTAGTTGTAATAGGATGAAGTTGTTGTGCTGGTGCATGAATAAGATTCCCATGTATTTGACACTTCTTGCATCTCCTAGAAAAGTGAAAGGAATCTGTTTCCATAGTAGGCCAATAGTAACCCATACGCATGAGCTTCTTAGCCAAGTAAGGACCACTCAAATGTGTTCCACAAATACCCTCATGTACGTCTTGTAAGGCAGTTTGAGCTTCATCATGTTCAGGACATTGTAAGAGAGTACCGTCAAGACCTCGTCGATACAGGGTGTCAGATATTAGGAGATAGTGGGAGGTTTGGAAAAGGAAGGTTCGCTTTTGGTTTCTGGATAGGTCAAGGGGGAGGATATTTTCTTTCAGGTAGGAATATATTTTCCATAGGTAGGATAATCTTGTCCAATAATATGACATATGATAGTTGTATTAGGATCATTGTACACAGGATAAGTCAAGGATTCCACTAAGAACTCAAAATGGGCTTTTGTATCTTCCGCATCAAATAGAAAAGCAATTGTTTCCATAGCATCTGCAGCCTTATTTTCATGCCTTGGGATTTTCTCAAAGGTAATAATTGAAAAATATTGCTTAAAGTCATCTACCATGTGTTTATATGGTAACAACTTGTCATCCTTGGCCTAATATTCATTATTAACCTGATTGATTATTAGTTGGGAGTCTCCATAGACATTCAACTCAGTTACTTTCCATTGTAGATCCATTTTCAACCCGATCATCAAAGCTTCATACTTAGCTACATTATTTGTACAAGGAAAAATTAATTTGTAGGACTTTGGTATGGTATATCCTTGTGGTGTAACAAATAACACTCCAGCTCCTGAACCATGCTGAGTATAGGATCCATCAAAATATAGCCTCCAGGTTTGTGCAGATAATGTTAGGATATGGGCATCCAGAAATTCTGTATGGATAGGCTAATAATCTATTAGTGGAGCCTCAGCTAATTGATCAACAATTACTTTCCCTTTGATAGCTTGTCTCCATTGTTCTCCTAGCTTTGATTTCTTAATGTTTGAGCTCTCAAATTCCTAATGAAGCTCCTTAGCCAAGATGCTGCCAAAGTGTAGAGAATTGAGTGAATGTAATGCAAAATGCAACTAAACGGATGATGGAATGGTGTGGAAATGCTTGGATGCTTGATGTGATTTGCTTGAAATGCTTGATGGCTTGAGTGCTTGAATGCTTGAATTCTTGATTGCTTGATTGCTTGATTACCTATTATCTCATAAAGGGGGAATGAGGCTCCTTTTATAGTTTTTGGAGGACCTAAGCCTAGGTGGCACGATCCTAAGGTGGAGATTTAAAGGTGGAAGATCCTAGGGTTACTATTGACTTGGTTGAAGGGGTTGAGAGAAAGGGGGATGTAGTTAGAATGTGAGAGGAAGAATAGGGAGGATGTTCCTCCTACTTTGACATAGAGGAGAAGAAGGTGGAAGGGAAAGACACATGTCAAGTGTCTCACAAAGACCATGGAGAGGAAATAGGAAGGACTTATTCCTCATGAGGGCTCTTGGTACAAGTGTCCTATGAGTCATCTTGGACTCTTTGAGGTGGCTTGCGAAGCTCCTTAGGAATAGGGATTGCTTCTTGACTTGGTGTAGGGGAAGACATGTGATCATGAGACCAAGTCTTATGAGGCCACATAGCCCTTAAGAATAGGACATGTGCGGGTGAGGAAAATGATTAATTATTAATTAATAATAATTAGTTATTTTACCCAAGGTGATGTGTTAGGTGACTAGGTCTATGAGGTGGAGTGGGAAGCTTAGTCATATTTAGTGATTGTATAATTAACTACTTTAATGAGACTAATTTAGAAGACTTAGGATAAGAAGAATAAACTACAGTGAATGTATTTAAATAAATTAAATAATTTACTTAATACATAGATGAAACAAATATCAATTAAATTATAAATATTTAATTAATTCCTCAAGTCAATATTAATTAAATAATAAATATTTAATTAATTAATTAGTGAAGCCATTTTTTAGTGTATATAGTAAGTTACATAAAGCTTTATATGGATTGAAACAAGCATCCTGAGCATGGTATGAGAGACTGCACTCTTATCTAGTCAAAATAGGATTTCAAAGAACAAGTGATAACAATAATGTTTACTTGAAATATGACAATGATAATAAAGTTTTGATTGCTGAGATTTTTGTTGATAATATTATATTTGGAGGCAATGACACTTTATGTAAAGGATTTGTTGATGAAATGAGAAAAGAGTTTGATATTTCAATGATCAGAGAGATTAAGTTCTTTCTAGGTCTACAGATATAGGAAGTTACTAGAGGAATCTATATTACACAAGCCAAGTATATCAAAGAGATTCTTAAGACTTTTGGTATGTAAGATTACAAAATTTTTGGAACACCGATGGTTACTGGATGTAAATTATCGAAAGAGGATGAAACACAAGAGGTGGATAATACTCTTTACCAATCCATGATTGGTAATTTGCAGTATGTTGTTCACAGCATACCTGATATAGCACACATTGTTGGAATTTTTGTAAGATTTTCTTCTAATCTGAAGGAAACACATATGTCTATGGTAAAAAAGAGTTTTGAGATACCTAAAAGGCACAGGAGAGTTTGGTTTACTATACAAGAAAGGAGGTACTTTTGATATGCAAGTATACACTGATGCAAATTGGGCTAGAAATGTTGATGATAGAAAAAGTACTAGTGGATGCACATTCTTTCTAGGTGAAAGATTGTTTACATGGTTGAGCAAGAAACAAAGTTGTATTTCACAGTCTACTGTCGAGGCTGAATATGTTGATGCTGCTATGAATTGTGCAAACATAGTATGGATTAAGAAATTACTTGAAGTTATGAAAGAAGATATCACAGATCCAGTTACTATTTTTGTGATAATACAAGTGCTATTAACATATCAAAGAACCAAGTTATGCATTCAAAGACCAAGCACATTTCTATCAAGTATCACTACTTGAGAGAGCAAGTTCAAGAGAAAAATGTGAAGTTGGGGTTGGAATTAATGAGAAGTGTGTACTGAGAGGGGAGGGGTGATCAATACCTCTAAAAATTTTGCATCCTTTAATCAATTAACCTTTGTGTAATCAATTCTATATCCATTCATCTGATCTATACTATCTTGATGTAAGTTATATCAATTCATAAACTTAACATACATGTGAACATTGATAGAAACATTCATGAAAGTAATTGGCACATAACACATGATATGATATCGCAGAAAACTCCTGTTAGGAAGTAAAAGTTGCGGTGGGGATGACACCCACAAAATATTCACTATCTGCAGATTGGAAGGGGCCAGTTAAGCCTTACAATTTGATCACTTCTAATGATCTACCCAGTTAAGAGTATCTATGGAGACCTGTTAAAGTCTACTCAGTTTTAAGAGCATTAGAAACACTATTGAGTGTGCACTCGGTTAAGAGATTTGTAGTTGCACTATTAAATCCACCTTCCTTGAAAGGATTTTTACACATTGATCCACTTGTTAGAATGATAGAAAATTACAATTTGACTTGGTAAATGCAATCTCCTATTGCTAATACAGATCCATTTTAGTTTACATGAATAATATTATTACCTAATGTGATTGAGTAATACCTTTGATTCTTGGTAGCCTCTTCTCTTGGTTCTTGCTAACCAAATTCACCTTTTGTTGTTTTGGTTCATGAAAATTTCAATCTGATCCATAGATGTACTTGTAGGCTTCATTTATCCTCTCTTCTATATTCACACATGTATAATGAATGATTGCAGCATCTATTTATAAGATGGATTGACATCATCAAGTTTCATGAAAAACAATGTTAACTCTCAGATCAGGTTTACAACTTTACCTTGATCTCCTAGTCTATGTGTTTTAAATCATTTAGACTGATTAAAGAACTTACATTCATGTTTCTTGTCCCTAAAGAAATGGATTTAAAAAAAAATGAAGATTCTATAAATAGAATAAGACTTCTTTATCTGACATGGAAGTCAGATCCACTTTTTGCAGACTGCAACTAACTCTCAGTTTCTGATGGTCGGTTATGCTCTGAAATCAGTTGACTGTCTTTTGGTTTTGTTATCTCAATTTGGTCTTTAACTATCTCTTCAGTTTTCACTATGTCCTGCATGTCAGATTCCTCTTTATCCTTTTGACTTTGCATTTTTGGTGTACACACAAAGTTGTGTTGTTGGTTCTCTATGTACTTAGCCATTTTCGATGATCTCTTTATATATGATTTTTGGTTTTCTCTTTGTCCTATCTTTTGGTGTATGCTTACCGAAAGTGTTGTTTTCATACTAACGGAAATTAATGTCATCAGTTGGAACATGTGAATTCAAAGGAAAAACTGGTTGATATCTTTACAAATCCACTACCTAAGGATGCTATTAAGTATCTAAGAGGTAAATTAGGGGTTCTTCCCCTATCCAATGTTCACTAAGGAGCATGAGGCATGTTGCATTAATTTTATATTTCATTATAATATCTATTTCTAAATTGATGTTAGCATGACACACTTTAGGTGATTCCTAAAGTTGTGAAAATATTTTTGTATGTAATGTTTTATGAGTACATGTCAGGTATAATCCACTACTGAAACAAGTTTTCAGGAGTATGAATTTTTGGCATTTTTGTCAAAGAGGGAGAAAAATGAATTTATGACATTTATAAACAAAGAGATATTGAGGGAGAAGAATGAATTGCTAATATTTACTGATGAAGGAGATTCAGAATACATATGTTATAGAAACAAAAGATTTATCCAAGAGGGAGATTTATCAGAGAGATCAAAGTGGAAAATGATATATCAACTCAGAGGGAGTACAATTATGTATTTGAGAGCTGCCATCATAAATTACTATAACACTGTTATAGTGGTTTCCACCAATTCCAAAGAGGGAGATTGTTTATTAACTAATGAATATCTGATGGAGATGATCAAGACTAAGTGATACCGAGTATCATGATTGTAGAAATGGTTAGATCAGTTGTTGTTTTGTCATTGATGTCAAGCAATTGATTAATTGATTTTTATTGTGTTACCATATCTTAAGAGGATAAGTTAAATGGGTGAAAAATAAAGATCATAAAATGAAAGTAATGTTGTTATAGTTGATTTCTACTATATATTTGATGTTATCAAATCGGTACATTTGATAGATCAAGTGAGGAACTGCAATGAATTAAGTTATGACTGAAAGAGATAATTTACCGAGCTATACTGAGTCAGCCAGTAGAATGTTATGAGTTGGTTACATTTATCGAGCACTGAGAACAAGTTAGACATCGAGCAGTGAAGTCAGTTACCGAGTTGCAAAGCAAGTTTTACCGAGTGCACTATACTGATATTAAATGATGATGAAATAAAATTTAATACAAAGTGATGATGAGATGTATGAGGAAATGAATTAAATTAAGTTTGTTACAAGATCTACTAACGATAAAATTCAATGTAAAGATCTAAGGCGAAGATCAAGCGATTAAATAGAAAATTGAAAGTTCTAAGAAAAGTTACAAGTTCTGAGATAAAAGTGATTTTGTTTACTGAGTTGAGAAATTTGAAGATGATCAAAAGATTGAGTGCAAGGGAAGGAAAATAAAATTAAGGAGATTAAGAGGAAAAATTATGTCTATATAAGGAATGAGAATTACACTCAGTGTAAGACTACTAGAAAAATTGAACAGAGAAGGAAAGAGGCTAAAGAATAACATTTATCGAGTAGAACAGAGAAAGACAGATTAAATAATCTACGGTCTAAGAAAGAGATAAATGGTGTATGTCATTCTAGTATTCAATTGAGCATAAAGGATCTGATCCAAGCATAGTGAGTTGCTATTTTTTACAGATCAAAGTTTATTGTTGCTTATTAATATTTGTAACAGATAAATCTCTTAACTAAGTGGATTTAACCATCCTATTTGTAAAACCTAGACTTAGGTGACATTCCAAAAGAGTGTTTGAAGACCTCTAACAAGACCACTCCTAACAGGGTGAAGATCATAATAGATCTGAGGTAAATCCCCTAACAAAGTCACATTTAGCAAATGTGTTTGTAATCTTTAATAGGATAAGTTCTTTTACTCGAGCATACTTCAGAAGGGTAAATTTTTATTGTGGGTTACAATTCCCACAAAGGTTTTTCCAAAATTTTGTTTCCTTGTTAAATCCTATGTCAATGAGTTATATCATTTGTTAATGAGTTAATCTGATGTTGCTAACTTTGAATGATTTATTGTTGCTTATTTTATTTGGTGAATTGGTTATTTACTGTATTCAGTACTTACTGAGTGAATCGATGAGTTCAATTTTAAGAGTTTAAATTTGATTTGTCTGACTCACCCCCCACCCCCCAATCAATGGGACCAACACTATGATGTGTCAAAAAAAATTCAAACATGTGTAACTCCTTTTTATAGCTCATTTATATGTTCAACATGTTTTTACATTTCCTATTTCAGGAGACCCAGCTTTTGGAGGCCATAACTTTTGATCTAAGTGTCTGATTGATGAGCTATTTGAAGTTTTAGAAATCTCGCAACATGCTCTATTGCCTTCTAACATGAAAAGAAAGTGAAGCACGTTTTTAGGCCATTTCAGGGCCTCTAAAGCCTTAAAAATTAAATTCATAAAATTTCTTAGGCAACTTAAAAAAAAAAGAAACTTTAATATCATCAAACTAGACATGATCTTACAATAAAAATTTATTCGTACACTTATCTATCCCATCTAAATCTTTCAAGAAGGTTTAGGGAAAATTCATGCTCAAATGAAAAATTACTAAAAATAGTAATCATATGTAAATGTAAGGTTGAGACACATTTTCCTAACATACTATTAGTCTCTTTTCTTTAATGAATTATATAAAAATATTTGATTACTATTTGATATTCAATATCCCTAATTCTATTGCCACTTCATAATCAACCGTTTAGACCCAACACCCTAGTTTCATCATAATTCCCATAATTTAAATACTATTGTGTGTGTATATTTGTGCACTTGTTATCTGCAATACAACACTTCAATAAGTCATTATGTTAGTGAAAAACAAGGGTTAATGAGCATATAAACCATAACATCAATTTATTGCTTTCTAACTAGGATGAGTGTAGCATGTAAGATAAGAGCCCTCAGATTATGCTAAATAACAGTGACATAAACAACCTAGCATGAAAGATTTGATTTAAAACAAGCTATTATTCAATGAGCAATGCATAAGTATAAACTATAAAATTAAATATGAGTCTAAGTCTATTCTAACAGCATAACAATGCATTTACAATATGAGATGAAGGCTTATTTGTGCTCCAAAATGCATATATTTATAGAAGAATGAGAGAGAGAGAGAGAGAGAGAGGGACTCATTAATGGTGGTGTAAGAGCCATTAATGCCTTGAGCATTAATGAGGCATGGAGGAGACATGGGCTTAATACATCTTCATTAATGAGGCATCAATGAAAGCCTTAAAGAAGCATGGGAAGGGTGTAAGGTTCAACTTGGAAAGTTAGTCCCTTAGGAAAGTCATGCTTTGAAAAGTTGACTTTCTTAAGTGGGTTGAGTTGTTAATCATTCCTTAATGGAATGTGACAACATTAGGAGGTGGGTTAGAGTTAGAATTAGAATTAGGATTAGATTAGCAAGGGTGGAATGGGTTGAGATGGGTTAGAACCCAGGGTAGAAGTGGTTGAGATAGGTTAGGTTGGGGTTTAAGGGAATATTAATAAAATGAATTAAACTTATTTAATTCATTCAAAAATAGGAATTTAATTATTTAAACAATTCAATTACTTTTTAATAATTAAGGGGACTATAGCCATTTTAATTAAATTAAATAGGCTAGGGGAATGGGTTATTTTGCAAGTGGATAATTGATTTAGGGGTTTATTTAATTCCTTTATAATTAATGAATTTATTTGAATCATATGGCTATAGTAGTTAATATAATTTATTGATAAAAATCACCTAGAACATTAAATTGATTCGAAGATTTATGCCAAGCAGTAATAGGGTCATTTGGACATAATTGGGGGTATGATCACACTTAGGGAAAATAGGGTCCATAGTTGGAACAGACCAAATTTAGGTGGTTACATTTGCCCCTCTTTGAATTGATGTGCGAGTAGTGCATTGATTTAAAGAAAGTTTTCGATTTTGACTTCAGAAAGATTGAGAATTTCGTTCTTGGTTGTCAAACAAAATGTGATTAGGTCAGTCTCGCACTTGATCAGACTAAACTGGTAGAATTGATCTTGAACTTGGTTGTCATCCAAAGATCAATAAAATATTTTAAAGATACCAATTTTGAACTTGGTTGTCGTCCAAAGATTGATAATACTGATTCTGAACTTGGTTGTCATCCAAAAAGCCAGTATGAAGCTGCCAGGAGCATAATAAAAATCTTTTAAAAATGAGGAAACACAAGATATCTAGCTTATGAGAACCAAAGCTTTCCATCCAATAGTTCTGACTTTAGTCAAGGAAACTGTTATGTCCCTAGTTTATTTGATAATGAAGTCATTTTTAATGTTGTTTCAAGCAAAAATTTAATTGATGATAGTGTGATCATGCCTCCTTGGGAACGAAATCAAAGGAAAAGAATAAATCCCTCAATTGAAAGAACGTATCACTTGCAGGAAGCGGTTAGGACAAGAAAGAATGGAGGAGAAGAAGTGAAAAAGAAGGTGTGTTTAAAAATAAACACACGAGTACCAAGTTAATTACGTGAAAATATGAGTGATAAGACTTATAAAATGATGTTAGACCAAGATGTATGATAAAATGTGCAGTATTGACTGATGTTTGGAACAAATGAAGCAAATCTGTTGTTTTTGAAATCGTCGTAAGAATGGTACTATGCTACTGAAAACATCCTATGCACCTTCGATTTAGTTCCTGATTGATCAGGAAGATAACATAAATGAAGTTGTAGTTGTCTGGGAGGAGTTTCGAAACTTCTAAATGTCTCAAAAGACCAATATAACCCTCAAAAATTACCATTTCACTATTCATTTTCACTTTCCTCCATAGTAATTCAAAGATCTCTGTAGAGAAGATGGTAGTCCTTACGAGAAAGCATCATTTCGAGATGAGCCAGTGACATCAACACCTAGCCGACTATCCACCACCGGTAAGTACTCATAAAACTACCTTGTGATTTTTGCAAATTTTAATTTTATGCATTTTTATAGCTTTTACAGCCCCTATAATTTTGAATCACATCCGAGATTTTAGATCACAACCTGCAAATCTTGTGTCACATTCAAGATTCTGGATCGCAACCTACAAATCTTGTGTCGCATCTGGTATTTCCTGGATCGCATTCATTTTTTCTGGATTCTTGTGTCGCATCTAGGATACCCTGGATCGCATCTATTTTTGTTTTTTTTGTTTTGTTTTTAGGTGAAATTCATTAGTGTGTCATACCCTGTCTGCTTAGGCTTGTACCTGGTATTTAGGGTCGCATCCCATATTTTGGGGATCACATCCTGTAAACTCCATTGCATCCTATATTTCCAAGGTTGCATCCGATAAAATGGATTGCACCCTTCTATTTCAGAATCATATCTGGTTAAGAGACTTAGAATTTTAATCTTTTGGACCTGTTTGTGTGCCGCGAACTTGGAATCACTTAGCTGATTAGGAGTTTTCCCCTTTGTTGTAGATAGGACACTGATGCATTGTCATTTTTGTCCAAAAATAGACCCATTTTGAGGTAGTCACATTCCGCGACACTTACCCTAGTCATTTGTTTGCATTGTCGAGATGGCTTATGGATGATGAGTAGACTACCGTGATCTAATGCGGATTGCATTCATTGATGAGTTTACCTGAGATCAAGGTAAACCATGTGTTGTTGACTGCTTTGGCTGAGAGATGACACTTAGAGCACAACACCTTTCATTTGTCGACTAGTGAGATCATAGTGACTCCTGAGGACGTCTGGTAGATACTTTGAGTGCCGATGATTGGGCATGAGGTGTGATTTGAGTCGATGATAGCCATGGCAATTGATGTTGCACGTAGATATTTCCAGGATGACACCATCAATCAGAGATATCTGACTTGGGATTACATGGTCGATCATTATGATCGATTATCTATGTACTTAGCAGGTTTGGTAGGCGGTATCCTGATGCCAAATAGGGTTCAACATGGATTTATGGTCGGATGGGTAGATATGATAGAGAAGATGGTTACCCATCGATGGAGATTTGCATGGGGTAGTTGTATCTTAGCCCACATGTATAGAGAGCTTCACGAGATAGTATATCACTATACGTGGAGTATGACTGTGGGTATTCTTATTCTTCAGATCTGGGCCTAGGAGCACATCCCTGTGACACGACTGATTGTAGACAGACAAAGGTTACCAGAGTAGCCTTATGTTTATATGTATGCAGGTCTTCTTCAGTAGCCCCATCTGGGCAAGGTTGAGTATTGGCACCATTTGTTCAATGATAGGACTGGGGACATTTGGCGGCCATATTTAGATTGCAAGGTGTGGACCTCAGATGCACGGCAGGTTCCTTACTTATGTCAGAGCCGATATCTCATTGGTAGGACCAGATATATTATAGAGAATTTCGTGATCACCAGAGTGCTGAGACAGTATGGTCATCAACAGGGTAGGATAGAGGACATCACTTTTTATGCCCAGACCAGAGATGAGACACCATTATGGGGTGCATAATTAAAGTATGAGACAACACACTAGGAGATTCAGGATATGGTCAGAGTAGACTGGGATCTCCTCCCTGATGTAGCTAATGTAGGTGTGTCTGATGGATATGCTGCTGAGATGCTTCAGTACCCCTTTCCTCAGTTCACTGTTCTTGAGGAGATCATTCCTTGTATAGAGGATCCTTTGGATTATGATCTTGATGATCGACCAACTAGGGGTAGGGAGGAGTGCAGAGAGACATGACTCCTGGTAGACATGGAGGTCATAATGGTGGTAGGGATGGTAGAGATGGTAGGCATCCTTCTCCTGATGATGGTCATGATGGAGATGATAGGGGTGGTGGTGGTGAGGTTGTCGATACAAGTGGAGCCAGTGGTAGTGGGTAGGGTAGGCGCCAGAGATTTAGATTTGTGGCTCCTTGGAGAGATATTGGTCCATTGCTTACAGGAGAGCAGTAGGTGATAGAGGTGGAAGGGGTCACAGGATAGACCACCAGACAGAGGACATGACAGGTCCTAGGACTAGGATATAGGTAGAGACAGAGATCCTCTATCTAGATGCAAGCAAGGGAGAGAGCAGCTCTGAGATAGGATTACAGCGTTGGAGGCCCGAGTTACCACTATCAATGCCTTACTTGCAGACAAGGATATACAGCTTGAGCGGCTAAGAGTAGAGAGAGATAGGCAGGGTGAGATGCTCAGAGCCAAGAGAGATGCACACACCCAGATGATAGTTCACCAGGGGTAGAGGGCCACCTATTATTATGCCCTTTATCATGTAGCAGTGCCTGAGGGTCAAAGAGCACCCTCCTTTTCATGACTAGCTCAGCAGTTAGAGGGGGCCATGCCACCTCCAACAACTCCTTTTGTACCACCTCCTCCTCCTCCTCTTGATCAGTGAGAGGGGGTGGGACAGAGTTGATATTTTGTACTATTTATATGACATGTGTATTTTGAGATTACATTTGTATATCTGGATCCTATTGAGATCTACTTTTGTATAAGACATTCATACATGTATATCTGATTTATTCGGCCTCACTGGTACTCTGATACTCTTTATGCATATTGTTTCATATTTTGATTTGTACCATGTTATGATGATATATATATATGATGTAGCTTTCTAATTCTGACATGTTTCATGAGTTCCCTTTGCTTTGATAGTTGTGATAGATGTACTTTGCACATGTGATGATATCTTGGTCTCTTGATGAGTTAGATTTAGATGATGACATCATTTTATGGATGTGTTGAGTCATTACTAATATAAATATGTTTTAAATGATACACATATATGCTTTTTTATTTTCGTGATGCAAAATTTTAAAATGTATGGATGTACTTTAGGATGAGAAAGTAAAAATGCAATACATGGATGCTTTGTTTTAGTATTTTCCTGTTGTTTCTTTTCATGAATGCAAAATGTATGCTATGGATGTGCAACGATAGATATATTAGTAATATTGATGATGTAATTAACTTGACTTTTAGAAGAAGATAGTATGCATTTTTGGAGCACAAAAGAGCTTTCATTTCTTTTCTTGTCTATATTCCATGCAATTATAAAAATGTAATGATATGCAGACTCTTAGGACTTTGGCACTGGTTTGCAAATGTTGCAACATTTTTATCATCATTGGGCATTTTTGGAATAGATACCACCTGATAGTGCAACCATCACTAATAACCACTAATATTATGATAATATGAATACTATGTTTTATTTAAATGTCAGAAATAGACTTAGGAATCAAGGCATAAAAGCCATGATAACAAATTAGTCACCTTCCTTTTAATATACCAAATTACGATTAAGGCAAGATATTGGACCTGCAATGACCTTGAAAATTCATATCCTTGGGTACATTATGATTCGTATACCTTAGTGAGAATCTAGAACAGATAAAATACAAGGAAATTGTTTCAACCTCACCGTAGTTTACACATAACAAAGATCGAGATATATGCGGCTATCCACCTAGAGTGGCTGCTCTTACCATAAACATCCAAACTAGGTGAAATTTATAGGATCATTTGAAACAATCACCATATGAAGGAAATCAAGAAAAAATTATGCCCCCTATCCTTGTGACTCTTTGTCTTTGCACAAATGTCATTGAGTAACTAAGAAGACATAATAAATTATCAATTGAGAATCAATCAAATAAAATTTATAATTACTTAGATGCCCCTAATTGAAAACATCATCAGGACATACAAGAATCATAATCAAGCCAAGATCAAACTGTGTGTTTAAGTAGTACTTTGTTCATTCATATGTCAAAAATAGTAGAGATTCATTGATCAGAAAATTGGAATATAAGAAATATGGTGTCCTGTGTTCATGCATTGATAGGACAATCCATTCATGTTTGTGGTCCAATAGAGCCTTGCAGGAACTCTGTTAATGTAAATGTTGTGTCTTGAATATGTGATGTTTGAAAAGACACCCTTGTTTTGGAAAGTGACATTGTTTTGCATGTATCAAGAAATATTGTGTTCGTGAGGCAAACCATCCTAGAGAAACCTAGCAACCGCAACCTACTATGCCAGCAAAGATGCCCCCAGTGCAAAATGACTTACTCCTAAGACATAAAGATAGACAAATCCCAAGCGAGGATAAGATAGTAATTTAGAAAGATGAAGTCAGCGTATGAGCACATGCATAATTATGACGGCCTAGTATAAGTAGTGCATTGATAGATGGAGCGCAGAATCACAAGTGATGCCTGATTGCCAGGTTTTCACCACTTGGCAAGATCTTTTCTTTCTTTTTTCTACCAAGATGCCTATTTTACCAGGTGCTCATCAAGGCACTTTTCTCTTTTTCAAATTTTTTTCTATTTTTTCTTTTTTGAATGTTTTTGTAGTGTCAAGGCACCTGTTTGCCAGGTTTTCACCAAGGATACCCTTTTTGTAGGACTTTTTCCACTATTTTTTTGGATTTCTTCAAGATCAATTTTCTGAATGTTTTTGGTATTTTGCAAGAACTTTTTTTTGTATAGGCTCTGCTAGCCGAACATTAAGTGTAGAACCGCTTCAAATGTATAGTGTTGATAGGATCTGGAAGGACATCTCCCTTAGGTGTAGCCAATTGATAAGCTCTAGTCCAAAAAGTAGCAGTGGTAACATAAGGTCCTAGCCAGTTAGGTTCAAATTTCCCTTTTTGTTTTCTGTTTGGCTGGTTCTTAGGATTCTCCTTGAGGACAAGATCTCCTACTTCAAATTTATGTGGTTTGACCTTCTTGTTGTAACCTTTGGACATACGTGCTTGATACACTTTGAGATGATTGAACGCTTGTTGTCTGCACTCATCTAGTAGGTCCAGAGAATTCACCCTATCTATGCGGTACTGCTCATCAGTAACAAGACCTTGTAAAGATATTCACAAAGATGGGATTTAAACCTCAATAGGTAGTACTACTTCAGCGCCATAGACTAGAGCAAATGGCGTGGCTCTAGTTGGTGTTCTTATGCTTTTTCTATAGGCCCATAGTGCTGGATTCAGTTGTAGATGCCAGTCTCTGCTAGACTTGCTTACAACTTTATGTAGAATCTTGAGAATATTCTTGTTTGATGCCTCAGCCTGTCCATTAGCTTGAGGGTAATAGATTGAGGAGCAGTGTTGAGTGATATGGAACTATTCGCAAAGGTCATCAATGTCTTGATTTTTAAATTGGCCCCCATTATCTGTTACAATTGAAGAGGGTATCCCATATCTACAAACAATGTATTTCAGAATGAACATAGCCACCTTTTTGATAGTGGATTTTTATTAGCGGCACAGCCTCGAACCACTTTGTGAAATACTCAGTGGCCGTAATGATGAATTTGTGTCCATTTGAAGAGTTGGGATATATTTGTCCAACCAAGTCAAAGGCCCATTACTGAAATGGCCAATGTGTTATGAAAGGTATAAGTTCTCTGGCAGGAGCATGGATAAGGTTTCCATGTGTTTGGCATTTAAGACATGCTTTTGAAAAATAAATAACATCTTTATCCATCATAGGCCAGTAATATCCTACTTTGAGCAGTTTATTGGATAATGAAAAGTCATTCGAGTTTGATCCACATACACCTTTGTGGACTTCTTTTAATGCTAGATTGGACTCTTCAAGTTCTAAACACCGAAGAAGTGTACCATCAAGACCGTGTTGATATAAGTTGTTAGTTATGAGGACGTAACACGATGTTGTCCTAATCAGGGATATTTTCTTGTTTCTAGATAGATTGTTAGGGATGGTTTGGTCAGAAAGGTAAGCAATGATATTAGCATACCGAGATTGGTTTGTGGTATTTAAAGCACATATTACCTAGTATTCGGGGGTATCAAATGCAGGGTAGGATAGTTCTTCCAGCAATAAGTCATAGCAGAATTGATGTTCTTCCAGTTGTAACATGGATGCCAAGGTAGCCATAGCATCTGTAGCTTTGTTCTCTAATCTTGGTATCTGTTGGAAGGTGACGAAGACCAAATATTTCTTCAGGTCATCAACTAGTTGCTTGTAGGGCATCAACTTCTCATCTTTTTTTTCATAATCCCCATTGATTTGATTGATAATTAGTTGGGAGTCACCATATACATGCAACTCTATGATCTTCCATTCCATATCTAGCTTGAGGTTGTTTACCAATTCTTCATATTTTGAGATATTGTTGGTGCATGGAAACATCAATTTGTAAGATTTGGGAGTCTTGTAACCTTGAGGAGTTATGAATAGAACTCCTACTCCAGAGCCTTGTTGAGTGAATGAACTGTCAAAGTATATCTTCCATGGATATTTAGTTAGATGCATGATTGTTTCATCAGAGAATTTAATGAGTAAAGGTTCATCATCCTGGAGTGGTGAATCAACCAATTGATCTGCAAGGACCTATCCTTTGATAGCTCTCCATTCTACATATTCAATGTCAAACTCACTTAGAATCAGGACCCATTTTGCCAAACATCCTGTTAATGTTGTTATACTCAAAAGGTACTTTAGAGGATCAATCTTAGCAATGAGCTTCACTGTATGAGAGAGCATGTAGTGCCTTAATTTTTGTGATGCGAAGATGATTGGTAAGCATGCTTTTTCAATAAAGCTATAATTGAGATCATAGGCGACTAATGTCCTACTGATGTAATAGATAGCCCTTTCTTTCTTGGTTTCATCTTCTTGTGGCAGCAATACTCCTAGGGATGTAGTTATGGCTAAAATGTATAGGAGTAGGGGATTTCCATGAATAGGCACCATAAGAATAGGTGGAGTAGCCAAGTATCCCTTCAATTATCTAAAGTTTGCTTCATAGTGTTCATCTCATTTGAAGGTAACCCCTTTATGTAGTAGCTTAGTAAAGGGTTATGCCCTATCTAAAAGTTTGGACACGAATCTCCTAATGGACTGGAGTCTCCCTTGTAGTGTCCTCATTTGACTGATGTCTCATGGAGGATTCATCTCTAGAATAGCCTTCACCTTTGTAGGATCTACCTTGATTCCCTTTGCTGATACTATGAATCCTAGGAGCTTCCCTGATTGGACCCCAAAGGCACATTTCTTTGGGTTGATCCACAGTTGAAACTATTCCATTCGATCCAAGATCTTTCGTAGGTTAGAAATGTGAGTACTTCTTTCTTTGGATTTAGCCAATGTGTCATCTACATAGTCCTCTATGTTCTTGTGCATCATCTCATGGAATATTGTTGTCATGGCTCTTTGATATGTTTCACCATAATTATTTAACCTGAAAGGCATGACATTCCAGCAAAAGGTGCCCCATGTGCATGTGAATGGAGTTTTCTCTTGATCCTTAGGGGCAATTTTGATTTGATTATAGCCTAAGAATCCATCAATTAATGAATACATCTGGAAGCCTGTTGTAAGGTCTATGATCATGTCAATGTTTGGTAGAGGGAAGTCATCCTTCAGACATGCTTTATTCAGATCTCTAAAGTCCATACAGATCCTGATAGATTTATCAGATTTAGATATGGGGGCCACATTGGATATCCACCCTGCATAGGCAATGACTCTGATAAATCCAGCTTTCAACAATTTTTCTAGCTCTGCTTTTACCAATAATGCAACATGAGGATGCATTTTTCTAAGTTTTTGTTTTACGAGCTTGATCCTGGGAGCTATAGATAAGTGGTGCATGATGAGATTAGGATCTAGCCTTGGCATATCAGTATAAGACCATGCAAAGTTAATCTTCTTATCTTTCAGGAACTTTGTAAACTGTACCTTCTCCTCTTCTGATAAAGATTGTGCAAGGTGAATTATTTGAGGATTTTCAACAGTGCCCAAGTTTAGTGGCTATGTTGGTTCAATCAGTACCGAAGATCTTTCCTAAAAGTGCTTAGGGAGGATATCAAGAGTCTCATCCTTTGGCACCTCGGAGAGGTTTTCACCATTAGATATGTCTTTTTTCTTTACTATTTTGGGATATGATACTACCATACAGTCATTTTCACCATCAGTCCATCTTTTCTTTTTATTTTTCAGTTTTTTACTAAGAAACCTGATATCCTCCTATGACATGTTCTCACTCCTTTCACTAGTGGAAGAAGGGTAGGGTTCACAAGCATTGAGATAACATGCTAGGGTGTGGTCATTCAGAAAGTTGGGGATAGGAGTAGGATCTATTTCAGTCCAATCAATTAGGTTTGGAAGTACCAATTTTAGGGAGTCAGATTCTGGGAAGGATAACATCGTGTTAGCATCAAGACCATTAACCGACATGACATGATCTGTTAAGTTAATTTCTTTAATATTTAGATCAATAAGAGTGAGATCGTCATTAAAAGGGTTGTTGTTAGTCATAAGAGGACCAAACTCTAGTGACTCATTAGTAGAAATCTCATCATCATCTCTCCGTAAAAGGAGGCTTCTTGCTTGTAGCCTATGAAATTCATCTAGACTTATGTATTCACCAGTTTCTCCATCAGTGATCAGGGGATGGAACTCTTCTTCTACTTCAGGAGGATCAGTATCATTGAGAGGAGTGCTAGATTGTTTATGAGGAGCTGAAAAAGCCACAAATGTGAATTGTATCTATTCCAATATCCTCAGTGGCAATAGATAGCTCTTCCCATTCATAGTCATGAGAGTCCATGACATCATCATCAGATCTTTTTAAGTATTCAACAATGGTTATCTGATGTACCTGGTTAGCTGCTTATAGATCAAAATGGGGTAGATCAAGGACATGTGAAATTGTGACCAATTGCCCCCAGTTAGGATGTAGATTCTTTTGGCGGGGTACCTCTTGAGTTATTGTTGCTATGGTGTCTCCTACCTATTGAATGGGAGGGTGTGCTAGCAAAGGGGTGTGCATATCTTGTGGTACCTCAAAGATAGGTACATAGTGTTCTCCTTAGTAGTTAGGGTCCTATGTGCCAACATGTAATAATCTCTCATAGGACCACTACTCTAGTTTGTATGTTTCATCACTCCCTTTATCTAAGTGTGGGTTGTCTTTTGAAGCAGGTTCATTAGTTTTGGCATTAAAACCCAGTCCTGTCTTATCTCTGGTATTTTAGAACTCCATGGTTATAGGTTCAATAATCCCTCATCTTGTGTCATTTAGAGGTCCTTTTCCTTTGTATCCCATCTATTTGAGGAAATCATATCCCTTTCCATACTGTTCTAGAGATATCTTCACATGTTTGACTTTGGCCTCGACTGGTTCTCCTTTGTAAAGCCAGTCCAAGACTGCCTGTTCTTCTGTGTTATCTGAAGAAGGTGTGGATGCCTTTACCATGCCAGTTGCTTTGTGTACTTCTAGCTCCTTGGATGCTATAGGTGTGAATATTGAGGAAGGTTTTCCGTAGGATCTTGGTGACACTGGAAGTTCTTTCAATGAGGGAGTTAGGTCCAGCTTGTACTCTCCGATACCTATTTCTTCAAGTTTTAAGGTTTTTCTAAAACCCTTCATAACCATGTCCTTGGTAGTTTTAGGAGCCACAAAATCCATAGCCTCTTTGTTGTGTGGGATCATGCTACCTACTTTGATATTGTTGCAAGTGTAGTTAGCATCTGCAGGAATCATCACTTCCACCCCATTATATGGGAATTTTATGCATTGGTGGTAAGTGGATGGTATAGCTTGCATTTTGTGAATCCATGGTCTCCCTAGTAGGATATTGAAGGCCAATGGTAGATCCAGAACTTGACATATGATGTTCCTCTCAATAGATCCAACTCTGATAGGTAGAACAATAAGACCTCTGGAGGATCTTTCTTCCTCATCATAAGCTTTGATGGTGATTTTGCTTCTAGATTCAAGTGTTTGTTCTAAGAGACCTAGTCTCTTGATTAGATCTAGTGTACAGATATTCAATCTTGTGCATCCATCTATCAATACACATCTAACATGGGATTTATGAATAAGGACTTCAATATGGAGGGGTTGATTATGTGGATGTGTCAATGATTTATCATCCTCTTCAAAAAATGAGAGGTAGTGTGGTGCTGAGATGTGATTGACCATCGCTTGGAACTTGTCTATATTGATATCCTTTGGGACATTAGTAGCATGTAGAGCTTGTTCTAGGATTTCCCTATGTACTGTGGATATTTTGAGCAACTCAAAAATAGAAATTTTGGTAGAGGTTCGTTGCAATTGGTCTACCAAGTCATATTTTTCTCTAGGAATAGTAACCATGTGTTTTGCTACTAGTTTAGAAATAGTTACAAGAGGAACCTTGGATGTTGACGTCAGTTTTGGAGGTCATTTGATTGTAACCTGTGCTTGGCTCCATGTTACATCATTCAAGTGGAATGTGACACCTTTAATTGTGACTACATTGATGGATTCGGTTTTGATGTCAAACATAGTGATCACATTGTCATTTTTGGAATAGGTGTAGTTTACCTCAATACTGTTCCCTTTAGATGTTTCTCCTTGATCATAATTAGGAAAGGGTTTGTTGAATGTTGTATGATCCTCATTGGTAGTGTGTCCATCTACTTTGATCTTACCTCCTTTGATGAGGTCTTGGATAACATGTTTAAGCTTGAGAAAATTATTAGTCTTGTGTCCCTTGTTTTTGTGGAAGACACAATAGGAGTTATCATCCCACCACTTGGGTTTGACCATTGGTTCCCACGGTTTGGAATCTGGGATAGATAGAACTTTGTTATCCAATAGTGTTTTTAGAACAGTCTCAAGAGGTTCTCCCAAAGGAGTGAATGCACTTTGGGGTTTTGATGTCCATGTCCGACCCTTGCTATTATCATTGTTTGCTTTGGGTACGGGAGTTTTTACCTTATCATCCTTGCTTTCTTGCATGCCATTGGTTAGATTGAATACCTCAGGTTTAGGATTAATGTTAGAGGCATCAACCACTCCATCATTAACAACATTTTTGTTTTGTTTCCACCATTTAGGCTTGGAGTTGGAGTTATTGGTCTTGTTTTCATTTTGAAGGGTGATCTCTCCCCTTTTTACCATGACTTCCTCAACATGGAGGAAACTTTTAATCATTCTATCGAAGCTTGGAGAATCTTGCATTTGAAAAGTGTAGTTCAATTCAGGAACTAGATTATTAACGAATATCTCCATCTTCTCTATTTTGGGAATGGCTCTTGAATATCGTGTAAAAATATTCCTCCATCTTTGTAGGAAGTGTGTAAATGATTCTCCATTTATTTTTTTGATATTACATAGGTCCATCATAGTTACATCATGTTGGATGTTGTAGGAGTAATGTTGGATGAATCATTGGATTAACTCCTCAAATGTCTTGACCTTGGGGTTCAGTTTTTAGAACCACTCCATGGAATTACCTTCTAGACTTCCTGGAAATAGTCGCATGAGGTATGTAGGTTCATGCATGTATTCTATGCTAAGAGCATAGAATTCCCTCACATGGTCGTGTGGGTCAGTTTCTCCTGTGTACTTGTCATACTTTGGTCTTGCCACATTGGGAGGAAATGGGAACATAGTGATACTCTTGTCAAAGGGGAATGGACAAATGACATCCAAAGAGTATTTTGTTTTAGGTTTCTCCTTCTCTTGTTTGAGGTTTATGAGCTTTGTCTACATCAAATTGATTTGTTTGGTGAGAATAGATATCAGATTTGGTACCTCCTTTTCTTTGAGTTTTTCTACATCATAATCCTTAGGTAATTTATCACCTATGGACGCTAGATGGAGGTAGTACTTTTATTTATCATCATCAATTATCCGTTCCAATATCTTATGGAACCTCTTACTCTATTTAAGTTTTTCATACTCATCTTCGGGGATCTCTCCTTCACTGGCCGATCCAAATGGGTCACGTTCAAATTTGGGTCCTTCTTCCTCATCTGTATCTTCAGGATTTTGGTGTTTGTAATCATTATATTCCTCAAAGGCCTCACTCAATCTGTGAGTGTCGCTATCCATTTGAGGGGAATCTATATCGAGAATGGAACTACGAGAAGTTTCTCCTTGAAAGTGGTGTTTTAGGAGGCACTTTTGATCCTTTAGTTGTGTACTTGTTGCATCTTTTGTTAACCATGAAGTTGTTTCATGACTTCGTCAACATTTTCCAAGAGTGCCAGTAATTTTTTTGAACCGTTCAAGTGGGCGTGTCTAGGTAGAAGTAATTGTTTATTGTTGGTGGATGTAAATGATTCCGGTGTCAGAGGGTTATAATTCCCTGATAGTGAGCTGGGAACCAAGTTGTTGTTAGAAAGTGGGTAGACCGCACATATTGAACTGATCATGAAAGACTAACTAAGCATGCAAGGTGGACATCTCGAAAAGTTTTGAAATTCCAATAGGGAGACCAGAAAAGACAACAGGAACTAGCTAAAGAGCCAAAAGGGTATCCTAATAAATTGAGACTTTCTAAAAAAAACTTCTACAAGTACCCACTATCTTGAATGTGAGCTCCTAGATGCGAGCCTCTGATGACACCCGATGCGAGCTAGCACACCGGATGTGATCCCAAATACCAGATGTGATTTGGGAAATCTGGGATGTGATCTTATGATGTTTTTGTTAATCTTGGTCAGTTCTAAAAAGTTCATTTTAGAAGTACGTAAAGTTGCTTGTTTCCAAATTGCGTTAGGAGGTGTCGTAATGTGTGAAAAACACTTGTACTCCAGGGTTTAAAATTTGTTGATTGTTTTGAGGAGATTATCTTTTTAATGATCTTTTGAACATGTTAAATAGTTTTACATTGTTAGGAGGGTGAAAAAAACACTCATCTTTTCCTATTCTCTACGTGGATGATGAAAATCTTTGCTCGTTGACTCAGGTACACACTCAGATGCTAATCAAAATGCAACCATCACCAAGTACACAATGGCTCTAGTCATGATGTTGTATTAGCTGACTCCAAATGAAAGTGAGGACATAATATGATGAGTGTCTTGGGGCAATTACTTTTTTCCTTGCACAAAGATTATCACCCTTTCGAGGGTGAATCAGGAATTCTTTCAGTTGAAGTTGTTGTAGATTATTGTAGCCATAAAAAATCTTTAAAACAAAAATGAATAGAATTATTCCTCTTTCAAGAGGAAGAGAACCAACTCCAAAAGTGCAACACTTCTATGTTATCAAATTTCAACAAATAAATTACAGTAAAATGTTAAAATTGGATTCTTAAGGAGTATAATATAATCCATTCTACACTAGGATTGATTTTGGTAGCTCAAATTTACCTACATAAAACTTCTTGCAAAAATTAATATAATAAGCTTTCCAAGACCTCCAATTTATAGAGAAACCAACAAAGGAGGCATGCCTAAAATAGATGGGTCATCCAAAACCAAGTGGCACACTTTCCAACAACCTAGAAACATCCTATTTCTACTTACATAATTTTCTAGGATTTTACACATATCTCAAAATTTAGGAGCCCAATATTTCCTATTCTAAGGTGTGAGAGGTGTTCTTACAATCCTAATAGTTGTTATACATATACATAATAATTTATAACACTTAAAACTATAAGAAATATTATTATTCTTCTTAAATTTTAGAGATTCTATACATTTCCTCATCATCAAGCCCATTAGGAATTCATATTTCCTCATTCTCAGGGGTAGAAGGAACCTAAACTACATCCTTATAATGTGTATCTTATTTATATAGCTACACCTCAATAGTGGTAGGTTTCATCTTTGTACTTAAATAATACTTCTATTATAGAGAACCTTCTCAATCAATGGATCCCAAATCTTGTATCCTTTTATTCTAACACTATAGCCCATAAAGATGCACTGAACGCCTTTTCTCTGGAACTTTTATCTTTTATCATTTGGTACATGATAATATGTCTCAAAACCAAATACTCTAAGATGTCTCATTGAAGGCTTATTTCTTGACTACACTTCCATAGGTGTCTTATCAAAAAGTGTTGATGTAGAAGTTGTGTTTACCAAATAGTAGGTAGTGGCTATAATTTTGGCCCAAAATATGTTTAAGGCTAACATCACTAAGCATACTCCGAGCCCTCTCTATCAACATCATGTTCATCCTCTATGCAACTTAGTTTTTTTGAGAATTGTATGGAATTGTCTTATGCTTCTCACTCTCATGATCCTTATATAACTTGTTGAGATATGTTGATAAAAAATTAATTCCATTCTCCATCCTAAAACACTTAATCTTTCTACTAGTATAAATTTAAACAAGATTCTTAAACTCCTTAAACCAACTAAAGGCTTTAGGATTTCTTTTGAGAAAGAAAAAAATGCCCTAATACTATAGTCATCAATTAATGAAAAAAACTACACAAATATATAAATTAAAGGAATATTTTATACACTAGAAACATCTAAGTGTACTAGATCTAATAAGCTAGAAGACTTGTGAGAACTCAAAAAAATGAACATGATTTTGTTTATTGTAGATGAAAAGTTCACAAAAGTCAATCTCAAGATTACAATCACCAAGCCCCGCAATGAGACATTTATTCTTTAGGTTTCTGAGACCCTTCTCACCCATGTGACCAAGTCTTTAGTGCCATAAATTTGTCTTCCCCATTGAAAGCTTCATTTCTAAATCATTTTCACCCTTAGTTACCCCAAAAGAACAATCATAAAATGTAGAGGCAATATAACTCTTCATAGCTTAATTTGATAGTGGGGATGAAGAATCCAACACCCTTTTCCTCATCTCCACAGAAGTCCTATTTCATTCTACAATGCATGCATCCCTCTTATAAAAGGTGTGAATTTGAATATCCTTAGCAAGCACATTAAAACATCCAGTAACCTTACATCCACCCTACAAAGAAACAACCTACACACATACATCACTCAATTTTCTTATAGAAAGTATGATTTGTTCCAAGCTTGGGATATGTATAAAAATATCGATCCCCTTAATTATACAACCAATGAATCTAATCTTTAATCTTCAAAACCAATAAACTTCAGATGTGATTCATCACTAAGATACACATTCCCACAATCATATTCTTCAGACTTTGTAGCCAACTATGATGTGAGGTCATATGGAAATATGAACCCAAATATATTATCCACCCATATTTTATGCATGTGTTTCTAAGGCTACAACAAAGGATTCATTTTTTTCCTAAGAGAATTTGTCTAAATCTAAATTAGAGGGATTTATCTTCTTCTTCTTTTTATTCTCCTTATATTCTTTTTGGAAATGGCCAATTTTTCTTAAGTTCCAACACTTCACCTTAGAATTTTCAATAGAATTAGATCTCCCTTGGGATGTAGATGTGTCTCTTTCATCTTTACTATCCTTTTTTCCTTTCTCTTTTGATCTTAAATGAATCACAAAATCTTCCTTAAATATCTTATAATTCAACCTCTATATCTCCCAAGAATGTAATGATGCTACCACCTCATTCATCTTGAAATTGGTAGTTATACTCCCAATAACCATGAAAATATAGGCCCATGATTTTGACAAAGAACACAATAGAAGTATGGATTGATGCTCCTGGGCATGTACACCAACACAGTGAACAAAAAAGTGGACACTCACCTAAAAGAACATGAAAATGCACCTAAAATGTTTGGGTTATTTGAAAATTCAAATAATGTAAAAGCCTTATGGCTCAAAAAATTTAAGCCATGACATATACATATTTTTTAAAATAAAACCTTTATCACATTAATAATGTAATTTGTTTTTGGAATGTTTGGATATGTTATTACTGATGTCAACATGTGTCTATTAAGTAATTTGGACAGTGGTGCAGTATGTTTAGAGGTACAACAAGGAATGGTTTCTACAGATGAGGAGTTCTGCACCTCGTGGGCTTATGTAGATGTTTTCTACTTGGCTCATGTAAATTTTTAGAGGTTGACATGTAGATTTGGGTTACTTATGAGATCACAAATAGTTGCTGGCTATTTTCCTTTCTGCTAGTGAAGTGATGAAGTTATAGGAATTTCTTTGATGAGAATGCTCAGGTTGATATTTTTGGTTGCACATGTGGGAATATGATTAGGACATGGTGAGGTATCCTCAACTCAAAAGGTTTGTGATTCAGAGATTCGCAAGGCATATTTTTTTTTCATGGAGGTAGTTGAAAATGTTCTTGAGGTTTAAGCGTAAAATGTTGGAAAATCTAGTGGTTGGGATGGATTTGATTGTTTGTGTGTTATTCATGATTCCCAAGGATGTTCTTGTATTTTTTCCTACTGATTTGGCAATCTACATCGATCATGGTGATGAGATTTGAAGTGTTTTATAGTTGATGTTGGTTTTTCTTGTACTCTTGGCTGACATGAATTAAAAAATAGTTTATGATTGATTGGTAAGATGTTTTAAGGTGGTGTTATGATCTCAAGGAGTTTGATAAGGATTAAATCTATGTTTTGGTTGACATACTTGATCAAAATTATTATTTTTTGGTGTGGTGGATTGAAAATTTGATGAATTAGGGAAAAAATTGTCTATGTACAAGTATGTGGATGATTTTGGATGCCTATGATTTCTTGTAAATAAGTTGTCCCAATCTATAGAAGGTTGAATTACTCATCAAAAGTTGGCAGACAAAATTACAACAAGAGATTTGTGTTGTGAATTATTGGAACTAACCTTTGCATAAGGTAGATGCTACTATTCAATTCATAAAATTTTAGATTATTGTCTAATTGACCATTGTAGTGGTCTTGTAAGGTTATAAGTCTTCCTTTGGGTTGTAGCCCAAGGCATTTTTGAGCAGTGATCTCTAGGTAGTGTGCCTGAATTCATGTGCATTCCTCTTTTGTAATAAGTTTTACTTCTAACAAGGCATTTACTTATTGTGGGTTCAAGACCCACCATGGTTTTCCCAGTTGGGTTTTTGTGATAAAAAAAAACTCTATGTTGTGTTGTGGATGTGTTTCTGATTCATTCATGCAAGCTTAACTCATTAAGATAAAAGATAATTTTTTAAAGTTTTAAGGTTTTTGAAGTTTAGGAACAACTGATTCATCTCCCCCCTCTCAGTTATTCGTTGACATATTTGTTAAATTGGTATAAGAGCCTGGTCCCTTGAAGGAAGCTTAACAACTTGAGGGTGATCTGAAGATGGTAAATTATAAGAAGGATAGTCCAAGGTTTGATGCACCAACTATACATTATGACAGAGTCACATGATTGTCCATCTTAGATACATTGATGAAGATTGTTGGAGGATTACTATGTCTACTTATATTGCTCTTGCAAATCCTAGTACACCATAAGAGATCTATGATGCTAAATAAAATATCAATGAAAAGGAAGCTTTGTTGAGTGCCTTGACTGATTCCAAAATGACAAATGTCATGGAGTTAGAAATTGCTAATGAAATTTGGGAGATGTTGCAGACCTTATGTTGTTTCCTTTTCTTGCTAACATGAAAATATTTCCTCAGAGGGTTCACTCTATTTATCCCTGACACTGACCAAGCATAGAGTAGAACAACATAAACAAGGTTTTGAAACCTCCTACACTTTGAGCTCCACAAACTCGGGCGGGATTACCCTTGAAAACTTAGAATAATGAAATCTCTAAATTTTTCTAGTTTGTTATTGATGGAATTATAGGGACTGGTCACTGTAACTTTTATTAAAACAGACCAGACTGAAAGTAAAGGTTGATTTTAATGATGATAGTCATTTGATTGAATGAAAAATAGACTAGTGCTCAATCCTAGGGTATGGAGTCATCTATGAATAGTTTTTAACCAGCATGATTAGAGACAAAACTTAAGGCAATTACAGGATCTGACACAAACATAGATATACCTTATATATCTACCTCAGTACACTTAGCCAAATTAATCCATCAAATTCATTTTCTACCTGAAACTTTATTGAAATATATCTAAGGTATTTTTATATTCTTTCCTTGAAAGAACCCTAGAAGTATTTCATAATCTGCCTGACAGATCTGTAAATTGAAAACATTCCTAGAACATTCAATTTAGAAAAAATTCAGGATGCAGAAATGAAGAAAGAAAACTCATTAAATGCTTCAAAAACTGTGAACTGGATTTTATTCAAAAGTCATAATTAGTTATTACATTCAACAGACATTTCTCCAAAAAGACTTGATATATTGGTTCTCAAAACCGAAGTTTACAATTGACTTAGTATTCCTTTCAAACATAAAAATGACCACCTATCCCAGTAGTCTTGGAATCCTTTTATAGCATAAGGATGCAACAAGCTACCGACATACTGGGAAGGATTACAAAACTTCTTGCAACAACTTTGCAACAAACTAGAAACAAAATTTTGCAACCGA
>MU228111.1:733002-754493 GCA_018584345.1 Thuja plicata
CCCACAAAATTCTCCACTACTGCAATAATAAAGTGTACCTGTTAAGGTTACAAATGTTGATTACAAAATGTAATCTACCCTGTTAAAGGTCTGCCCTGTTAAGAGCTTAAGATCATTACAATCTACCTTGTGAAAGGATTTGAAACTTACAATGAAATAAGCACTCTGTTAGGAGATTTAAGAAAGGTCTGCTAGAACCACTCTATCAAGAGACTTTCACTTGATACAATGATTAGAATGTCTCAAGTATTGATCCTTCGATGTGCACTCTAATGTTGATGATGGATCTCCTCTTTTCAGTGCCTTCTATGATCTCATAACCTGGTATTTCTCTTCTCTACTATTCACTGTGTTATTACTCTGCTTTTGAACAAAATAACCTTCTGTGCATTTCACTTGAAAATGCAGTCACTTAGACAATTGTTTTACTGTCTCTTACACACACAAAATAGGGTTTCAAAGCAATCTAATATACCTATACAAATCTGATAGCGAGATCTGGATCAATGATCAAGATCCAATATCCATTCCTTGATGGTAAAACAATTAAATGTTTACAATGAGTCATGCATAGGATAAAACAATTAAATGCATACACAAGTCGGCCCAAAATTCTTATATGAGTCAGTTGGATCACTAATCCTTGAAGTTTGTATCAATCCTGACAAGTACACAAAAATTTTCCTGCTCGGCATTTAACATCCATGTCTCTACTCGGTTCGGCAATGTAAATAAGCTCGGCAATGTAACTAGGCAAACTGAAAACTGCTCGGCAATGTTGCTTGGCCTTGCATAGTTTTAGCTCGGCCACAGTGATAGCCAACTAAAAATGCCTAATTGAATGACTAAGTGTTGGTCACTAATCATCAACAAAGCTTAGAGATTAACATAATTGAGACAAATTTTCAAATCCATGCTCTCATCTTGAGCCAGATTAGATGCGAAAAAGTTCATTTGTGTAGTTTTTCCTTTGAAGATAATTTCTCATCCATTTATGATAGTCCTTTTATAATAATCATATTTACATGAAAATAGAAATTTGAATTTTAGTGCTATGGTCCACGGATATCTAAAAAATTCATGTGAATTGAAAGAAAACTTAACTTGATCCTATTAAGGCTTACTACATGCAAACCAAGCCAAAGGAGAGATAGAAACTAATAAAACATACTCAATTATTAAAATCCATATTATGAGACCATGTCAAACCCAACTTGACTAAAAAATTATGTTTCTTAAAACAAATGAATCTAATTTAATGTAGAATTTTGGCCATGTATCAACTTGATACCTCCTTCCATCTCTAGCATTATTTTTATGTCACTCTAAAGAAATGTTTATTTCATAGAAACACTAGTCAATTTGAAAAGTTGACACTAGTGACAAGACCCCTTTTCTACATACCCCAAAACTAAAAAAGGGAAAGGAAAATGAACCGATCAGTAGCATATTAAGGTTGGCGGGACTGAGAAGACCTGATTACCATTGGCCTTAAAATCCAAAATATGATTGATGGTATTTTTGAGCTTCATTATAACCCCATTGGAACCTAGATGAAGATCACCACTAAATATGTATGAGCTAAATGAATATCACCATTTAATATGTATGTGAGCTCAGTTGTCGCTAAAAATTAAATAATTCATATGAAAATATAATATTTCAACTAGAACAAATTTTATTTTACTGCCCTATATCCACCTCCATAGTAAAAATATGTGTACCCTCTTCATTGACTTCCTCCATCCTATTTTCTTCCTACACCAACAATGGATTATTTTAACCTTACAAATACAAAAAAAGTTGTATGCAATACACAACAATGAGTGGCGTTTAATGGCAATGGTTGGTGAATGGAAGGAGGAAAATCAATATGGGTTGAGTACGCCATACTCATTTCCTAGAACCAGGATACACTTGTCATTTTTAATTTCAATACCACCATGTCTCCACACACTCTAAGGTTATACTTCCATTGAGAGAGAGAGAGAGAGAGAGAGAGAGAGAGAGAGAGAGTAGATTCACCAATAATAATGGTGAAGGTATTTGTAAATCCTTGTTATAAATTTGAAATCTACATCAAGGGGTCTTAGCTTAAGAATGTCCACTGCTCCAAGTGCATTACTCATAAAAAGATCATTTCCACTAGAATTTTATTTCATATAAGCAACTGATAGTGAAACTATCCCTTCTAGAACCCATGGATTACCCCCTATTATCTTGTGCCACTTTCCCATAGATCGCTAACTACAGACAATTCATTGCACAAGGTCAACATTTATATCAAATGCATACAACTACTAATAGATGATAAATTGGAGACAAGAGATAATATTAATGGGGAGGTACTTGAAGCAATATGATTTCACAGAGGGAGAATCCCCTACCGCATGTAATGCCCCGCCAAGGAACCCAAGAGAGATTAACCTAGAACATGTCACTATGTGTGCTGAATAATTTTTTTTTTAAAGTTAACATAAAGAAACATACATTCATGCAGAAGCAATTACCATTTATACACATGTCTTACACTCACATAGATTACACGGCTCAAGGGTTCCATGACGTTGAATTACTTAAAGAAAAACACAACTAACAATATAACAAAAGATTCCATCTGATTAAACATAACAAATACAACTTACATAACCATAGTTACATCCTCATGGATAACCATGAAACCACCATAACACACATCCACTGCATATGTCGCAGGGTATGTGGTAATCACTCTAATCTACTTAATATACAATATCCAGATTAGGTATCACATGCGATACTCTAATACAAGATTAAAATAATAGAATTACATAATAAATGATGAAGGAACATAAAGAGCTCATTTGTAAGGAACCATCAAGCACCTGGTACAAGGACGTCGAATCTCAATGGGTAAAGAATCACTACCACCCATCTGTGTGGAACCACAAAGGTCCACCCCACCATGCTAAGGAGATAACAACAGATCCCAATCGGATATCCAAACCCAAGAAGGAATAACCTCTAAGCAAGGGATCCTGATAGCTCTCTAATCCAGTGTACTAATCATCATGAAAGGTAAGACTCACTAATCCAGAGGCAATTGACAGTGTAGGAAATCTAGACTGTGTAAAGGAAGGTGTCATCATGTATGTCTAACCCTTAAGTTCAGCCCCGATAATCACAATGGATTCCAACACCTAAGTGACCATACACGGAGCCAATGACCTCTCAAACTAACAAGATCACTAACTATGCCCAAACCCGCACCTCGTAAGTGGGCATGCACTATCTCAACCTCCATCTCAGTCTTTACTAGCACTCAAGCATGGGTGAGGAGAATCATATCTTATTAGTTCATTTTAATCTCTCAGTATGTCTTTAGTTATCACTTATTAAGAAACTCTACAATAAGCAATCTAGTAGCCTCTTACGGACACGACGCTTATTGCATGACACCTCCTACTACACATCTAGGTAACCTACCCTAGGCTCAAAGATCCTAACAGATCTAGCATAGGTCACAACGCTAGTGTACCCCAAATCAGTATCCCATACAACAGGAATGGTCACATAGGTACACTAACAGATAGCAGAATCGAAAGGGTCACATGGTCAGTTTAGGGTAATAATAGATAACACACATGCCATAAAGTAACAAAAAAGATAAACACTCCCCACCAGCCTCTGTATATATCCTACGTCATCTAATGCCCCCAAAAGTAATACATACAAGCACAAGATACCCATAATGATACATAGAGACAAAACATCTTAAAAGACTGAAAAATGAACTATATCCATTTAATCATTCATAGATAGCTCATACATAAACTTCATCTAATCAATAACTCAATCTGGAATAGTTAAGGTAATTTGCATTAACTCCATTCAAAACTACCTCTAGAAATTAAGTAAACTAACCAAAACACATTCATTAATTATCCCAAATTAATTATCTGAGCCTAATGTCTCAAATCACTTCAAATTACAATCCACATTGATTAACTTCAATTAAATAATCACATATCTAATTAAAATTAACCATAATGTGCCTATTAATTAAGAATAATATTCACATATCAATAAAAGTTAATAATACTCATTTTAGCAACTAAATATTTTATTAAATAACCATATTATAAAATTAATATAATATGAACCATCCATATTATAAATTAATTAGTGATTATATTTTTAAATATAACATAAATTAATTAATAAAAAAAATTAATATACCAAATAAACATTAACTAAATTTAATATAAATTAAAAATGAATTACATAAAAAAAATCTACCATTTTAAAAAAAACGAATGCAATAAATATATATTGTTTTGTTTGTTTTTGATAAACAAAATTTTTTAAAAAAAAATTAAAAATGATTTCATGTGGGGGGATCCATGCGGTTCCCCCCCACCCTCCTTTTTCCTTACGGCAACTGTCGTAGGCAGTACCGGGTCCGCGGTCTGGCCTATCGTGGGCAGAGCCGTGACCTGCTGTCGACGGTCCATCCTGCCGAAGGCAGTGCCGGTACCGGCCGTAGGCGGCCCGGCCCTGCCGCGGGTGGGGTTGGTGGGTGGAGCCCACCGCCCCCCCGTGTTTATTATTTTTTTTAAATATTTTTTTAAATAAATTTTAATTGTGTTTTTTTAAAACAAAGAAATTTGTTTGTAGTTTTTTTTTTATTCATTTAAATCCGAAAACAAAATTTACAAGAAAAGAAGGGTATTTTTTTTTTTTTTTCACCAATCTGTGTAAAAAACAAAGAGTTTATTTTTTTCAAATGATTTAATTTTTTTACAATGAAAATGCATAGAGCTAAATATTTATTTTTTTCACTATAGTTAGGACTATAGGCAGGGTTTAATTTTTTGATTTCAAGTGGATTTATAGGAGATCCATTCACGAAATTTTGACAACATAACTATACTATGCTAAGAAAGACATAATCATGAAAATGATAGATCTAAGCTTCTAATAAACCCCTGAAAACATCGAAACACAAACAAACCATAAATTTAATTTCCTCTATAGTTTAAACTATAGGAAGGATTAATTTTTTTGTTTTCTAAGAGATCTAGAGGGAATTTCTTCCAGAAATTTTGACAGCATAACCCTACGATGCTAAGAACACATAGAATGAAATAAATTTAGATCTAGGGTTTTAATGAACACCCAAAAATGTATAAACAACAATAAGCCATTTAAAAGTCAAAATAACAAACATGCACTAAATCATCATAGAAAACTTCAGATCTACAAAATTGAAACTATACATGGCAAATGAAACCTACCTTGATTTCAATGCAAGAAATGAAAGAATGTAGCTTGGAAGATGAAAGTAAATCTGAAAACCCTCAAGCCCAATTCAACCACAGATCTGGCAACTATGAAGATCCGAGCACACACAAGCAAGAAAAATCTCAAAAACTTCAAAGCAACAAGTAACCACAACAATCCACAATCCTTCAAAAACCCCAAAACACCAAGAGCTCTCCAAATCCAAAAAACCCGTTATGAGAGAAATGGGAGGAGAATTCTCCAAAAGAGAATCAACTTCCCCTAATTGTGCAACCCCTCATGACAACTCCCTATTCAATCCCTAAATTAACTCCACTCAAAAATGAAAGTAAATCCAAATTAAATAAATAAAATATTCTTTATTGCCACAACTCAACTTTGACTCCTAATTTCAAGTTGAGATATATAAATTTGAAAATACTTTTTCAACACATTCATGCACATGTAATTAATAAAATATTAAATTAAATAGATTAAATATTTATGTCACAATAATGCATGCAACCAAATATTTAATTATTTAATTAATCATATAAGCACATTTACTATAGTTTTCAATTAAATATTTAATTAAATTAAAATATTCAAATATTTCAATTTAATTAATTATTTCAAATAAACTTAGGATATAATTAAATAATTAGTTCAACTATAATCCATTAAATCATAGAATATGGAAAATCACTCAATAATCAAAAAATCACCTGAAAGCATAACCAAGCAAAACACATACATACTTAGGAAAGAGGGTATTCAAATTCTATCAACCTAGACAAATCCAGATATGGTAGTCATACTAAAACTCATCCAACATTAGGATGATTAGGATTAGGTTAGGGTTTTGGATCTGTATGTTACCTGCCCTCTTTACCATTGAGATGAATATTTATGGGCACGCTCACTCCCAATTTAGGGAAGACGATGCCCTGTACCTGCAATCTTGTCATAAAAAAAACACACATGTACATGCAAAATAATATCACAAATTATGATAGGGATCGGTCGGACGTGTGGATCTTGCGAAGCAAGTAACTACGCCTCTGTCCTCTACCACAACACCACATCAACAAGTACATCTACATATAAATAACCATACACATGCAAGTATGGGGTAAGTACATCATAATCTGAAATCGTCATATAATAATCAACATGAAAACATCATCACATCTATCTATGCATATGATTAATCCATGACATCATAATCAAGTATCATCATCAAGTGAAATAATAACTCACATGAAAGTAGCCTAAAAGAATTCGGCCAATCAACCAAACCAATGCCCAAAAGAGTATGACATCACAAACTAAAAAGCAAAACATGAGTGGGTATTACACCGCACTCCTCACAAGGGATAGAAAAGCTTTATGAATTGCTAAGATAATGTTGTCAAGTATCCCTTCATTCCACTTATTGTCTCATGGAAAACTTTCCCTTCAGGATGCCAATAAAGAGAGACTAAATGATTCACTTCCCTCATTCTTTACATTATTAAATGCAATTTCCCAACATGGGGAATATATTTCACTCAAAGATTTGATTTTAGACATATATAGATACACAAATATAGATTATACATATATGAAATATATCATTTATAATATATATACATTTACACACACACACACATGACTTTATATGGAATAAATGTGTATGGGTTAAATTGTGATTGCATTTTTACATAAAAATGTGAACTCCCTTTTTGAAGTAAAAGAGAGTATAATATTTGATGTGTACGTGTTTAGGCTTGGATGACAAGCGTTTTCTTGGAAGATTCATTTCCCTTCTTTTGGAAGGTTTTCTTCCAGTCTGGTTTCTCAACTTCATTGTCATCAGGTTTATACATTATCAAGCGGGTATTTGTAAAATTACTGCCATAATTTGACATGTCTCTTAAGCTTTCTAACCATATAACTCTTTTAAAATTTTGAAAAACACTAACATATTAATATTTAATTTATTTTATTAGTGTTTCTAGAATTCTCAGAGACATACATGTACCATTTTTCTAACAAATTTTAACCTACTTGTCTAAATTTAAAATAAAATGTATATTATTATTCTATACTTTGTTCTTACAATTTCAAAAAAATATCATTTTTTGATTAGTTTGGTGCAATTTATTTAATGCACACGAACATGTATATAATTTTTAGGATGCATCCACTTTGAAAAATCCCTAGAAAATACTCAACAAAAAATTACAAAAAAGTAGACAACTTCTAGTACTCACTCTTAACAAGATTGTTGGAAACTACAATTGAAACAATTATTATATTGTCATTGATGTCAAACCTTAACTCATAAGACAGTTGCTATCTTGTACAATGCCATATCAATTGATTGATGAAGAAGATTTGAAAAGAAGAGATAACAAGAAGACTTGGTGAAATGGTTGAGTTATGTGAAACTACAATGGGTACTTGATGAGATCGGACCTTGACAAGGTAATATATTGTTTATCTTAAGTCTAAGTGAAGTTTGGATGACTGCAAGATTAGTCTTGGCTGAGTAACATACCAGAAGATTAAGGAACTTATGTTTGTTCCAAGTGATGCAAGTGTCGATTGAGTGCCAGTACATGTTGAGCAAATTTAGTGTCGATCGAGCATCAATATTTACAAAGTGTCAGTAAATTATTGATTTATCTAGTGATGATCAAGTGGAAGAGCACAGTATTGACCGAGTGTCATTATTTTGATAGTTTGAGAGATTTGAGATCCTAGCTGACATAGTTTATTTTCTTGGGATATGTGAAGTGTATTTAAGATAGGGATGATTGTTGTGGAAAATTAAATGAGCATTTAATATATGTTTAACCATTTTTATGTATGATTTCAAGAAGGATTTTTAGGATGTATTCTACAATGTAGATGGAAATGAAATGTTGGAAGGATTCGTTAGATCTTACCAAAACCTAAGATCTATGGTGATGATTAAGCAGAAAAATATCAAGCTACCTGATCAAAGAGATATCAGATTAACCTAATTGTAGGTTATGTAAGTGTGTGGTATGAGGTTAATTCAGTTGATTGGAAAATCTAAGCAAAAGGAAGAGAAGGCTTAAGAGAGCAGTACAGGACTGGACGATGGTGATTTCTTGAAGGATTTCCAAGTAGATCTAAGTGATAGAGATGACAATGGAGGCTAGTCAGTGAATTAGCATTTGAGCTATAATTGGATCTATATTTTCAAAGTGAGTTATATATTTCAGATCATAATTTGTTGTTACTTTCTAACCATTGTATTAGTTGCAAAATCCTTTTAAATAAGGTTGACCTAATAGTCATATTGTTAAATCCTTTAATCAAGGTGACATCCTAATGGAATGGTCTAAGCCCTCTAACAAGGATCACTTTTAATAGGGAGATTAAATCCTTTAACCGGGTCACATTTAACAATGTGTATTGTAAACTTTAACCAGGTTGGCTTCTCATAGAGCTCACTTCAGAAGAGTGAAAAATTGGTAGCATGTTATTGGTGGTTTTTTCCATATTGGGTTTCCATGTTAAATTATGGTTTCATACTTGTTTTAATGTTATTTTATGTGTTGTACTATTAAGAGTTTTATATTCTGCAAGTTTGTTATATTAGGACAGTAAACTACAAGTTTAGGTTATTGATTATATGCTATAGAGATTAAGTGGATTATTGAGTGGATCTGAGTTGGTTAAAGTGTTTGAAATTTCAATAGGTACATCTGGACCTAGGATAATTGATTCACCCCCCCACCTCATTTATTCTAAATCATTCTAACAATTGGTATTAGAGCTATTGGTGCTTGTAGAGAAAAGTTTGAAGGTACTTGAAGCTAAAGATCAAGATGTATAAAAAGGAGGTACCAAGGCTGAACAAGGAGAATTTCCCTACATGATAAAGTTTGATGAAGTTACACCTAGCTAAAATTGGAGATGCTGCAAAATACTATGAGGAAAATGATTACATAACATTGCCTACATTTATGACAGCTCAGTAGATGAAAGAAAAACAAGAACACAACCAAGCAATGTTGGAGATTGCATCAGCCCTAAGTTATCCTAAATTTGAAGTCATAAAAGATTGCAAAAATGAAAAATAAATGTGATATACACTGGAAACTATCTATGGAGGTGATACAAATGTACTGAGAGCCAAATATGAAAGTTTGAGAGGTAAGTTTGATGAAATGAGAATGCAAGATGGTGAAACTATTGTTCAATATTGTAGCTGAGTTAAGGAGGTTGTAAATGATATTAGAGGAGCTAATGGAACTATTAGTGATGATATTGTTATTAGCAAGGTACTGATAACCTTACTTCCTATATATTCTATTAGAGTATCTGCTATACAAGAACTGAGATGTACTCCTGGTAAGAACTTAAATCTAGAAGGTTTAGTTGGTAGACTTACTACTTTTGAAATATCAAATTTTGATAATTTCACTCCTCACCATGTTGATTCTGTATTTAGATCATAATTGACCCTTCATAAATCAAAGAAAGGAAAAGAAAGACATGTGAATAGCGGCAGTGACACATATGATCAAGACCTTGATGAACTTGAAGCACTTATGGCTAGAAGACTACCAAGAGGAAGAGGAAAATTCAAAGGTAAACTTCCTATAATCTATTTTTCACGTAACAAAGTTGGCCATATTGCAACAAGATGTCTTGATAGGAATGATAAGGATGAGAGAAGAGAAAGAAAGTACAAAGATGAAAGGGATGACATATATTTCAGAAGGTATAAGGACTATAAGGACAAAGGTAAGAAATCTTTCTATATTCTTGAAGAAGAAACTGATAGTGAATCTAATAAATCTGATGAAACTGATATAGAAGTTGTTTATGTTGCTATGAAAGATGATTCTGATGAAGATGAGAAAAATGTACTTATTTCATATATGAATAAAGGTGATAGATGGATAATTGATAGTGGTTGCTCACATCATATGAATGGTGATAAAAGTAAATTTGAAACCTTAAACTATTGTAAAGGTGGTAGTGTTAAATTTGGTAATGGCAAACCATGTCCTATGAAAGGAAAAGGATCAATAAAATTGACTGATAAGATCACACGTGACAATGCCTATTGGGTTGAGGGACTAAACTGCAATTTTTTGAGTGTTTCTCAGTAGAATACTTCTAGATACCAATTTGAGTTCCATCATAGGAAAGCTAAAGTCTTTGATGGTACTGGTGAACTGATTAGAAGTGGAGAACAGACAAGAGGTAATTTGTTTTATCTAGATTTATCTTATGAGACATGTTTGTTTGCACAATATATATGGTTATGGCATAAGAGGTTATGTCATGTGAACTTTGACAATTTGGTAAACATTAGTAAGATGGAAAGAGTAAGAGGGTTACCAAGATTGCAGAAACCTGATAATGTTGTGTGTAAGCAATGTCAGTTGGGCAAAATGACAAAGTCTAGTTTTAAGAGCAAAACATATACTTCTAATGATATTTTGGAATTGGTTCATACTGACCTTTGTGGAATTATTGTTGTACAAAGCTACTGAGGTGATAAATATTTCATATTGTTTGTTGATGATTACTCTAGAATGATGATTGTAATGTTTCTCAAGGAAAAATCTGATGCTTTTCAATTGTTTAAGTGGTATTTGGCAAAAGTTAAAAAAGAGACAGGTAAGATCTTGAGATGTTTGAGATCTGATAGAGGAGGAGAGTTTATATCTAATGAGTTCAACTTATTCTGCAATGATAGAGTAATTAAAAGATAGATGTCTGCTCCAAGGACTCCCCCACAGAATGACATAGACGAGAGAAGGAATAGATCAATAATGTATTGTGCTATAACACTAATGATAGAAAAGAATGTTGCACAAAAGTACTGGAGAGAAGCTGTAAGTATAGGAGTCTATACCTTGAACTAAGTATAAGTCAAGAAAGGTATTGACATTACACCTTATGAGTTATGGTATGGTTATGTACCTAATGTAAAATATTTTAAAGTTTTTGGGAGCAAATTCTATATACTGGAGGACAATAGAAATGGAAAAATTGATGCTAAGAGTGATGAAGGAATATTCATAGGTTATTCCACTAAGAGAAAAGTGTATTAGTGTTTGAATTCTAACACTGACAAAGTTGTGGAAAGTGCAAATGTTAGAATTAATGAATATGTAGAAAAGAATGAAGTGGAATGGAAGCAAGAACCTGAAGATTATAAATCTTTCATTTATATGAACGAAGGAGAGCTCAGTAGTGTGCCTGAACCAGAAAAAGAAGTTGCCACATAGCAGAGTGATGCTGCCGAGAAACGGCAAGAAAATGTCAAGTTACAGAAAGATGTTATTGAGAATCAAGAGGAAATTGTCGAGGAACAAGAAGAGACACAAAAATGAACCTAAAATAAAATTTGATGATGAATTTGAGGAAGAACAATAAGAGAAAAGGAGACTAGAGACTATACTAGAAAATTATGTAAGAATACATCATAAACCAGATCAAATTATTGAAAATAAAGATTCAGAGGTCATGACAAGAAGAAAATTGAAAAATTAGACATGCTTATTATGTGAATTTGAGCCAAAATCAGTGAAAGATGATTTGGGTAATAAGATTGGATATAGGCCATGACTGAAGAGATTGAACAAATTGAGAAGAACAAAACTTGGACACTAGTACCTAGACCAAAGGACAAGAATGTTATTGGAACAAAGTGGGTATTTAGAAATAAGCTGAATGAACATGGAGAAGTTATAAGAAATAAGGCCACACTAGTATGCAAAGGTTATGCACAAGAAGAAGGCATTGACTATGGTGAGACATTTTCCCCAGTTGCTAGATTGGAAGGAGTTAGAACTCTACTGGGTTATGTAGTTTAGAAAGGATTCAAAGTATATCAAATCGATGTCAAATCAACATTTCTGAATGGAATACTAGAAGACAAAATATACATTGAAGATGATGAAGGATTTGTTGATTCAAGCAAGAAGAATATGGTTTACAAGCTACATAAAGTGTTGTATGGATTGCAAGCCCCCAAAGCATGGTATGAGAGATTACACAACTACTTAGTCAAGATTGGATTTACAAGGACAAATGACAACATTAATCTATACTTAAAGTCTGAGAAAGGTAAAGGGATATTGTTAGCTGAAATATTTTTTTGATGATATTATATTTGGAGGACAAAATGTTTTATGCCAATTATTTGCAAAAGAGATGCAAACTGAATTTGAAATGTTTATGTTTGGAGAGATCAAATTCTTTGTTGGTTTGCAAGTATATCAGATGAAGAAAGGTATCTACATTACACAATCTAAGTATATCAAGGAGACACTAAAAAATCTTGGCATGGAGGACTCTAGACCTGTAAGTACTCCTATGGCTACTGGACAAAAACTATCAAATACTGATTAGACAACTAAAGTGAATCAAACCTTGTATAGATCAATGATTGAAAAACTACAATATGTTATGCACAGTATGCCAGATATTGCATTATCAGTTGGGATTGTTGTAATATTTTTTGCAAATCATAGAGATAGTCACTTGATGATAGTGAAAAGGATTCTGAGATATTTGAAAGGTACAGAGGACTATGAATTATATTATAAGAAGAATGAGAAGTTTGAAATGAAAATTTACATAGATGCAGATTGGGTAGGTAATGTTGATGACAGAAAGAGCACAAGTGGAGGTGCATTCTTTTAGGAAAATGATTACTCTCTTGGAAAAACAAGAAACAAAACTATATTTCTCAATAAAAAACAAAGGTTGAATATGTCACAATAGTAGTGAATTGTTCAAACATAGTGTGGATCAAGAAATTTTTGAAAGGTATGAAGGAAGAGATCACAAAACCATTTTTTATTTTTTGTGATAACACTAGTGCTATAAATATTTCAAAGAACCCTGATGCATACAAAGACCAAGCATATTGCTATCAAGTATCATTACTTGAGAGAGCTGGTACAAGACAAAGAAGTAAGACTTGAATATGTTAATACAAATGAACAAATGACAGATATATTTACTAAGGCTTGACCTAAGGATGCTCATGAGTATCTAAGAGGCAAATTAGGGGTGATTCCCCTATCTGAGGATAACTAAGATCATATGGAGTGGTTGCATTAAATGTATTACATAGATTATATGACAGATTGATGCAAAAGGTGGTCACACTTTAGGAGTTGCCTAAAGCTGTGAAGTGTTAAGCAAAAGATATTGATCAGTCATAAGCAAGATGACAGAGGGAGCACAGAGAAACCTGATACATAAATATCTACATGATGAAGATGTATGTCTTTGGCATTTTTTTCAAAGAGGGATATATACTATAAAAGAAATGAGTAAGGACAAAAGGAGGGAGAGATACCATTGAGGGATAAATCTATGAAAGAGATAAGATACAGAGAGAAATCTATCCAAGAGGGAGAAATATTTGTATTGGAGAGAATCGGAATGAAGCTAAGGACATTAACAAAATTTTTTTACACAGAACATACTTTTGGATTGTTTGGGAACCTTGCATATGTTGTTTGTTTGCATGTGTTTTCTATCAATGCCAAAGAGGGAGATTGTTGGAAACTACAATTAAAATAATTGTTATATTGCCATTGATGTCAAACCTTAACTGGTAGACAGTTTCTATCTTGTACAGTGCCATATCAATTGATTGATGAAGAAGATTTGAAAAGATGAGATAACAAGAAGACCTGGTGAAATGGTTGAGTTATGTGAAACTCCAATGGGTACCTGATGAGATCGCACCTTGACAAGGTAATATATTGTTTATCTTAAGTCTAAGTGAAGTTTGGATAACTACAAGATTAGTCTTGACTGAGTAACAGAGCAGAAGATTAAGGAACTTATGTCTGTGTTGAGTGATCCGAGTGTCGACCGAGTGCTAGTATGTGCTGAACAAATTTAGTGTTGATGGAGCATCAGTCTTTACCGAGTGTTAGTAAATTACCAAGTTATCTAGTGATGATCGAGAGGAAGAACACAGTATTGACTAAGTGTCAGTATTTTGATAGTTTGAGAGAGATTTAAGATCCCAACTGACATAGTTGATTTTCTTGGGATATGTGAAGCGTATTTAAGATAAGGATGATTGTTGTGGAGAATTAAATGAGCATTTAATATATGTTTAACCATTTTTATGTATGATTTCAAGAAGGAAGTTTAGGATGTATTATACAATGTATATGGAAACAAAATGTTTGAAGGATTCATTGGATCTAACCAAAACCTAAGATCCACGGTGATGATTAAGCAGAAAAAGATCAAGCTACCTGATCAGAGAGGTATAAGATTAACCTAATTGCAAGTTATGTAAGTGTGTGGGATGAGGTTAATTCAGTTGATTGGAAAATCTAAGTAGAAGGAAGAGAAATATGATGAGAGTAGTAGAGGAATGTATAGTGGTGATTGCTTGAAGGATTTACAAGTAGATCTAAGTGATAGAGATGACAATGGAGGCCAGTTAGTGAATTAGTATTTGAGCTATAATTGGATCTGTATTTGAAAAGTGATTTGTATGTTTCATATCACAATTTGTTGTTACTTTCTAACCATTGTATCAGTTGCAAAATCCTTTTAAACAAGGTTTACCTAATAGTCATATTGTTAAATCCTTTAATCAAGGTGACATTCTAATGGAATGGTCTAAGCCCTCTAACAAGGCTCACTTTTAACAGGGTGATTAAATCCTTTAACCGGGTCAAATTTAACAGTGTGTATTGTAACCTTTAACCGGGTTGGCTTCTCACAGAGCTCACTTCAAAAGAGTGAAAAATTGGTAGCATGTTACTAGTGGTTTTTCCCATATTGGGTTTCCACATTAAATCCTAGTGTTATACTTGTGTGAATGTTATTTGATGTGTTGTACTGTTAAGAGTTTTATATTCTGCAAGTTGATTACATTAGGATAGTAAATTGCAAGTTTATTTTATTGATTATATTCTATAGAGACCGAGTGGATTTGAGTTGGTTAAAGTGTTTGAAAGTTCAATTTGTACATCTGGACCTAGGATAACTCATTCACCCCCCACCCGCCCCCTCAATTACTCTAAATCATTATAACACATTCTACCAAAGGGTTTTTTTAAATACTAAATGCAACTTATTATTTTTTAACCCATGCATCAAACACTATGTTATGCTTTGCTGAAGAAAATAGGCACAATTTTTGGTGCGCGAAGGATTTAACCCCCTTAAACTTATCAATTTTTGAAAAAAAAAAGTAGTTTAGAAATAAGATTTAGAGTACTACAATTCTTGTTGTTTTGGTATCAGAAGTCTTGAATTTCTCTTCCAACTTCAGGTTTAGTTGATTTTAGAAAAAAAAAAAAAAGAAGTGTCCACTTATACGCCCCCTTTTTGTTCACTATCTTGGTGTACTTGCCCTCTGATTCCTCAATCTTGTCACAAATAAAACCAAATTGAGAAAGTATCATGTTGAATGCATTGAGATGATTTCTGATGGATCATCCATCTTCCATCTTCATAGAATACATTTTATTTTTTAGGAAAAGATTGTTTACAAGGGATTTACCCCAATAAACATCTTTAAGCTTCTTCCAAAATATTTTGCATTCATCTATTCATGTATATTTAATAGAATGGAGTCCACTAAATTGAGCCTTATGAGGCATTTATCTTTACAATCCATCATATCCCAAACATCGTCAACCATGTCAACATGCTTTACTCTAAATATCCTAGTCCATAGATCTCAATCTACGAATGTATCCTCCATTTTCAACTTCCAAACACTAACGTAGTAGGAGAGATTTTGTATTTTTTTTTCTAGAAATCTTAACTACTATAGTAAAAGAAACAAATATGGAAAGATAATTAACATGCATAAAGATTAACATAATGAGCACTTGATATAGGTGGGGAAAACCCTTTCAGAGAAAACCCCCAAACTCCAAAAGCACTACACCTTGTATTATATGCAAACAAAGCATTTACAATACAATGATTAACATTGGGTTTCTTAAACAAGAGTGTACTACAATTAATCCTACACTTAGAATGATTTTGGCAGTTCAACTTCATTTACAAAAAAAATTCTCATAAGACTTGATACAACAAGCTCTCGAAGACATCCATTTATAGAGAAACCAAGCAAGGAGGCAAGCCCAAAAGAGATGAGTCGTCTTGGAAAACCAAATGGCACATTTCCTAGCCACCTATAAACATGAAAATGACACTTGTACTTCATTTTCTATCCCACTACACATATCTCCAAACTTGGGTGCCCAAAATTTATTATTATAAGGTACAATAAGTATTCTTATATGCCTATCGATTATCATAAAACATGTCATAATTTATAGAACTTACAATTTTAAGAAAGACTCATTACTGACTATTAATAGCTGGTCTTATTACAACCAAGCATAACCCAAATTGGGTGCCCACTATATCCACAAAGGTGCCTCTTGAAAATTGTCCATTTTATCATAAAGTTAGGTTCTTACACGCCATAACTTGGCATAAGTCGTTATAGCTTCTTACAAACTACCTATGGTGCCAACACATGTCAAAATAGCTTTACCATAAAGTGGGATGCCTATTTCGTCATGTGGAGGCAAAAACATCCTTGTCACATCCATTGTCACCTCCCAGTATAATGACAACTCACCATGTCATGCTACATAAGAAAACAAAGTAAGATGGGTGCAACAAAGTACAACATAAGCATTAATGAAATACATTAAATAAATAAATCAATGCTAGGAAATACTAAGTGTGAGATATCTTAATTCCCAACACTTTTAATCTAGTATTTTTTGAAGTGCAACTAAAACAAAGTGACATCAACCTTTGCATATGACTAAAATTTAACCTTATATGTTCATTTATGTTCTATGAATAACCACTTCTTTATTTTAATTTGTATCTAAAAATAGATTTATTCTTTAACTATACTCTCTAATCATGCTTTTACATTAGAAAACAACAAGCATGTTTATCTTAAATAAATTTATGTAAATATGCCATAAAATATCTTTTTAGATGCTTATCTTTTACTAGATTTTCTTTTTATGTAAATAGAATATGTACCTCAAGAATGACATGTTCTTATCTTTTAAATAGATTTAATTTATTTATAATTTTGTTTACTAAATTACAATATACTAGAATAAATTTTTTTAGATGCTTATTTTTTAATAGATTTTCTTTTTATGTAAATAGAATATGTGCCTCAAGAATGATATGTTGTTATCTTTTAAATAGATTTAATTTATTTATAATTTTGTTTACTAAATTACAATATACTAGAATATATTTACTCTATTTAAAATTTTACATACTATTTTTCTACTTAAATCTAACTTATAAGAAAATATTATTTTATTTAATAACTATTTAATTATTTTTAATTTTAAAAAAATAATAGAAAATGCATATACTTTTTTAAAATTATTTAATTACAAAATACATAATTTACTATTTTATTTACTTTTGGTATAAACACATCACATGAATTTTATTTAAAAAATTAATCAGTTTAGTTTTTATTTTTATTTAAAAAAAAAATGAAATAAACATTATGCAAGTTTATTTACTTTTATTTTATTTATATTTAAAAAAAAATTATTGAAATAATATTGCTCGAGAAATGATTCTCTCTTTACCACTATAAATTACACTTTTGATATATAAATATAAAATTAATTTAATTTTTCCACTATAAAACTATTATTCATTATATATATATATATATATATATATATATATATATACACGGATAAAGATTGTTATTATGGATATTATTTTCTTTATTGTTGAGAATATCTTATGTTTTGAGATAAGTGTGCTCATGAGAAGAACGCATGGCAATTATTATGTCATATTATGTCACATATATTAAATGCACTTTTTAAATATTAACACTATACTTTTTCGATATGGTACATTAACTTAATAAATAGGTTTTATTACTTCGACACATGCACCTTTTTGTAATTCTAATTCTTATGTGCCATGTCGTTGGCGTGATAAGATAATAAATCCCATTTGGTTTTCAACTCGGACAAAATGAGTGAAAGTATTTTATGGGAAGAAAACAAACAAACGCACAAGACTAAGAATAATATATTACAAGATTTGTGTCTTTTTTAGGAATCCTTTTGAATTGCCTCCTTTGATAAGGACCTTTCTTCAAAAACTATTCTTTAAATTTTAAAATTTATTAATGGGTGTTTGTTTGATAAAAATATTTTTTGATCGATTTGTTTAATAGAAATACCTAATAACAAAAGTATTTTGTATCATTTCAATTTATGTTTTTTTTATTTTAATGATAAATTATAAATTGTGATTAAAAAATATTAATGTTAAAATTATCATATAATTATATTGTTAAGTATTCTTGATTATTACTATTAATTATATAAGTATTATGTTTGTTATCTTTATTATCTTAGCAAAAATGGTGATGATTATATTTATGATGCTTATGTTCTAGTATTATATCTTTACACTGTCATTTATGGTGATGGTTATCTATTGTGATGCATATTATATTGTGGAATGAACTTAAACATGGGACCAAAATCTCAAGGTCCAACCCATAATTGATGGTGAAACAGTCTCAGTCCAAGAGTGGACATATATGACACTACTTCTTATGTTTTGTTTGAAAATTATTTTGTTGGACTACTAATGATCTATTTGAAAGGAAAAGTCTCGTGGGGATTGTTAGTTTAAGCTAAGGTGTTCTTAAGGCCTAAGGATTTGAACCACAAGCAAAAATAGATCAGAATTAGGGTTCATAGTTCTATTTCAAGGATCATGTAGTCATCAAATTTTTTGGAAGCACAACACCACCTAAAATACTGCCAATTTCAATACTTGACAAAATTGTCTTCCTTGAAGTCATGAGGGAATTGATTTATGCAGAAATATATGCTTTGAAGGGTGCTAGGAAGAAAGGTTCTTTCTTTCCTCCACATATGGTATTCCAGGGTCTCGTCCATTTCATTTCAAGAAAGGGATTTGAATTAATCCCAGTTAAGCTAAATGAATATCATATGCCTATTGAAGATCATAGGTTTTATGATCCAAAAGGGTTCATAAAGAGTATATATCTGGGTGATAATCCACATCAAGTGGGACCATTAGAATATCAGATAAGGAATGTTGCAGATTATGAAGAAGTAGTCAAGATGACGGAGAGGTGGTACAAAATCCAATATGTAGAGCACCAAAAGGACAAGAAAGGTAACTATGATCTTGCCTATAGAACGGTTCTTGTTATTGAAGTAAGAATAAAAATGTTTGCTACATTATATATAGATGTTGATAGGATGTCATTACCTCATCAAGCTACTGCTAAGGCTCAAGACCTCAAGCCTATCCCTATTGAAATTGAATCTAAATCATCTTTATCTTTAATAGGATCTCCAATTGGGGTAGCTTCACCACTTCCTAGCCCACCTCAATCACCTCCACATGCTGCAGAGAAACTATTTTCTCTTCCAATTGCCACTCCAGAAACCCCACAACCACCTCTACATGTTCCCCTACCTCCATTAGGAAGTTTTATTACTTCATCATCTGAAGAACCTATTGAGGGTCCTTCATCATCATAATCTAGACCGTCTAGTGCAACAAAGAATCCATTGGCAATTTTGTCAATCGACACATTAGCTCCTAGTCAATCAATCCCATACACTCCTTATGAAGGTTTTGAGACTCCAGTCCAACCACCTCCACCACCTAGTCAATTTGATATTCAAAAGACAGTCCAACTTGAAGTACCATCAGATGAAAAATGCTTGTAGTTTTTAAGTTGGGTGGATGATTGATTGATGATATCAGGGTGGAGGAATGTAGAGATTTAATTGTTGATGATGAAATCATCAAAATGAATGAGTTCAAGCAATTTGTCCTCCAAAAAGAGGCAAAGAAAATCTTTGCTGAGAGGGGAGTCAACTTTGAGACCTCAACTAAAGAGGAACAGTCAAAGGTAAAGGATGAAGTACTCATAAATATTTCTTAAATAAAATGGCAATAATGACCCCACAAATGGGTAGATAGATGATAGTTGATAGTGGTATTCTTATTTTAGAATGTTGTGACATATCTTCTTCCATTGCATTTCATAACCTCATCAGGAGGCAAAATGTTGATTTATCTAATCTTACATTGAACTAGGAATAAAACCTACTCTCTAGCTCTGCATTTGATGAAAAGTTAGATGTCCTTGTTGTATGGTAAAACTTTGGTTTAGATTAACTCTTATTTTTAGTTTAAATTTGACTCATGTAGATTCCCTCAGTTTGTACCTAAGAATGTCGATCTGGTCATAGGTTGATGAAAGGTATAGTGGCTATCTACTCAAAGGATAAATATAATGAGTCAAGTGAGGATGATTGCATCTACGACACAGTCTTTGATCTAAGAATTAAATTGAAACACGCTTTCTAAGCTAGGAATTGATTTAAAGCACACTTTTGAAAATGAATAAAATTCTATTTTTAACACTCTTCTCAAATTGATTCACACCTTTAAACCTTAAATTTTAAAGCACACTTCAAACCATAAGATCCTATTCCATTTACTCCATCTATTTTAACTCTTTAATCATCTTAATCAATGAACATTCAATTCCTTAGGATATGCAGATATTAACATTAACCATTTCCAATAATAACAGAATAAATGAAATTGCTAAAGATGCCTTGAAATGACTTATAGATGAACTGCAACAAGAGGTTGCGATGTGATAGGAAGTTGAAATATGATAGGGAGTATTATAAAACAAAACATAACACATAATTCAATCTATAGAGGTAACTATACTTTTTATTTCTCACATTGTGATGTCATTCCTTAGGAAATTGATTATGTTCATTATCCTGCCTAATACCAGATCAATCACATAAACTAAATTATAGATGTTTCACATAGAAATTAAACTGAATCACAACATACTACAAATTAAACTGAATCATGATATACTAGAATTTAAACCGAATCACAACACACTAGAAACATTTTCCAATTATGAAATTATAGTAAAAAAATTCTAAACTAGCAAATATAAAACAATCTCACCAAGCTTCCTGAGAGGGGGCCCTTCCTCTGGTCCACATGGTGAGCACAAATGAATCAACTATTCTAGCTCAAGCCACAATCAATGCATCGATTTCTTAATAACATATATTTGATTGACAATTCTATAGATTCTATATCTTTAGATCACATCACACATACATACATACATACACACA
>MU228111.1:758626-797368 GCA_018584345.1 Thuja plicata
AGGTGGCTTGAGAAGCTCCTTAAGAATAGGGATTACTTCTTGACTTGGTGTAGGAGAAGACATGTGGTCATGAGACCAAGTCTTATAAGGCCACATAGCCCTTAATAATAGGACATGTGTGGGTGAGTGGGTGAGGATAATGATTAATTATGAATTAATAATAATTAATTATTTTAGCCAAGGTGATGTGTAAAGTGACTAGGTTTATGAGGTGGACTAGGGGACTTAGTCATATTTAGTGATTGTGTATTTAATTAAATCACTTTTAATAGAACTAAATACGAAGACCTAGGATAAGAAGAATAGACTATAGACTATAGTGAATTCATTTAATAAATATAATAATTTATTAAACAAATAGAAGAAATAGGCATTAATTAAATAATAAATATTTAATCAATTCATCAAGTCAACATTAATTAAATAATAAATATTTAATTAATTGATTAATTAACGAAGCCATTTTTTAGTGTATACAAAAACATAACATTTTATATATAGTTTTTCGTTGGTATTTCTTTGTTAAATTTATTGGTATTATAACATTTCAATTATGAGAAAGGATTTACGAGTTCAAATCTCGTATGTGTGATGTGAAGTGTTGGAAAATAAATAAGATGCAAATATTAATTATAGTAAAAGTGTTGTAATAAAATATGACTTTTTAATATTTTCATCATTTTTTGTATTTTCTTTGTAAAATTGATTTGTACTATAACATAACAATTATATGAAAGGATTTAATAGTACAACTAGTATGTGTATGTTGGCATAAATGATGTAGAGATAAAGTTGAGTATGTTATGGTATGTTTTTGATGCAGATTTGATGATAGGTTGATCAGTTATGATGTTTTCATTGATGTCAACTTAGTGTTTGTTGGTTGACAATATGCCTATTATACTAATGTATGTTCAAGAGGTTGAATCCAGAGTTGTGGTAAGAGTTGACATGTGTGATCGTAATGGAATACTAAGTGATGTTGCTACATGATATATCTATGACCGCACAAGTCTATCATATGTATGGTGTGAGTTATGTTCAATTTAAGGTTGATAAACATAACTTAAGGTTGATAGGTCAACAAGAAGAACATGATAAAGCCAAGGAGGAATGATTTGATGATAATGTCAAACAGGTTTGGATTCAGGTGTTGTGGTTTAGGATATATTATCTTGAATATGTTATGAGGTTGCTATTGAAACCACATCATGTTTTGGTGATTGAAAGACCAAGTTTCAATGAACAGAAGATCATTCAGTGAAAAGTAAAAGAAGTTCTTAGAATAATCAGTCAGATCCTCAACCGATGGTGATGAATCGTGTTGCGATAAGTGGTTATGTGATCTAGGGATCATAGTGACATTGCAGATTGACATGGATTGATGAGTTGGCAAATTTCTATGATCATTATGATCAAATTTCTTGAAGTTGTGCAAGAACATTGGACAGTGTGTTGTGGTTTGACTTTTGTTTGTCAAATCAATGTGCAATAGATTTGAAGGCTGACCTGATTTTTTTTAGAAAAAGTTCTAGATTGGTATTATGTTTTAGGGCTTGATAATTGAGTGAGAAAGATTGTAAAATGTTTTTGTAAGGCGTTTAATTCTCCTAATAAACTTGTATTATATATATATATATAATTATGAAATGTACAAGTGTAGATTGTGGATGTAGTGGTGCGATCGAGAGAAGAGAGAGGATTGTTTGCATGTTAAGTAGATATTGAAATTGAACTAGATCTATACTAGCAGTGGAGTACTATTATTTTTATATCACTTTCACTTGTTGATTCCTTATAGTTTCTACAAGAAAATCCCTTAACTGGGTAGATGCTAATAGGCTTGAATTATAAATCCTTTAACCAGGTGACTCTTTAATAGGGGTTTGAAATCCCTTAATAGGGTTACTCCTAACAGGGATAGAGGTAAATCACTTGACCGGGTGACTCCTAACAGGGTCTTTCTCTTAACCAGGCACTTTGTAAGCTCCTAATAGGGCTAAGCTCTTAACTGGGCGCACTTCAGAAGATTACCAAATTATTTGTGGGTGCTATCCCCACACGTGGTTTTTACCAGTTGGGTTTCTACGAGAAACATATTGGTGTTATTGTGTTGCATGGTCGTGATTTTTTATCTTCATTGGTTTTTTTTATGCAATGGATGTTTATTGATGCAATTTGTTGAATGGTTTGTGAAAAGTTTGAATTGTTAGATTACTAATTCACCGCCTCTCAGTAATCTTGGACCTATTAATACTAACAATAGGTATCAAAGCCTTGGTTTTCTTTTTGGAAATCCTAACAGCTTGAGAAAAAGATTGAATGATGAGGAAGGAACCACCCAAGTTCTCTAAAGATAACTACAATGGTATGGTGTGACAGAATGAAGTTATATCTAAAAGGTATGGGGTGACAATACTGGATGCATTTCACAAGAAGATATATCACCCCTACTGGTACTCTTACTGTAGATGAACTGAAGGAACAACATGAGAATACTCAAGCACAAGAAGTTATTGTAAGTTCCTTATCTGGTATTGAATATGTTGATGTTCGTGGACTTGATACTGCCTATGATGTTTGGATAAATTTAAAACTAATCTATGGAGGAGATATTCATGTGAAAAAATATAAGGAAGATAGTATTAGAGGAAAGTATGATGACATGGAGATGGTAGAAGGAGAGAACAATGCACAATATGGCCTAGAAGAATAAAATAAGTTGTTGGTTCTATCAGAGGTACTAGTGGAACTATTGAGGAAGATGTTGTGGTAAGTAAAATATTGAGAACTTTACTATCTTCTTATGTCATTAGAGTGTCTACTATAAATGAGTTGATAATTTTTGACAGTGTTACTATAGATGGACTAGTCGGTAAGCTTACTGCATTTGAGTTAAATAACTTTGATAACAATATTCCAGGAGTTGAGGCAGATTTTAAGGCATCAATGTCTATTATACCAGTAAAAAAAGTAAATAAATAAGTCACAATTTTGATTATACATCAAGTTGCATTAGGGAACTTGAAGCACTACTAGAAAAGAGATTTCCTAGAGGGACTGGTAAGTACAAAGGCAAGCTACCACTAAAATGTATTTTGTGTAATAAGATTGGACATATTGTTACTAGGTGCCCTAATGGTGAATAAAAGGACAAGTTTAGAAAATTTAAGGGTAAAGGGAAGAAACTATGCTATGTTGCAGTTGATGAAGGAGTTAACGATGAAGAATCAGAAGATAATGAGGAAGAGGATATTGTATTTGTTGTAGTCAAAGAATATCCTTCAGAAGGAGAAAAAGCATTGGTTTCTCACATGGGACACAATGATGAGTGGATTATAGTGGGTCCTCACAACACATGACTAGTGACAAGAGTAAGTTCATTAAGCATGATGGTGGTGTGGTAAGGTTTGATAACAATACACCTTGTTTGGTCAAAGGAAAAGGCACTATTTATTTGAATGGTAAGATTAATACAAATGATTTTTATTTTATGGATGGTCTAACCCATAATTTGTTGAGTGTGGGTCAGCTAAATGATGAAGGTTATAGACTGGAATTCAAAGGAGGTGTATGTAGAATAATTGGAAGATTGAGTGATAGATTGCTACTGGTAGGTAGACTAGAGGTAATTTATTCCGTCTTAATCATACCGTGAATAGTTATTTGGTTGCAAAGGTTGAAGATATTTGGCTATGACATAAAAGGTTTTCTCATGTAAATTTTGATAGTTTGATCATAGTGTGTAAGACAAATGCAGTTAGGGGATCACCACAATTAGTCAAGCTAGACAACATGATGTGTAAAGAATGTTAGCTGGGTTAGTTAACTAGTTATAATTTCAAAAGAAAGTATTTTTCATCTGAGAGCATAAATGATTTGGTGCATACTGATCTTTGTGGGCCTATGAGACAGAGAAGTTATTCAGGTGATAGATATTTCATATTATTTACTGATGACTATTCCAAAAGGATGTGGGTAACTTTATTCAAGGAGATTTCTGATGCATTTCATAAATTTAAAGCATTCAAGGTGTTGGTTGAAAAGGAATCAGGTAAAAATTTGAAATGTTTAAGGTCTGATAGAGGAGGTGAGTTTACTTTTGTAAAATTTGTTAAGTGTCATGAAGAAAATGGAATCAAGAGACAAATGTCTACACCAACGACACCACAATAGAATGGTGTTGCAGAGAGGAAGAAAAGAACCATAGTGGATGCTGCAAGGACAATGTTGATTCAAGGTGATGTACTAAAGATGTATTGGAAAGAAGCAATTATTGTACTATTGTCTACACACTGAACCGGGTGCTAGTAAAGAAAGGAACCGATAAGACACCTTATGAGATATGGTATGGTCACTCACCTAGTGTTAAATATTGCAAAGTATTTGGTAGTAGATGTTAAAATAAGAGGGATGATTTCACAGGTAAGTTTGATCCAAAAAGTGATGAAGGTATTTTCTTGGGTTATTCTATTAAAACAAAAGAATTTAAGTGTTTCAATAAGAGAACTAACAACCCTGAGACATCTAGTGATTCAAGCAAGAAAGTGACAGAGGTTGATTGGGAGATTGTGTATATTGAACTAGAAGTGCATGAACTACCAGAACAAAACAATGTGGAAGAAGTGATTCAACCGACAGAAGAAGAAGCTCCTAGACCTAAACCGATGATACCTAGGTATGTGAAGATGAATCACTTTTCTGATTAGATTATAGGTGATAAGCATGCAGGTGTTCTAACTAGAAGAAAGCTCAAAGAAAGTACTTGTTTGATTTCCAAGTATGAGCCCAAGACAGTGAAGGAAACAATCAAGGATGAAGATTAGGTAAAAACTATTGAAGAAGAACTTGATAAAATTGAGAAGAATGATAATTGGACACTTGTTCCCATACCTACAGATAAAAATGTGATTGGTACCAAATGGGTTTTCAGGAACAAATTGAATGAAGATGGAGATGTGACCAGAAATAAGGCAAGGATTGTATGTAGGGCTATGCACAAGAAGAAGGACTAGACTATGGGGAAAATTTTTCTCTAGTGGCATGGTTAGAAGGGGTAATAATTCTACTTGCTTATGTTGCTAATAAGAAGTTCAATTTTTTTCAAATGGATGTAAAGTCAACTTTCTTGAATGAAATTCTTGAAGAAGAGGTCTACATAGAACAACCTGATGGTTTTGCATTCACAAAGGACAAGGACATGGTATGCAAGCTACAAAAGGGAATATATGGACTGGAACAAGGTCCAAGGGCATGGTATGAAAGGTTACATTCTTATCTCATTTAGATTAGTTTTAATAGAATAAGTGATGGTAGTAATGTGTACCTAAAATTTGAAGGAGATAAGTTATTGTTAGCTAAAGTATTTGTTGATGATATAATCTTTGGAGGAAATGATGAGATAAGTTTGGTATTTTCTGAAGAGAAGAAAAAGGATTTTGAAATGTCAATGATTGGGGAGATCAAATTCTTTATTAGATTATAGGTTTTACAACTAAGTAATGGTATATATATCTGTCAATCCAAATATGTGAAAGAAGTAATCAAGAATTTTAGTATGGATGACTCCAAACCGGTTGGAACCCCCATGGTAACAAGATGTAAATTGTCTAAGGATGATGAATGTTTTGGAGATTTGCCTTTGTGCAAATAGTTGACAGTATGTTTGTCATTGATGACAACATATAGTATACAACAGTGAACTGTATTCACTTTTCAATATGGATATATACAAGCCTTGTGCAGTTGTTTTTATGTTTCAGACATAGTTACTATACCATGTACATACACGCAGATTCAAATGTGTTGATGGGGTTTTGCTGACCAGGTCCGCCAACAGTCATAAGTTGTCATCGGGTACCGGAGGTATCAGCCAACTCCGTCTGCAAAGGTAGTCTGGGGAAAATAAATTCCCCAGGCCTTCAAGCACTTGGGTGTCAGGTCACAATGGTGCGGGGCTCGGTTGGGAGAAGTGACTATTTTCAAGGGGGATAGCTGGTTTCTTCAACTCATTCTCTCCAGAGATTCAATAAGGTAAGGTTTCCCATAGCATTATACACTTAGCAAATAAAATGAAAAAGATCCTGCAGGGTTAGAAACACTTTATCTAACTATAGTCATGTTTAAACGTCCAGAACATCAATAGTACTCTGACATACTACACTAAATACCAAAGAAATACACAACCATCAGCTAGTATTTTATCAGTAGCGAGGGTAAAGAGGTCGTTGATCTATTTTAACATATCAGAGTAGAAGACATAAAGGACATAAAACATGAAATACCATTAACTCAAAAGCAGAAATGCCAACAACATCATTGCACAGAATTCTTCCTTCTTCATTAATTTCTCTTTCAGCAAGCACTGGTGCGTGATACAATGGTGGCTCCAGGGGAGCATCTAACTATTAAAAAAAATAGAACAATGGAGCATTGAGCTCTATAACTAAAATGAGAAATCACTTTGCTATTACTGTGGACAACAAAATCATCAATTTTTCTGACCCTTGGAAATGGGCCGGTCTGGCTATTTATACAATTCTCCTCTAACCCTAACCCTATTTTACATCACGCTTCAATAAAATACAATATCTAGGGGCCGGTACTACCCGCGCCACCCTATAAAAGACCTTGAGATAGAATAGGTCTGTCATGTCAGAAGAATGAGACAAGAATATACAGCAGAAGAATTGGCCTCAAGAAGAGAGCCAGGAAGGAGAAGGAAGAAAGTAGGTCCCCCGGGGATCGAGGCTACATGCCTCATAAATGGGAAATGCAGTGCCCTGTCTCCAATGTGCTAGGTGTACCCTTGAGCGGTGCCTCGAGAAGACCATCCTGTCAGAAAACCAACTGTTGAGTCGACGCCCCCTTGATGTAGCCAGCCACCTTCTGACAACCTTTATTAACCGCTTCTAAAAGTGATCGGTCGGCCTCGGGGACCGGGACACAGATCACTTGAAAGAATACAAAATTTTGGATTCGAGACTCTGGGATCCAGGAACTTATGTCCTCAAAAGAATAAAGAATACCCAACGCTTGAGTTTTCCCTGGCCTCCGGAGAAAGCTCAAGGCTTCTTATTATCATTGAAAGCCTGGAGGAGATGAAAAATGCCATCTTCATCTACATCTTTTAGAGTGGCCCTTCGATACTTAGCCACTTCAATTTGTTCCCCCAGGTCTGGAACATTCTCTTTAAACTCATCCGCCATTCTTGTTGCATCGTGGCCACTAAGTACCATGTGAGTTAATTTTTTCCTTTGGGCCCTATCTATCCCCTCCAGGGATTGATACCGGGACTTCATTATTTCATCAAAACTCCCCAAGACTGAATCTTCTGAGGTACATGTATCTGTGCTAAGGGGGTCGGCCCTGGAAGTATTTATTACAAAAGACTTGTATAAATTGAAAGAATATTTTACTGCATTGATTTTATCTTGCAGAGACCCAACCAGTTGCTTGATTACCTCCAATGTGAGGTCAAGTCTGGAGTGCTGGGTCCTCACAAAATCAAATAATTCATCCCCTAGAATTTCGGATTCAGAAATTATTTCCTCTCCCAGGCTAAGGAGTTCCTCAAGCTCCACCTTCCATGCTTGATAATTCTCGATATCACCCTCCCATAGTTCAATAAGAATTTTTGCCTGGTGTACAACCTGCTAGGAGGGTGGATACCAGGAAACGCTGGGTATTTCCTATATGCAGGGCGACCCACTCGTCCACTGCCTGGGCCTTCTTCTTTATTATTCACAGGGAATCTATATCACTCTATAGTAGATCTTCAGAGGTGGAGGCCTCCGGAGGAATGGCATTGATAGGTCGAGCCAGCTTAGTGAGAAAACCCATAAGGTTTGCATTTTTCACGCTTTCTGCTTTGAGCCTCTGGGCTTCTTTCTCATAACGGGCCTCTACTGCCCTAGTTGCCTCCCTCAGCAAGTCCACCTCAACCTGCTTTCCTCTTTTACCCAGCAATACCTCTACAACATTATAATCTCTGGGTTTCACGGTTTCTTTATCGACACCTGGGAGAGGTGTTGCCACAATGGCAACTGTTTCTCTGCCTAGCCCAATTCAAAGAGTATGAACTATCTGGGATTACTTGGCCTTTGGCGGGGCCTGGACTTGAGCCATCATTTCAGCCAGGGAGAGAGGAGTCATGGGACTGGATGAAGCTTTTCTTTTCCTGCTCTCTATTAACCACTAAGGCGGTAGGGGTGGCCTTCCTGCTAGAATTTGTTCCCTTGGTTCTTCCCCGGTGTCCTGCGGCTGTTGCTCCTCAGTGGTGTGGACCTCATCCATCCCTCTCCCTGCATCTTCTTCTGTAGCAAAATTTTCTTCATCAACCTCCATCTCCCCAGCCTTGTCCTCTATATCTATTACTTTGTCTAGACTTTGGTAGGATTCCTTGGGGATTTCTTCTTCATGCTGCTCTTCCTGTTTCTCTTCTTCTACTGCTGGGGCTTCTTCCTCTATTGGTACATCTTTTGGTAGTAGGGGAGGTTTTGGGCCGAGATTTAAGGTTTGGGCTGTGGTAATCACCTGCTTGAAGGTTACTCCTAAGAGTGGCCCCTAAAATGTGGTGGCTGGGGTTACGATTATTTCCGAAGGTTTGGTTCCCCCAGCAGAAGCCATTTGTTCACCTTGCCTTTGTTGGTCCACCCCCGGACCCTGCATCACTTGAGCCCCAGAGGCAACCTCCGGCTCTGGCTCTTTCTCTTCTACTTGCATTTCTTGTTCCTGTGTAAGCTCTTATTCAGGAGCTTCTTTCTCTATAGCTTCTGGTTCTGCCCCCGGGACTTCTGTCCCTGCTTGTCTGTTGTCCCCCTGCAAGTTTCCAAACTCATCAGCTGCAAAGACATCAACAAATTCCTCTTGCAAAGGGGGACTAGCCGGGACTTCAGTAGGCTCTATTTCCTTCTCTGGCTCCAGGGAACTAGAAGAGAGGATTTCTACTTGTTGGGCTTGGGATGTTCCCGGCCCTGGCTCTGCCTTAGGCTTTTTATTAAGCCTCTTCTTTCTTTGGGTAACCAAAGGTGGCCCCGCATCCCTTATTGCGGCCACTTCCATGGGATCCACCCCTGTTTCCTTCACCATTAAGGCTGCCAGCGACAGGGAGGAAGAGGGATGAATCGGCCCGGCCATGAGCGTTGGAGTGGCCAGCCGTGTTATTAATTGCTCCCTCATCTCCTAGGAGGCTGCCACTGATTGTTTGATCTGTTCCTTTATGGGGACTTCTTGCGTAGAAGGGGTCGTATCTATCTCTTTTCCCTTATCCATTCTCTACGAAGAAGTCCCGGCCCCTGGAGTTAATTTTGGTGCCGGTTGGGCTGCTCGGCGGGTACTTCCGAAGCACACCTTCTTGAAATAGGTGTGACTTCACTCGACCACCTCTCAAGTGAAGTCCTCAATTGTGGGCCCTTCCTGGGAACTCCAATTTACCTATGGAAGGGTCATTTTATCGATCCCCTTCACCTTGTACTGGGGATCGATGGTGGGGGCGGCGACTGAGAAGTCCTCTGGGAACCTCCAGAGCTTCAACTTATGCATCATGTCGGCCATCATTCTGACATAGTGCCTGCTCCGCACCTCCACATCATCTTGGAAATTATCCCAGAAATCCTCCATATGGATGTGATGGGGATCTGAAGCCCAGGGCAGTGTCGTTGCTATCTTTCCCTGCGGATCAAAATTTTTCCGCGCTAAGTAAAATTCTCCCAAGTTGTAACTTTTTAGTTCATTGTCCACCTCCTTTGGGGCGGCCAAGCTACATGTGTAGTTCCTGCAGGTGATTGAGAATGGAATGTTGGGTATCTTTTTCAAGGCAAAGAGGGTATGCACCTCCAGTATTTTCCTGTAGTATTCTAAGAGCACTATCTTGTTCCCATAGTGTTTGGGCAACAAGTAGGGTTTCCCGGAGAAGTCGGTGACCCTAATGTAGGTGTGTTGTTGAAACTAAATGTAATAATGTCCATAACTATGGACCAAATTCATCGCCTCTGAGGATAGGCAGTATCCGGCATCCCGGGTGGGTGTAAGCAGATGATAATAAATGAACGCGTCATTTACCCGGCAAAAACTGGGGAAGCTGGCCTCCCATTGAACTTGTGGGAAATGGTCCCACAGTACCTTTTGTCCTGGGCCAATCCCAAGCATGCGATTTGTAAGTAGGCTATGGGCATGGGGCCTCTGCTGCGCTAGGGCTCAGAAAACATAGGAAGACATGTAGAATTTCTTCTTCCTGTTTAGTTGCAGGAATTGGGAGTCGACATGGTTGGAGATTATTGCTGCCAAGTCGAAGTATGCTCCCTTGGTGGAGATGCCGAGGAGGAAGTAATACATCCATTTAGCAAACTCTTGGGCGGAGGGCTGCCCAAAGACCCGGGCCAATGCTATCATTCCCATCTGAATGCTCTCTTTGAACTCGGAGCGGGGAATCTATATCTTCATTCTTTTAGGGTCCCTCTTTGGAACCTTGAGCCAATGGGTATTCATATATACCCAGGTTGCATCCTCCAGCTGTGTGAATTGGGCCAAGGCATCTGTCCTTGTAACCACTAAGCCCTTGGTGAATTACAGGATTCCCAGACCCGCCCAGAATGTGTCTGGGTTGAGGGATACTAGAGGAATAGGGTATCCTATTGGTTCTGTGGCTGTGAGCATAATAGCCCAAATAGAAGAATTGTAATTGGTGGCTAGTGTTAAAATAAGCTCTAGAGATTGCACACAGCACGGGAAATAAGCCACCTTGAGGATTCTGGAGTCCCCGATGTTGATTGCTAGCTGATCTCCAGCCTGTCGCTGGATATACATTATTTTTACCAAGGCTTGCATCTCTGGCCATGTTCCGACGCTGGTGTCAGTGATAAGTTTGACTTTGGACTTGATCTTTGAGCCCATAATGACATTGTCTTGCATGAACTTCATGGTCATGGGCATCTTCTCCAAGGCCTTCTCCATTTTGGACTTTACTGCCGCTCTGGTGGCTATCGCGGAAGGTAGCTCTAGACTTTTGGGTGGAGAGGATGCAGATGCTTCAAACATATTTGGGAAGTGAACTTCGAGAACCTGCAAGGCAAAGCGATCGTCAGAATGTATTAATCAAATAAATATTTTGGGGTCCGGAGATCTTACCAAAATGATGCTTACTTTTCCTAAAAAGTTAGTTTCATTCAAAGATAACCGAAAGCAAATGCATCACAAACTTAAGAATTTTATTAAACATCTGGGTCTGGGGATTTCATTTTTTCCCCAGAAGACGGCCGTGTTAGCATCTTCGAACGAGATGGTCTTGGGCGGGTGGCTGACGGCTTCTGGGTTCCCCAAGAGCTTCAAAAGAGACTTCTTCTGCTTGGGATAGTTCAGCAAGACCTCCATCAAGGTCATGGAGGTGGTGGTCTTTTCTAACGCCTTTTTAATGTCGAATCTTCCTCTCGAGAACTGGTGACTTTCCTCGGCTAGATCTTTTGCTTGGTTAGAGCTAGGACCTTTTGGTGGAGCAGGTCTGTCAGTCATGTTACTCCGGGGAGGAGGGGTTTATTTGATAGGAGGCATGTAAGTTGATCCTTTACCAACCTGACTCCGAGTATTATATGGAGTCTGCAGGTTAGTAAAGGCATTGGCCTTGAAGGGAGGGATAGATTCATCAAAGAATCCCTGCAATTGAGACTCTTCTTCATCTTCCCTAGAAGTTCCGAAGAAGATGGTATCACGGGTGAAGGCACTGTGGGTTGGCTCTTGGACAGGAGGCTCTGGAGGGGTGGTATCATGCGACTGCTTCCTGTCTAGCTGGGAGATCATGATGACCTTCTCCAAGGTGGCATAATTCACCTCGTTGTGTGAACCCATGTTGTGCAATCTACACCAATTAGTCATGGGCTGGAAGTCTGCAACTGGTGTAAAATGTGATGGTCTAGCACCATTTTAGTTAGTGTTTTGGTTCAGAGGTGGGCCTCCGGTGTTCACGTTATCATTCCATTTCTGTTGATTGGGCCTAGACCCTTTGTTGAAGTTTCGTCCTCCGGCGTTGTTATTTCGTTGGCCGGAGAAAATGTTTCCCCTCTGGGAATTTGAATTCTGGGGTGCGTAGGACCCCGCCTTCAGTTGACCCATGTCCATGGTCAAGGTAGACAATATCTACCAGAGGGATTCAACCTCGACGGTCAACTAAGTGTTAGCATCACAATATGACGGTTGTTGTTGTTGGTTTCCTGGGAAGGCAACAGTATTAGCCAGAGTCAAGGGCGGCAATCCTCCAGTCGCAGACGACTAAAAGAAGGGCACTCCAGATGGTTGTGTCTGAGATTGTTGTGCCTACTGCAGCTGATTCCAAGGGAAAGTTTCCAGACTTGGCACCGTCTAGGTCTGCGTTGGGTAAACATACCGGGCCTACTGGTCTATCAGGAGTGGTGGAGGATTCATCACCATCAAGGGGGCTCCCATCGCCAGATTGGGGTTGTACCCCCGGCATACGCAGTTCCACCGGGGGCCAAGTTGAAGGGCGTGCTCTACCCAATCCTACCTAGGGATTTGTTGAGACCACGGGACAATTCTAAAGCTAGGTTGTAAAATTTTTCCAAGGTGTCTCGGTCGCCTGTGGTGGTTGTTCTCCAAAGGAGAGTGGCAATGAAAGGGTCCATCGTGTTAAGGTAGGTTTGTATGGTTACTTCTAGGGATGGAATAAAAGGGCCTGTGCATCGCTTCAGGACGTGTTGGAACCTATGGTTGAATGCTGCAAGAGGTTCATTGGGTTCCTTCCTGATGGAGATGAACTGGCTATGGGACCAAGCTGGGTCCACATGTACATGAAAGGCAGCCAAGAAGGCATTTTCCATGTCCTGCCAACTGTTTATGGAGTTGGTAGGAAGGTTAAGGTACCAGTTCAACTCGCCTTGCCCTAAAGATAAGGGAAACATCTGAGTCACAACATCTTCATGCTGGATCTGGTGTCGATTCATGGCATCCTTATATGCCTATAAATTCTCTTCTATGGTTCGTGAGCCTAAGTGCTCATATCATGGGCAGATCTTCTCTGGGTGAGAGGGTAAGTCATTGATTGCACCCCAAAAAGTTCCCATTGGGGACCCGATGTTTCCAAAATATGCGGCCATTGGGGGAACTAGATGTTGGGTAGTTTGGGTACTGGTTCCCGGGATTGCCTGAGAAGTTTGGGTAATCTGAGGTAGGCTAGACCCCCAGACAATAGTGGTTGATATAATTTTTGAGGCCCATTTCTTTCGAGTAGGAGGCTCGAGTTTGACAAACCTTCCAGGATTCGGGGTACACCTAAGGATTCTTTCAAATTTTGCTGGGGAGAAAGACCCAATCCCACTGAAGGCTTGAATCTTAAAACTATAGCTCGGGGAACCCTCAGGAGGTGTAAAATTGGAATCTTGAGAGGGGGATGAGTTCATGCCCTCCTTCTAGCGCCAATTTTTGTTGACGGGGTTTTGCTGACCGGGTCCACCAACAGTCATAAGTTATCACCGGGTACCGGAGGTGTCGGCCAACTCTACCTGCAAAGGTAGTCTGGGGAAAATAGATTCCCTGAGCCTTCAAGCACCTAGGTGTCGGGTCACGATGGTGTGGGGCTTGGTTGGGAGAAGTGACTATTTTCGAGGGAGATAGCTAGTTTCTTCAACTCATTCTCTCCAGAGATTCAATAAGGTAAGGTTTCCCCTAGCATTCTACACTTAGCAAATAAAACGAAAAAGATCCTGCAGGGTTAGAAACACTTTATCTAACTATAGTCATGTTTAAACGTCTAGAACATCAATAATACTCTGGCATACTACGCTAAATACCAAAGAAATACACAACCATCAGCTAGTATTTTATCAGTAGTGAGGGTAAAGAGGTCGTTGATCTATTTTAACATATCAGAGTAGAAGACATAAAGAACATAAAACATGAAATACCATTAACTCAGAAGCAGGTATGCCAACAACATCATTACATAGAATTCTTCCTTCTTCATTAATGTCTCTTCTAGCAAGCACTGGTGCATGATACAATGGTGGCTCTAGGGGAGCATCTAACTATTAAAAAAAATAGAATAATGGAGCATTGAGCTCTACAACTAAAATGAGAAATCACTTTGCTATTACTGTGGATAACAAAATCATCAATTTTGTCGACCCTTGGAAATGGGCCGGTCTGGCTATTTATACAATTATCCTCTAACCCTAACCCTATTTTACATCACGCTTCAATAAAATACAATATCTGGGGGCTGGTACTACTTGCGCCACCCTACAAAAGACCTTAAGACAGAATAGGTCTGCCATGTCAGAAGAATGAGACAAGAATATACAGCAGAATAATTGGCCTCAAGAAGAGAGCCAGGAAGGAGAAGGAAGAAATTAGGTCCCCTGGGGATCGAGGCTACATGCCTCATAAATGGGAAATGCGGCGCCCTGTCTCCAATGCGCTAGGTGTAGCCCTGAGCGGCGCCTCAAGAAGACCATCATGTCAAAAAAACCAAATTTTGAGTTGACGCCCCCTTGATGTAGCCAACCACCTTCTGACGGCCTTTATTAACCACTTCTAAAAGTGATCGATCGGCCTCGGGGACTAGGACACGGATCACTTGAAAGAATACAAAATTTTGGATCTGAGACTCTGGGATCTGGGAACTTACATCCTCAAAAGAATAAAGAATACCCAACGCTTGATTTTTCCCCGGCCACCAGAGAAATCTCAAGGCTACTTATTATCATTGAAAGCCTGGAGGAGACAGAAAATGTCATCTTCATCTACATATTTTAGACTGGCCCTTCGGTACTTAGCCACTTCAATTTGTTCCCCCAAGTCTGGAACATTCTCTTTAAACTCATTGGCCATTCTTGCTGCGTCATGGCCACTAGGTACCATGCAAGTTAATTTTGTCATTTGGGCCCCATCTATCCCCTCCAGGGATTGATACCGGGACTTCATTATTTCATCAAAACTCCCCAAGACTGAATCTTCTGGGGTACATGTATATGTGCTGAGGGGGTCAGCCCCGGAAGTCTTTATTATAAAAGACTTGTATAAATTGAAAGAATATTTTACTGCATTGATTTTATCTTGCAGAGACCCAACCAGTTGCTTGATTACCTCCAATGTGAGGTCAAGTTTGGAGTGCTGAGTCCTCACAAAATCAAATGATTCATCCCCCAGAATTCTAGATTCAGAAATCATTTCCTCTCCCAGGCTAAGGAGTTCCTCAAGCTCCACCTTAAATGCTTGATAATTCTCGATATCACCCTCCCATAGTTCAATAATAATTTTTGCCTGGTGTACAACCTACCGGGCCATATATAAATCTGGGAGGGTGGATACCAGGAAATGTCGGGTGTTTTCTATCTGCAGGGTGACCCACTCATCCACTGCCTGGGCCTTCTTCTTCATTATTCGCAAGGAATCTATATCACTCTACGGTAGATCTTCAGAGGTGAAAGCCTCCAGAGGAGCGACATTGATAGGTCAAGCCAGCTCAGTGAGCAAACCCATAAGGTTTGTGTTTTTTGCCTTTTCTTCTTTGATCCTCTGGGCTTCTTTCTCATAAAGGTCCTCTACTGCCCTAGCTGCCTCCTTTAGCAAGTCCACCTCACCCTTCTTTCCTCTTTTAACCAGCGATACCTCTGCAATGTTCTAATCTCTAGGTTCCGTAGTTGCTTCATCGGTGCCTGGGGGAGGTGTTGCCACAATGGAAACTGTTTCTCCGCCCGACCTAGTTCAAAGAGTATGAACTATCCAGGCTTTCTTGGCCTTTGGCGAGGCCTGGACTTGGGCCATCATTTCGGCTAGGGAGAGAGGAGTCACGGGAGTGGGTGAAGCTTTTCTTTTCCTGCTCTCTATTAACCACTAAGGAAGTAGGGGTGGCCTTCCTACCAGAATTTGTTCCCTTGGTTCTTCCCCAGTGTCCTACGGCTGTTGCTCCTTAGTGGCGTGGACCTCATCTGTCCCTCTCCCTGCATCTTCTTCTATAGAAAAATTTTCTTCATCAACCTCCATCTCCTCAGCCTTGTCCTCTATATCGATTACTTTGTCTGAACTTTGGTAGGCTTCCTCAGGGATTTCTTCTTCATGTTGCTCTTCCTGTTGCTCTTCTTCTACTACCGGGGCTTATTCCTCTGTTGGTACATCTTTTGGCAGTAGGGGAGGTGTTGGGCTGAGATTTAAGGTTTGGGCCACGGTAATCACCTACCCGAAGGTTGCTCCCGGGAGTGGCCCCTGAAACATGGCGGCTGGGGTTATGATTATTCCCGAAGGTTCGGTTCCCCTAGCAGAAGCCATTTTTTCACCTTGCCTTTGTTGGTCCACCCCTAGACCCTACATCGCTTGAGCCCCGGAGGCAACCTCTGACTCTGGCTCTTTCTCTTCTACTTTCTTTTCTTGTTCCTGTGCAGGCTCTTGTTCAGGAGCTTCTTGCTCTGCAGCTTCTGGTTCTACCACTAGGACTTCTATCCCTGCTTGTCTATTGTCCCCTTACAAGTTTTTGAACTCATCGGCTGCAAAGACATCATCAAATTCCTCTTACAGAGGGGGACTGGCCAGGACTTCAGTAGGCTCTATTTCCTTCTCCGACTCCGGGGAACTGGAAGAGAGGATTTCTACTTGTTGGGCTTGGGATGTTCCCAGCCCCAGCTCTGCCTTAGGATTTTTATTAAGCCTCTTCTTTCTTTGGGTAACCAAAGGCGGCCCCGCATCCCTTATTGCTGCTACTTCCATGGGATCCACCCCCGTTGCCTTCACCATTAAGGCTGCCAGCGACGGGGAGGAAGAGGGACGAATCAGCCCGGCCATGAGCGGTGGACTAGCCAGCCATGTTATTAATTACTCCCTCATCTGCTGGGAGGCTTCCAATGATTGTTTGATCTATTCCTTTATGGGGACTTCTTGCACAGAAGGGGTCGTATCTATCTCTTTTCCCTTATCCATTCTCTGCGAAGAAGTCCCGGCCCCCAGAGTTAATTTTGGTGCCGGTTGGGCTGCTCGGTGGGTACTTCTACGGCACACCTTCTTGAGATAGGCATGAATTTTCTCAACCACCTCTCAAGTGAATTCCTCAATTATGGACCCTTCCTGGGCACTCCAATTTACCTGTGGAAGGGTCATTTTATCGATCCCCTTTTCCGTGTACTGGGGATCGATGGTGGGGGCGGCGTCTGAGAAGTCCTCTAGGAACCTTCGGAGCTTCAACTTATGCATCATGTCGGCCGTCATTTTGACATAGTGCCTACTCCGCACTTCCACATCATCTTGGAAATCTTCCCAGAAATCCTCCATATGGATGTGATGGGGCTCTGAAGCCTGGGGCAGTGCCGTTGCTATCTTTCCGTGCGGATCAAAATTTTTCTGCGCTAAGTAAAATTCTCCCAAGTTGTAACTTTTCAGTTCATTGTCTGCCTCCTTTGCAGCAGCCAAGCTACATGTGTAGTTCCCGCAGGTGATTGGGAACAAAATGTTGGGTATCTTTTTCAAGGAAAAGAGGGCATGCACCTCCATTATTTGCCTATAGTATCCCAAGAGCACGATCTTGTCCCCATAGTGTTTGGGCAACAAGTAGGGTTTCCCAGAGAAGCCAATGACCCTAATGTAGGTGTTCTGTTGGAACTGAATGTAATAATGTCCATAACTATGGACCAAATTCATCACCTCTGAGGATAGGCGGTATTCGGCATCCCGGGTGGGTGTAAGCAGATGATAATAAACGAACACGTCGTTTACCTAGCAAAAACTGGGGAAGCTAGCCTCCTAGTGAACTTGTGGGAAATGGTCCCACGGTGCCTTTTTTCCCAGGCCAATCCCGAGCACACCGTTTGTAAGTAGGCTGTGGGCGTGGGGCCTCTGCTGCGCCAGGGCCCAAAAAACATAGGAAGACATGTAAAAAAATTTCTTCCTATTTAGTTGCAGGAATTGGGAGTCGACGTGGTTGGAGATTATTGTTGCCCAGTCAAAGTATCCTCCCTTGGTGGAGATGCCGAGGAGGAAGTAATACATCCATTTAGAAAACTCTTGGGTGGAGGGCTGCCCAAAGACCCGGGCCAATGCTATCATTCCCATCTGAATGCTCTTTTTGAACTCAGAGTGGGGAATCTCTATCTTCATTCTTTTAGGGTCCCTTTTTGGAACCTTGAGCCAATGGGTATTCATATATACTCGGGCTACATCCTCCAGCTATGTGAATTGGGCCAAGGAATCCATCCTTGTAACCACTAAGCCCTTGGCAAATTGCGGGATTCCCAGACCCGCCCGGAATGTGTCTGGGTTGAGGGATACCAGAGGAATAGGGTATCCTATTGGTTCTGTGGCTGTGAGCATAACAACCCGAACAAAAGAGTTGTAATTGGTGGCTAGTGTTAAGATAAGCTCCGGAGATTGCACAGAGCATGGGAAACAAGCCACCTTGAGGATTCTGGAGTCCCCAACGTTGATTGCTAGCTGATCTCCAGCCTGTCGCTGGATATACATTATTTTTACCAAGGCCTGCAGCTCTGGCCATGTTTTGACGCTGGTGTCGGTGATAAGTTTGACTTTGGACTCGATATTTGAGCCCATAATGACATTTTCTTGCATGAACTTCATGGTTAGGGGCATCTTCTCCAAGGCCGTCTCCATTTTGGACTTTACTGCTGTCCTGGTGGCTGCCGCGGAAGGTAGCTCTGGACTTTCGGGTGGAGAGGATGCAGATGCTTCAGACATATTTGGGAAATGAACTCCGGGAACCTGCAAGGCAAAGCGATCATCAGAATGTATTAATCAAATAAATATTTTGGAGTCCGGAGATCTTACCACAGTGATGCTTGCTTTTCCTGAAAAGTTAGTTTCATTCAAAGATAATCAAAAAGTAAACGCATCACAAACTTAAGAATTTTATTAAACATCTGGGTTCAGGGATTTTATCGCACTTGGTAAATACACAGGATGGATGATGGTAGGAGACTCAGAGTGCAGAGAAGTAACTGTTGGTGAGGACATGTAAAAAGGTAAGTCATCAAGCCCACGTGGGCGCCACATGTGTAGGTATTAAATGGAAGTTATGGCGATGACGGTGGAGCCAACTGTCCAAACGCGTGAAAAGTGAAGGCTACTTGGCTGAAATTGATTGCGCGCATGGGAAATAAATGAGGGTCTGACTGGTTTTATGGAAGAGAGAGAAAACTGCCTGTTTGAAACTGGCCGAGAGCCAAGTTTCAAACAGGTGGTTTTCTGCCCTGAAATGAGTTCATGGGCAAAAAACCAGCAACACAGGTGACTCGACCACCTTGTCAAGCCACTCGAAAGGATATACATGAAGGTTGAGGGATATATACATGGGAATAGAGGGATATACAAATATTATACACAAATATACACATATATACATCATGGAACGATGTCCGCAGGAAACCAGGCAAGGCAAAGTATAGACATCTATCTACATAATCTACAAACCGACCACTTCTATGCAGAGGGCGGACAACCCTCTGGTAGAGCCGACCCACCAATGGGTGGAAAAACTAGAAAATAGAAAAAAGACAAAATAGAAAGATGACAAACGAAAGAAAGACAAAAGAAACACCAAACAAACTAGAAGAAAATAAAAAGGCGGGAATAGAAACACCAACCTGAGAATGCCAAAGGGTGGAGGAAAGGAAGGGGTTATCACAGGAGTTCTGCAACAACTTCAGCTCATTAGACGGTCACAACCGCCACCACAAAGAATTCACAATCACCTGATAATGACTGGAAGTGTTAAGCACTGATTATAGCTAACTCTTTGCAAATTGCTCTATAATCGATCTGAGTGCTCAAAAGTCACTCTGAGTGCTCAAAAGTTTTAATCATGGTAAATGTGAAAGCGACAGATAAGCTCTATTTATACCCATGGTAAAAAGGTTAATCCATCTCCTTCTGGCAATCTCCGGACAAGCAAACCTCCAGACCCTGGGCCCGAGGATTCCTCGCGACGACACCCTTAAGAACATCGTGGCGAAGAATCCCAGAGTCTAGAGTCTGGCTCCCAATGAAGAACGACCTCTGGGACCAGAGTCCCGGAGATAAAAAACCAAACAAACAAAACACCACAACGGGGAAGAAAACCCCAGAAAAAGAAAACAAAAGGGGAAAAAAGACAAGGCAAAGCCGCAAGCAAAAAAAAACAAATGAAAAAAAAAGGGGGACCCAACATTTTGCACGCAAAATGTAGGGACGGGGATGCAGGGCATAACAAAATGTTTAGTAATAGTTGAGTTATGTTACTTTGTTTACCAGCCATAATTTCAGAAGATTATTTTCAGAAAGCTGATATTAATTTAATTGATTCTTCAAATTGCATCTATCTATGGGATATGCGTGTTCAGATTCATGTTTAGTTATGAGTCAAAGACAATTAACCAAAGGTGCTAATCTTGTTTCATTCGAAGTATGACATTTGGGTAATTTTGGTGGAGCCAACTATGTGAAGCGATGTGTCTATTTAGTTTGAGTTGCGCGGTTCTAATTATGTTATGTGCTTGGTCTGGACGACAAGAGAAGCATTGAAGGGATTCCTAAAGCTGAAAAAGATCATATATTTTGGAGAAGATACTTATAGTAGTTCATTTGAAGATCACCAAGTGTGAATGATAAGAAAAGAGACAGAAAAAGGACAGACCAAAATGCTGATTATTTTGGGATAGTAAAGCCATTTCATTCATCAATTAAAGATCTATGTGAAGAAGCAGAGAGTGTATACAATTCATTGGAACTGATCTAGATAGACGGTCTACTCAAACAATTCATTATCAGATATAGTGTATATCTATTTTACATAAGGTTGTAGCCTTCATCATTTTAGCATTGAGCTTTTGGACAGTGAGTCCTCACCCCTAACAGGGTGATTTTTAAAAGACTCCTAACAGGGTCTGACCCTTAACTAGGTCACTATACTTATTGCATTGTAAAGAACAACTCCTAACAGGGTTGTAAGATCTTCTAACATGGATTATTATACTCAAGTATAGTTCTTTGTGGGTGCTAATTCCCACTAGGGTTTTTACCTATTTTGGTTTCCCCATAACCAAAATTGTGGTGTTCTATTTTGTGTTATCTCAATGTGTATATGCTTAATGTTATTCTCTAATTAATTAGAGAACAAAATTAAACTAGGTGATAACTGATTCACCCCCCCTCTCAGTTATCCCTTGGGACTATTCCATCAATTGGTATCAGAGCCAAGTGATTTGGAGAGAAAGCCTAACAGCTTAAGGTAGATCAAATGACGTACTTTAGGAAAGAGAGTCCTAAGTTTGATGGAGAGAATTATCTTGACTGGAAGAACAAAATGATAACACATCTTCAGTGTGTTTGTTTTGAGATTTATGAGATTTCTACTAATGCAATTGATGTTCCCACCTTGAAAGACCTTGCAGAAGAAGACTCTACAAACAAACAAAAGGAAGTATTCACCCAAAATGCAATTGCCAAAGAAGCCCTAATCAGTGCCCTATCTGACAATGAATTTTATGAGATCAAGAAGGAAGACAAAGCATATTCAATTTGGAAATACCTATAAGACATGTTTGAAGGAGACATCCAAGCCAAGAATATGTCTAGAAAGACATGGAAGAAAAGATACAACAATTTAGAGATGCTACCTGAAGAAAACATTAGAGCTTACAATCAGAGGATTAATGAAGCAATCTCAGGACTCAGGAACAATGGTGGAGAAATTTTAGAGGATGATATAATGGAAAAATTGATGACCACATTGACAACAGATTATGAAAGCAAGATAAACATCTTGGGTGAAACCATGCAATTCTCAAAATCCTTCAAAAGAAAAACCTTGATCAGCAAAATATCAGCATTTGAGATATCAAGATTAAAGACATAACCTAAAATGGAAACAACTTTCAGAGCCTCAGTCCATCACAAGAAATCCTTGAGCATCTCTCGTAATAATGAGAAAGAAGAAGTTGATACAGAACTAGAACAAATAATTTCTATGATTGCTAAGAAAGAAAGGAAAGGCAAAGGAAAATATGAAGGACAACTACCATTCAAATGTTTTTTCATGCAAAAAATTTGGCCACTTTGCATCCAAGTGTCCTACAAAAATCAAGAAGTACATATCAGATTACAAACCCAAATATACTAAGGAATGCTATCATGCTGAAGATGGTGTAACTGATGATGATTCGAGAGAATATGAAATTTGATTTGTTGTAATTAAAGATAATGAAAAAATGATTGATAAAATAGAAATTGAAGATGAAAAGAAAGTACAAGAATTGGCTTTAGTTTCACAAGCAAACATCAGAACAGACTGGATCATAGACAACAGGTGTTCACATCACATGACAGGTGACAAAGATAGATTTGTACATCTAGATAAGTACAAAGGTGGCATGGTTATATTTGGAGATAACACTCCCAAACCTATCATAGGTAGGGGATCTATCACCTTAGATGGAGAGAATAAGACAGATGATGTTTTGTATGTTAATGGTTTGCATCATAACTTACTAAGTGTTGGACAATTTTTAGAAAAAGGATATTAGTTGGAATTCAAAAAAAACATATGCATTATTAACAACAAAGAAGGAGACATGATTGCATTAGGCTCAAAGACCAAAGGTGATGTTTTTCAGCTTAACTCTGAAGTAAGTTGTTTTGATGCAAAAGTGGATAATAGTTGGCTTTGGCACAAAAGACTTTGTCATATCAATTTTGACAACATAGTGAAGATAAGTAATGTAAAGGTAGTAAGAGACCTTCCTAGTATTGCAAGACCAATTGATACTATGTGTAGGTAATGCGTGATGGGAAAGCATGTAAGGACCTCATTTAGAAGAAAATAGAACTCTGTAGAGAAAAAATTAGATCTAATACATATAGACTTATGTGGACCTACTCAAACAAGATCATACTATGGTGAACGATATTTCATTTTGTTTGTTGATGATTTCTCCAGGATGATGTGGGTTGTGTTCTTGAAAGACAAATCTGAAGCTTTTGAGAAGTTCAAAATATTCAAAGCTAAATTTGAAAATGAATCTGGATTAAAGATAAAATGTCTGAGATCTAATAGAGGAGGATAATTCACCTCTAATAAGTTTCTTGAGTACTGCAAAGAACATGGGATCAAAAGACAACTAAATGCACCCAGAACCCCTCAACAAAATGGAATTGTAGAAAGGAGAAACATGATAATACTTGACACAACGCGCACTATCATGATTGAAGGGAAAGTTGCACACACCTATTGGAGAGATGAAATCAATACAACTATTTATACTATCAACAGAATTCAACTAAGACCAGGCGTAGACAAAACACCTTATGAACTTTGGTTTGGTAATGTACCTATAGTAAAATACTTTAGAATCTTTGGAAGCAAGTGCTACATCAAGAGAGATGATGGTGTTGGCAAATTTGATGCTAGAAGCGATGAAGGTATTTTTCTTGGTTACTCTCCTAAGAGCAAAGCTTACAGATATTTCAATTTAAGGTTGAAGAAAATTATTGAGAGTGCACATGTGAAGATTGATGAGAAGTTCATGATTAAAGAGAGATATTATGAATATGCACCTATGATTGAAGATGAACCTAGAACGATCAATAAAGAAATAATTATTGAAGAAATGTTTGACTGTATTGATGTATCATGCAATAACCCTGAACCAAGTCAAGAAGAATCATAGATTACAGATGAGAGTGTCACACCTAAAATCTCAACATACACATCTAAATACCACTCTAAAGAAGATATCATTGGAGATCAGAGCAGTAAAGTTTTGACCAGATCCAGAGCAAAAGGTTCAACCGTTGATGAAGAGGTATGCTTACTTTCACAAATTTAACCCTTAAGTGTTGAAGATGTGTGTAATGATTCAGATTGGCAAAGTGCAACGCAAGAAGAATTAGATCAAATAATGAAGAATGACACATGAGAATTGGTCCCTAGACCTTGTGACAAGAATGTGATTGGAACTAAGTGGATATTCAGAAACAAAATGAATGAAGATGGTACAATGATAAGAAATAAAGAAAGATTGGTATGTAAAGGATATGTGCAAAGAGAAGGAATTGACTAATCTGATACATTTGCCCCTATGAGGAGACTGGAAGCTATAAATTTATTTTTAGCCTATACAACATTCAAGAATTTCAAAGTATATCATATGGATGCCAAGTCAACTTTCCTAAACAGTGACTTGAAGGAAGAAGTCTACATAGAGAAGCCTGAAGGATTCAAACTTTCAGACAAACTAGACATGGTATGCAGACTAAAGAAATCCCTCTATGGACTTAAACAAGCCCCAAGAGCATGGTATGAGAGACTTGATGGCTACTTAACAAATATAAGATTCAAAAAGGGAGTAGCAGATTGCAACCTATTCATTAGAGAGACACCTGAAGGTTTACTACTTGTTGCTATCTTTGTTGATGACATTATTTTTGGAGGTAATGACAAGCTTAGTGCATAATTTGCAAAAGAGATGAAGAGTGAATTTGAAATGAGCATGATTGGACCTATAAAATACTTTTTGAGATTAAATGTAGAGCAGACAGATAGAGGTATATTCATAAATCAGTCTGAATATGTAAAAGAGATATTGAAGACATTTAAGATGGAAGACTGCAAGGAAGTAAGCACTCCTATGATAACAAGAAGAAAGCTTTCTAAAAATGATGACTCCACAGAAGTTGACAAAACACTTTACAAGTCCATGATTAGAAAACTCATATATCTCACTCAATCTAGACCAGATATTGTTGGAAACACTGAGAGGGGGGGGGTGAATCAATGTTTGTCTATTAATTACTTTTCAACAACTTAAACATAAATCAAACATACATAGAATGAAGCTTAAACTAAGAAGACCCATCATACATGAAAGAAATGGAGAGGAGAGGAGGAGAGCGAGCGGCTGGAGGGAATTTGAATTCCCCTTTGGGCACGAAACCTGCTGGAGGAGGACTGCAGTCGAATCTAGGTGAAGGAAGCAGGATTACCAAGGGAGGAGAGAAGGATGCAGAAGGGGACAAAGACCTAGATAGGAATCATCCCCGTGAAGGAGGTAAAAGGGGCCTTTTAAACAATGAAATGAGCGGGAAAGAGACCTCTGGCAGAGATCAGACCTTTTCCGTACCAGTGATTCAGGAAAAGGTAAAAGATATAGTAGTGGAGGGCTCCACAAAAGAGTCAAGGGAGGACACACCTCTATCGAGATTCCAAACCAGTGAAGATGCACCAGAGATAACGAAAGGTGATGGTAAGTCTTCTGAAGCAAAAGATGGTCAAACTTTAGTTAAAAATACTGCTATTGGAAGTTGGTCCTCTCTTTTTGGTGTGAAACCAACTGGGAAATCTTCTTTCCCCCTTGTTGACAATACGTCGGACCCTGTGAAAGGAATATTTAGCATTACCCTTCTTGATTCATTGGTTGATCACACAGTAGCTTCAATGAAAAATATGCTAATAGGAAAGTTTATGGGCCCAAGACCTAATATTGATACAGTAAGGGTTTACGCTGCAAGGAAATGGAGGTTAAAAGGCCAAGTCGACATAGTCGCCCTACCAAAAGGTTTTTTCACTTTTGAGTTTTCTAGTTCTGAAGATCTTTCTGTAGTTCTATGTGGGGGTCCTTGGATGTTTGGTAAATCATCTTTGGCTCTTCAAAAATGGGGGACAAATCTTGATCTTAACATGGATATGTTTGAATCAACCCCAGTGTGGGTTCGATTCTAGGGACTTCCTCTGGAATACTGGCATGAAGATGTTTTTTCAGGATTGGCTCGTTCGTTTGGGGAGCTCTTATCCATAGACCCAATGACAACTGCTAAGACTAGATTAGTCTATGCTAGAATATGTGTCAACATTAATCAAAAGATAGACCTCCCAGAAGTTATTTCAATTAAATCAAAGCTGGGAACTTATAATCAAGTTGTGGAGTTTGAATCTATTCCCTTTGCCTGCTTTACTTGCAAAAAATCTGGTCATTGGGCAAAACAATGTCCTCTTAAACCTTCTGCTAAATCTAAAAAGAAAGATTCAAGAGTTGTTTGGAAAGAGAAAAAAGGCTCCTCTCCCTCTCTTCCAATCCCCTTGAATATATTAGAAGAGAATAAATCAATAGAAGACCAAAATGCCGATCTAACAAATCAGATAGAGGAAGATATCTCTCAGTTACCAGTTGATAAAGATTTACCTCAGATCCTGGAGCAGGAGGACCCATTTATAACAGAACAAGGGAGAAAAGTGGATGACTCCTTACCATTTTTTCAAAGCCCTCTAGCTAGGAATAGGGAGAAGGATCTCCAACCCCAAAATGAGTCTCTGGAAGTTTGTGTTGAAAAGGAGCCACAAGTCTCAAGTATAGAACAACAAAATGAGAATGGCTGCCTCCCTGAAACAAGTGGACAGGGAGTAATAGTTGTGGACAAATTGGGACCTTCACCTTTAGTGAGAGAGAAGGTGATATCCATTACTAATGGAAATAGTAGAAAGAACTGGTCTAAAGTCAGTGAGGAGGACAATCAAAAAGAAAGTTTTGATGACTAGTCTCCTATCTCAGAAAAGTAGGAATCCCTATGGTTTGAGGTGAGAAATAATAAGAAAGACAAAAAACCCTCTAAGAAAGGAGGACTGAATCTAAAAGCTCATGAATCAGGGAAGAAGGTAGAAATAACCCCTCTAGGGGGAGTCCAGACCAGAAGGAAAAAAGCAGATGTAGGATCGCCCAAGGGAGGAAGAGGTAGACCTTCTCATAAAGCTATGAGAGAGCTAGAAGAAAAATAGAGTATTGCGGATGGTAAACAATCTACTATCCCTGAGATCTACTCCCCAATCCATTAAATGAAGATTATATCTTGGAATATAAGAGGACTAAATATTCCTCACAAACAAGATGTCCTTAGAAATTTGGTAAGAGACACAAACCCTGATATAGTTCTTATCCAGGAAACTAAAATGTCTAGAGAGAAAGTTGAGAAAATTAACCCTTTTAAGAATGGTAGTAGTATTGGCAGTGACTCTGATGGTGTTGTGATTTTCTGGAATAATGCTAGAGTAAATTGCAAGAAGATTCATGTTGAGAAGAACATTATCCTTATTTGTGTCAAACATCTTAAGTTGGAATGTTCTTGGAATCTCATGAATATTTATGCCCCCAATACAAAAAGTGGAAGGCTCAGATTCTGGAAAAGACTTAAAGAAATTAGGAATAAATTCCAAGCAATTAGCTGGATGGTGATGGGGGACTTTAATACCCCCCTGCTGGTAGTAGATAAAATGGGTGGTGCCCTCTCTCAAGTTGATAGAAGAATGGACCTCATGGAGTACATTAATGATCAATCTTTCTTTGATATGGAGTTGGAAGGCATTTCCTATACTTGGTCGAATAGAAGAACTGGTACTGATATCATACAAGTAAAACTTGACAGAACCCTCCTCTCTCTTGATTGGTTGTCTAATTTTTCCTACTCTTTATCTGCTTCTATTAGGATTGGTTCTGACCATTTCCCTATAATCTTCAATGCTAATATCTTGAATGGAAAAAAGAATATCCCGTTTTGTTTTGAGAAGATGTGGTCAGCCCACCCTAACCTAAAAGACTGCATTTCTAAATGGTGGAATTATAATCAGGAAGGCACTGCTATGTATAAGATAGCCAAAAAGTTGAGTAATGTTAAAAAAAATGTTAAAATCTGGAATAAGGAAGTCTTTGGGGATATATTCAAGGCTAAAAGTATCAAAAAGGAAGAGATCAAGACTATCCAAGAGATTATTCAAAAAGAGGGTCTCTCAGAGGAGCATAGATGTATGGAAAATGTCTTAGTGGCTGAATATCATAATATCATTTCTAAAGAGGAGTCCTTCTGGAGGCAAAGATCAAGAGCTCTCTGGCTTAAAGATGGGGATAAAAATACTAGATTTTTTCACATGAATGCTATTAAACACAAAGCTATCAATAGGATTTCTTCTCTAAAAGTCAACAATAAGAATCTGGTAAAGGAAGAAGAGATAAGAAAGGAAATGCTTCTTTCCTTCTCTCAACTTCTATCTAGAGAAGACATGCTTGATTCCCAGAACCAAAAAAAAATTCTCTCTGCTATCCCTTCTCTAATAGACAGTAATACCAACTCCAGAATCAAGGCTATCTCGGATGATAAGGAAATCAGAGATGCTGTCTTTTCCTTTGAAGGCGATAAATCTCCAGGTCCTGATGGATTTCCCCTTTTCTTCTTCCAGCAGTTTTGGGAGATTACTGGTCAGGATGTTCTCAATGCTGTCAAGGAATTTTTTGGTACTAAATCTCTTCTAAGAGAACTTAATGCCACCTTCTTAGTTCTTATACCTAAATTCCATGGAGCTAATACGGTGGAATCTTTCAGACCAATTAGTCTTTGTAATGGAATTTACAAGATTATAGCTAAAGTTTTGACTTCCAAACTACTTTCTCTTCTGCCTTCAATTATATCTCCTCAGCAGAATGGATTTGTCCCTGGGTGTCAAATCCTAGATTCCATTGTGGTTGTTCATGAGAATATACACTCCCTTGAAACTGCCAAGAAACAGGGCTTTCTCATGAAATTGGATTTATCTAAAGCCTATGATAGGGTTGATTGGCAGTTTCTCCAAAAAGTCTTAAGAAACTTTGAATTTGATGCAGGGGTTATTAAAATGGTTAATCAACTAGTCTCTACAGTGACTTCTTCTGTGATTGTGAATGGTGGCTCTTCCAATTTCTTCAAACCTTCTAGGGGCCTAAGGCAGGGGGACTCTATCTCTCCTATTTTGTTTGCTATATTGGCTGAAGGATTGGGAAGATACATTTCTAAACTTGTTAATATTGGCCTAATCTATGGTCTCCATCCCTCCTCGGCCAGAACCTCCTACTTCCATGAATATTTTGTTGATGACACTCTTATTATGGGTGAAGCTACAGTTAAAGAAGCTAGGAATCTTAAAAAAGCTTTATCTATCTACACCTCGGCAACGGGTCAGCTTATCAATTGGGATAAGAGCTCTATCTTTTTTATCAATACTCCTCTAGAGAGACAGTATAAGATGTCTAAAATTCTTGGCTGTAGCATTGGTAATCTTCCCTCTTCATACTTGGGGCTCCCTCTCTGCTCTAAACCTCCAGATAGCTTCTGGAACCAAATTGTTGATAGATTCAATAGGAAGTTGGCTTGCTGGAAAGGTGCTCTCCTTAGCAGTTCTGGTAAACTTCAGCTTTTGAAATCGACATTACAAAATTTGCCTGTGTATGCTTTAAGCTTCTTTAAGGTCCCCCATAAGTATGCAATGGTGCTTGAAACTATCCAAAAATGCTTCTTATGGTCTGGAGTTGAAGATAAAAAAAGGCTCAATCTGATTGCCTGGGAAAAAGTCTGCAAGCCTAAAAATAAAGGGGGTCTGGGGATAAGACCTATTAAGGTTATTAATAAGGCTCTACTAGCTAAGTAGGTGTGGAGAATATTTGGTGATTCTAAACAATGGAATAGTATAATTAAAAACAAATATCTCATAAACTCTAACAGCTTGAAGGATCTCCTAAACAATGAAGCTAGAGTTAATGGATCTTACATCTGGAACAACTTATGTTTTTCCATTGATCTTTTGAGAAAAGGAATAAGATGGAAATTGGGAGATGGGTCCACCATTGAATTCTGGGATGATCCTTGGATCTATGATTATGCCCTGTCAGAAAGACAAGAATGGAAGGATTTTATTACCCGAGCCAAAAATACTATTGGATACAAAGTCTCTGACTATAGGAATAACAATTCTTGGAAGGATCTCTCTAGCATTGATAGAAGTCTATTGCCCCTTATGATAGACTTGCAGTCCTGGTTCAGTGAAGATAATCTTCTAGATAAGATTGTGTGGAACCCATCTCCTCATGGTGAATTCACTGTGGCCTCTGTCTATTCCTTCTTGTACTCCAAGGAAGATAAGCCTCAATGTGCTACTATCTGGTATAAACTCCTTACTCCAAAGATTAACTTTTTCTTTTGGATTCTTATCCAGAATAAGCCCCTAACTATTGATAATTTGGTTAAAAGAGGTTTCTCTCATGTTAATAGATGCAGTCTTTGCTTTGATCAAGCTGAATCCTGTGATCATCTCATGATCCATTGTAGTTTTACCAGGAAAGTTTGGTCTTTGGTTTTTCAAAAATGGAATTTGGCTTGGTTCTTTCCTAACTCTTGTCAGGACTTTGTTACTCAATGGAGATGCCCTTTTGATAATGATATTTCTAGAAACTTCTGGAATCTTATTCCACCTCATCTTTGCTGGAGTATCTGGAAGGAAAGAAATAACAGAATCTTTAGAGAGAAAAGCTCTAAACCTGAGATTATCTTCAACATAATGTCTAGATCTTTAAAGGAAAATTTCAGTTCTGCTATAAATAATAGCAATAGAAAATTTAGATCTCTCATCCCGGATGTCAATTGGTCTACTTGGAACTTTCCTCTCCTCAAWAATCAAGATTGTYCCCAAAGAGAATTATCTGTYTGGACTGCTCCTCCAATTGGCTGGGTCAAAGCCAATTTTGATGGTGCCTCTAAAGGCAACCCGRGTRTCTCTGGGGGAGGGGGTATCATCAGAGATAGTTTTGGTAACTATCTAGGAGCTATATCTATCCCCTTRGGTTTTCAGWCTAATCATAGAGCTGAGGCYTTGGCRGCCCTSAACACTATCCTGCTGGTGGAAGAAATGGGATTCAAAAGAGTCTGGCTCGAAGGTGATTCTTTAAATATTATTAACAATATTAAAGATATCAACCCYCMTTCCTGGAMTATAGAGCAYATTATCCTCAAAATTAAATCTATAGTTAAATCCTTTGAARTGTTCCAYATATCTCATAATTATCGGGAGACTAATCAGGTTGCTGATTGTCTTGCCAATATTGGAGCCAAAAGTGMYRGRATTCAAAAATGGAAAGGCATACCTATGWGTAATGATGCGGTCAAATCAATTATCAATTATGATAAAATCARGCAAAAAGAAGGAGTCATTAAAAGGGCTTTTAATGATACTAATTAATTCATCTCAGATTGGGGGGAGTTGGAATGACGGCCAAAACAAGGTGAAGTACATATCCAAGATTGGGATTTTTACCCTAATCATGAAAGCACAAACTTTTATGCATGTAGCTATTATTATTTGTATCTGTGGCCAGGTCGAGCATGTGAAGAGGATTGTGACTCAGATTAAAAGCTCTCACCTGATTAAGATTAATCAATATAATAACGTCTCCCAACCTGTGAAAAAAGAGCAGGTGAAGATTGTTGTCATGGGTGGTGATCTCAAAAGGGAAGAGCCTGCGAAATGCAAGTGGAAGAAGGATAAGAAAGTGTGGAGAATTTTGAAGAAAGCTCATGTTCACCGCTTTCTTAAGAGACTTCATGGTTTCAATTCAGAGGTTTCCAAAGCCTTTGCTGATGGCTGGGATAAGGGCAAGGTTAATATTGTGGGCAAGTCCTTTAGCCTCAGCCTCGAGGTCCTATATGATATCACTGGTCTCCCGCTGGATGGTCTGAAGTACTCTAAAGAGGTGAAAGTGGGAACCAGAGCTTACATGAAATTTCCTGTCACTGACGAGGAGAGGGCTCTTTTGGTGAAAGGTAAGAAAGACTATGTTGACATGGAAAATATTGATAAAATTTTGGGTTCTGTTATTAAAGTTATAATGGAATACTTTACTCTCAAGGGTAGATTCTCTAGGGTCTATAACTATCATTTTGCCCTAGTTAATCATTTTAGACATGAGATACGCATTTATTTCCCCTACTTTCTCCTCTGGTCACTTAACCAAAGCATCACTGACTACAGAGTGAAGAATGCCCCTATCCTCCATGTCGGGCTTATCCTCCTTATAGCTGATTATGCCAGAGATCATATTCCCGACCCTCTTCCTGCCCAGATTAAAAAGAGGAAGTCTGTGGGGACTCTGCCTAAGACTCCTAAATCTAAGAAAGCCTCTCTTCCCTCTGAGTCATCTCCTTCTAAGCCTCTGGTTGAGTCAAAGAATGATGAGTACCTTAGTGTTGCCTCTGGGTCAGAAAAGAATGACCTGGACACCCCTGCTAGTCCTATCCCCTAGGAGTCTAATGGTGAGAAGCATATCCCTCAGAAAATAGAAATTGAAGATGTCTAGGATCATCAGAAGGATCCTGATACTGAGAATAACCCCACTACCCAGATCCCAGTGGCGAAGGATTCGGAGGAAACTGAAATTAAAAATGCCAAGGAAAACTCCGAGGAAAGTCATGAAAATCTTAAAACAGGGGAAAATTTTAATTCTGTTCTGGAGAATGTTAATACTAAAGGAAATGAGAAGAAAGAGATTGAGTTTGAGAAGATTGTCAACAAAAATAAAGAAACTGATATTAATCTTATGGATAGTCATGCTGAAAATTCGGGGGACAATAGTTTCAAGGTTCTGGAAGAAGAAAACTTGGAGTCCCATGAATCTCCTAGATCTGAGAAGGATAATATGGAAGAAGACAGTGACATAATTCCTCAGGGTAGAAAAGCTCACTCTCTTCAAAGAGATATCAGAAGAATGGATTCACAGGTCAGAAGGACCATTATTATGTCTCCCCTTGAGATTGCAAAAAATAAATCTATCTATAGCTACAATTTGGATAAATGGGTGCAAAGTGACTTGGTCGAACTCAAGAATAGATGCATCAAGCTGGAAAATAAGAGCTCTATGATTGAGGAAACAATGACTATCCTCAGAAATGACTTTTCTCAAAATGTCAAAGCCCCTGCACATGATTACGACTCTGAAATTGATGAAAAAATTAAAAAAGCTGTTGAATTAGCCATGATACCTATCCAGAAGAAAATAAGCGGGAATGAGGAGATGCTAAAACATTTTCTCACACTGGTGAACACAGGTATGAGGGCCACTATGGAGAATTTGATGTCTCTGAGCAACTGGCTGGAAGGAAACAAAGACACCATTGAACTATCTGATCCTTCCCAACAGATGGGACCTGGCACTCATACAAGGTCCAAGAAGCAGAAGGTTGTGGATCCAGATGTCCAGAAACTGAGAGACAATGTGATGACTATGAAGACTCAGCTAGAGGATTCTGAGAGTTTCCTGAAGACTCTATCCTGATCTCGGTGCTGGAGGCTCTTTTCTCTATTTTCCTTCCAGCGTTTCTTTTTGTTTTTTGGCTTTTGTATCTGCCTATTGTTATATTTGGGATCTATCCCTCTGTAGCTTGCTTCCTTCCTTGGGGCAGCTTGTTGTTTTTTGGGCTTTAATGTCTTTCTCTTCTCAACTTTGTTAAAGGGTTTCAGGGTCCCTTCAAAACCTATTTTTACCGTAATAAAAAACATAAGAACATATAACACATGATATGATTACGAAGAAACCTTGATCAGAGGAAAACCCCAGTGGGAATTAGTACCCACAAATATTGTACTAGGTATTATGAACCTGTTAGAGTTCCTTTTCCCTGTTAGAAGCAGTCTTTACAATATGAGTACAATGACCTGGTTAAAGGTCTGACCCTGTTAGGAGTCTTTTACAAAACTCTGTCAAAGGTATATGGCTCACTGCCCAATAGGATGAAAGCTACAACCTTCTGAAAGATGATATACATTATATCAAAATGAACTGCTGTGATGACACTATTGTCTGATCAGTTCCATGTATCTGTGAATGCTCTTACTCTCTTAAAGAGCTATATCATATACTGAATTCATTGTACTGCACTTCTGTATCTTCCTCTTACATCATAATCGATGATTGTAACATAACTTTACATTACATACTTATATGTTTATATCCGAATAGGCGCGACCCAAAACAAAACACTAGTCGGCCCTAAAACAAAATATACAACGCTTCTGAACAAGTCAGCTCAAGCATGTTTACTACAATGTTAATTAGATCATTACAAACATAGAACCAAAGGCACTTAGCCATTACATTACAAAATAATTCACGCTGATCAAAACAGTAGTCGACTTCCATGCTCTATCTTCTGGACTGCTGGTCTACTGATCTGCTTGTAACTTTGCTATACTATTGTTCTATACTATGTGTGTCTGGATGTAGCATGTACATGTGTCATACAACATATATCTGAATGCGCATATGCTTACTCGATCTCTCGCACGTGCGCTGATGTGTTGATCGCTGAGTATCTCTGTCTGCCCTATTTTCCATACCTAGTCATTTTGTCTTTGATGACAGAAACTAAACATGAATTTGTTGCCATGATGACAACACAAAATGAGTCATGCATCCTTAGGAAGTCAACTTTCCAACAATATCCCCCTTTTTCATTTATGGCAACAAAGGAATGTGGCCAAGTTACTCAAAATGACTTAACACAAAAAGTGACTGTAAATCATAACATCTTATTGATATATACATTTTTTTTTTGCATATACACATTCTATATTACTCCCCCTTTGACATTAATGACAAAGATGTACAAAAAATAGTAAGTCTTCTGCATACTTACTCGATGTAAACTTCAGGGTACACAATTTGAAGAGATTGAATATCTTTTTGCTAAAAATACTTTCATAGCATCAACTATCTGAAGATGCGTGCATAGGGCATATGTCAGTTTCTCCATTTTCATTAGATCCATGCAAGGACCTTGATCATATGTCACCATGTTGTCATCAATCTGTTTAATGTTCTCATTAAGGACTGCTAGAGATGGCGCAAGTGCATTTCTCAACTGGGTTTGTCTTATTTTTATCTTGTTGATTTCCAATTTTGCCTTCTCAATTTTATCCAACTATCCTTGATAAACATTATTGCATATGTTCATGTCTTGTTTGGGTGATTCAACTAATTTTCTGATGATACCCACCATTAATTCTACCTCTTCTACCTTTTTGGTGTGCTCAGAGGTGAACTTCACTCTGTCCATGCAGTTGGCTATAACTTTCTTGCCTTTAGCTGCCAACTCTTTCAGTATGGATTGCCCAATTTTTAAGGAGTTCAAGTCTAAGGTAAAGTTATTTACCAAATCATTCAGTCTCTCCTTCTTGTATTCATCTTCTGCAATCTTAGTATTAGAGTCTACTAAGCTTATAAAGTGTGATTTGAAGTTTAACAAAATGTTGTCCACATCTTCAACTGATTGGACTTTGGCTACATTCTGATCAGCAGACACTAAGACATTCAATATGTTAACTATTTCCAAAAAGTGAGGGTTCCTCATCACTTGTTTCTCTTTTGCCTTTTCCATAGCAAGAACACTGATCTTGATTAGGTCTTCTTCTCCCCATGCATCCAAACTTGCTGAATCAGGAGTTAATCTTGACAACAATGAGGTAGATGGTTGAGTAGATAGTGAGAATATAATGTTCTGATTGGTATCCATGCATTCAAACTTTATTGGTATTTATTTTATTGGTGTCTTATCACCTTGAGTATCATCTTGAGTATCTTAATTTATGTCAATTTGATCATTGATGAGAACTTCATCTTGTTGTGTAGAGGTATCATCAGTGCACATTTCTTCAGTGCTTACAAATGCCTTATCAACTTTGTCCATATCTTTTTCAGATGCAGTCATGGATATCTTGACATTGTCAACTACTATAGTGTCTTCTGAGTCTTTATCTGTATCAGAAGTTATTGTCACTGTGCGCGTTGAAACCTGTGGACCTGTCATAGGCGTTATCTGAATAACTGGTTTTGTAACCTGTTTGGGAGGAGCTGGAGTAACTTTTTCTATAGGCGCCGTTGGTGGATACATGTGTCTATCCATAAACACTTGTGCAAATGCCTTATCAGTCTCCTTACCTATCTGCTCATATTCTTTGTTCATAATCTATAAGGTCCTTGTCTTAGTTCAGAGATGAGGCTTCACCAGATCTAATAATATAGCCTTCTCATCATGAGAGCATACATCAAGAAGAGTATCCAATGTTTCTTCTCTAATTTTCTTGTCTTCCTCTATTTCATTTCTTTTCATGATCTCCAATAAGTTCCATAACTGATCCGGTATCACTATCTTGAGTTCAAGAACTATCTTCTTAAACTTGATCATATGAGATATGATCATAAAGTGTATCTCGGTCTTATCAATTTCTTGATACTTTTCATATACTTTAGAAAGTGTATCTAATCTCCCTTCATTTACAATCTTATTCCTCAACACATTTAGACTAGGTCTAAATCCTACCTCAGGAGGAGCTTGAGTATTCTTTGCTTTTCTCCGAGTGTTCCTTGAGGATGGGTGATTTGTGGGCGCCTATTTTCTTCCTCTAGTTTTCTTTCTTGGTGTAGACAGTGGAGATGAATCTAAGTCAATGGTGGTAGAGGGCGTAGAGGTGCTCTCTACTTTCTTCTTCTTCAGGATCTGTTCAACTTTCTCAAGTTCTTTTGCTATCTTGGCATCTCTTTCTTTGTCAAGATCTTCTTGAGTGACTCTATGAACTTTCAGTATGTTAGATGTAATTATAGATGCTTTCCTTTTATTATTAGCACTGTGTAAGATAGTATCCACTTCATTGGTCTTCTCTCTATAAGTGCCCCATCTAGGTTCATTAGGATCTTTGGGTGCTGACAATAGAACTTGCACATATCCTTCTAGCACATGTTCTTCCACTTCATAACCAAGAGGATAAATCCATTTGGTTCTAGGTTCAACTGCCTCCATGCAAGTGCAATCTGTTTCTACCATGAAACATATTGTATCCTTATATTTGTCAACTATCTTCTCAGATAATCTAAACCTATTCTACATTTTGATCCTGAATGTCTTTATATCCATATCCATGGCATCCCTTGCATTGCTCTCTAAAGTGACCTTAAGAGAAATATGAGACATTGTGGGTTTGCTCCTGTCTAGATAAAGGTTTGCAACCTTTCCAACTATATGGAAATACAAGTAGATGATCAGAGATCCAAACCTTAATGTCTTTCTCTTGTCATGCTTGATAATTTGAATGTTGTCAATCAATTGACCGCGCAAGATCTCACATAGGTTGTATTGAGTGTTTTCCTTCACCATTTTGATAGCTGCTAGGACTGTTACTGTAGAGACACTATTCAACCTGCTTGCTTGCTGAAAATTATACCCAAGTATCATTGTTAAGAGTTTTATGTCATCTTCTTTGATAGGGTCAACTGTCATTCCGTGCTTGTCACCTCTAGATAGGCAAACTTGCTCAATTTGTTTCTTGACATCCTTACCAGTAGGAAAAATTGGTCCAGTATTGGGAAGTCTAGTTAATTCATGGATTAGGTCTGTAGTGATACACACAAGGACCTCACCAATCCAATAAATATCATCATATATTCTTCTTAACAAAATCTTCACCCATTCTAGCTCATCAAACTCATGCGCATACGAGTATTCTAAAATAGGGTCATCAATCAAGTGCGCGAACTCATCCTTGAATGTGTAATCAAGTTTCATCATAGCTCCCATATGAGTGGCTATGCTGATATCTCCTACTGTTTCCTTTTTATAGTAAATGTACGCATGGATATCTTCCACGTGAAAAAAACCTAGCAGGGTTTTGGAGAAAGCCCCTTCCACATCATCTAGTATGGATTTGAGTGGATGCCTCTTGAATACAAATCTCTTCCTCTCTACTATATCAAACACAATTGGGGTTTCCATACTTACTTGGAACTTGCTTAAGTAGGGTTTCACAAAATTCTGAAACGGCATGACTGCTAGGGTTCCTTTCAAACTTCTTATACGTTCGCTTAACTGCCAAATCTGTTATGCTTCCATGCCTTGATGTCTAGTGCTCCAATGCTCTCCAAATTATGTGCTCTCGAATGCAAGTGTGAAGAAGATTGAACACATACTTTCTTTTATACAATCTATCGCATTTAATGTTTGCAATCGTACGTAAATTACTCAGAGATTTTGAAACTTAGATCCCAATGCATTTTAGACAGTGCATGAATGCATATAGAAATATTATGTGCTTGTAACCATGAATTCATAGGTCTATACTCAGAGGTGAGTATACTAACCTTGCAGGCTCCCCGTAAGACCAAGAAGGTCTATTCAAGAAGAAGTAGAGGGTGCGTCCACTGTGGATGCATCAAATACTTTGTCAACATCATTGTCCTTCTTTACATCAACCCAAATTTTTCTTGAATCTTCATTTTCTTGAACAAACTTAACTTCTCCTTTCTCTTCAAATAGTGACTTCTTAGGATCCTCTTTCTTTTGAGTTTTGGATCTACAAAACTTTGAGATGTGTCTAGCCTTTCCACATGTGTGACAAATGATAGGAGGTCTGATGCTCTTGTTCATCATGCTACATTGCTTTGTTGTGTGTCCATTGTAGTTGCATATATGACATGTAGTATTCTGTAGATTCCTTTGAGGTTGATTTCTCTAATTGTTTTGATTCATTCTTCTTTGATTCTGCTGTGACTGATTTCTTTGATTTATTCTGCAATGTATAGCCCTGTAACCAAATTTGTTACAGGAGAAACAATAGCCATTAAAAGGTCTTACCTTTTTGCAATCTCTTGCCAAATGACCATGTTTGTTACATGCATAACAAGTTCTGTTAACTTTCTTGATTTCCCCTTTAGGTGGATCTATTTTAATCTCTTCAATATTTGCTTCCTTCTTTGTTTCTGAAGATGCTTCATGAGGTTTCTTTCTTTCTTGCAATGAATTGACTTTAGTTTGTGCTATACTGAATCCAAGACCAGTAGTGTCACCTTTTTGCTTTTGTGCATTGAGCTGAGATTGAAGTGAATCAGAACTTGTGTGAAGTTTATCAATCTTATCCTTTGCTTCTGTTAATTCAGA
>MU228111.1:797775-812602 GCA_018584345.1 Thuja plicata
GGGGGGGGGGGTGAATCAGTGTTTGTCTATTAATTACTTTTCAGCAACTTAAAGATAAATCAAACATACATAGAATGAAGCTTAACATAAGAACTCATAACATATGATATGATTATGGGGAAACCTTGATCAAAGGAAAACCTTGGTGGGAATTAGTACCCACAAATATTATACTAGGTATTATGAACCTGTTAGAGTTCCTTTGCCATGTTAGAAACAATCTTTACAATATGAGTACAATGACCTGGTTAAAGATCTGACCCTATTAGGAGTCTTTTACAAAACCCTGTTAAAGGTATATGGCTCACTGCCTAATAAATGAAGGCTACAACCTTCTGAAAGATGATATACACTATATCAAAATGAACTGTTGTGATGATACTGTTGTTTGATCAGTTCCGTGTATGCGCGAATGCTCTTACTCTCTTAAAGAGCTATATCATATACTGACTTCATTGTACTACACTTTTGTATCTTCCTCTTACATCATAATTGACGCTTGTAACATAACTTTACATTACATACTTATGTGTTTATATCCAAATAGGCGTGACGCAAAACAAAATACTAGTCAGCCCTAAAACAAAATATACAATGCTTCTGAACAAGTCGGCTCAAGTGTGTTTACTACAATGTTAATTACATCATTACAAACATATAACCAAAGGCGCTTAGCCATTACATTACAAAATAATTCACACTGATCAAAATAGTAGTCGGCTTCCATGCTCTGTCTTCTAGACTGCTGGTCTACTGATCTGCCTATAACTTTGTTGTACTATTGTTCCGTACTATGCATGTCTAGATGTAGCATGTACATGTGTCATACAACATATATCTGAATGTGCATACACTGACTTGATCTCTCGCACGTGCTCTGATGTGCTGATCGCTGAGTATCTCTGTCTACCTTGTTTTCCATACTTAGTCATTTTGTCTTTCATGACAGAAACTAAACATGACTTTGTTGCCATGATGACAACACAAAACGAGCCATGCATCCTTAGGAAATCAACTTGCCAACAGATATATATCTAATGCAGTTGGCATTGTTGGGAGATTTGTAGCTGAACCTAAACAGAATCATCTAATGGCAATAAAAAGAATATTAAGATATTTAAAGGGAACAATAGACTATGGTTTATGGTATCCTAACTCAAAAATGTAGAACTTCATGTGTACACAGATGCAGATTGGGAAGGTTGCGCTGATGATAGAAAGAGTACCTCAGGAGGAGCGGTATTTCTTGTAGACAAGTTGGTTACTTGGACAAGTAAGAAACAAAACTATATTTCTCAGTCAACAACAGAAGCTGAGTATGTAGCAACCGCATTGAATTGTTCAACAATGGTTTGGATCAAATAGATGATTAAAGACTTTGGAATTCAGATTGATTATCCCATTGTCATACATTGTGACAACACTAGCACTATTAATATGTCCAAGAACCCTATGATGCACGCAAAGACAAAACACATAGAAATAAAATATCACTTTCTAAGAGAAAAAGTTGTAGAAGGAGAAGTGAAGTTGGATTATGTGAGCACCAAAGATTAGTTGGAAAACATATTCATGAAACCTCTATCGAAAGATACTTTTGAGTATCTCAGGAAGAACTGGGAGTAATTCCCTTTCCTGAGTCTGATTAGAACTCACAGTAAATGCATCAGTCCTTTGTGACTAATGAAGGGTTGACTACTCTACTTCTGGAGTAGTACCTATGCTTATTTGTATTTGGCATCCTTTGCCATTGATGTCAAAGGGGGAGTATATAAGTAAGGGGGAGTATATAATCTGGGGGAGTATATAGTCATGAAAATAAAAAACACAGTCAGAGGAGCTGCAATAGTGAAGAGGAACCTTTGATGAGGATATTGAGAAGATTGTAAAAAGAAAGAAGACACTTTTGAATTGATGGTGTTTTTAATCATGTCACCATCAATGTCAAAGGGGGAGATTGTTGGAGATTTTCCTTTGTGCAAATAGTTGACTGTATGTTTGTCATTGATGACAACATATAGTATACATCAGTGAATTGTATTCACTTTTCAATATGGATTTATAGAAGCCTTGCGCGGTTGTTTTTATGTTTCAAACATAGTTACTATACCATGTAAATACACACAGATTCAGATATTCAGTAACAATTGAGTTATGTTACTATGTTTACCAGCCACAGTTTCAGAAAATTGTTTTCAGAAAGCCGACAGTAATTTTATTAATTCTTCAGATTGCCTCTATCTATAGGATATGCATGTTCAGATTTATATTTAGTTATGAGTCAAAGACAATTAACCAAAGGCACTAATCGTGTTTCATCTAAAGCATGACGTTTGAGTAATTTTGGTGGAGCTGGCTATGTGAAGTGATGCATCTATTCAGTTTGAGTTACGCGGTTCTAATTATGTTGCGTGCTTGGTCTGGCCAACAAAAGAAGCATTGAAGGGATTCCTAAAGCTGACAAAGATCATATCTTTTGGAGAAGATACTTATAGTAGTTCATTTGAAGATCACCAAGTGTGAATGATAAGAAAAGAGATAGAAAAAAGACAGAACATAATGCTAATTGTTTTGGGACAGTAAATCCATTTCATTCATCATATAAAGATCTATGTGAAGAAGCAGAGAGTGTATACAATTCATTGGAACTAATCAAGACAACATTTCTACTCAAACAATTCATTATCAAATATAGTGTATATTTGTTTTACTGAAGGTTGTAGCCTTCATCATTTCAGCAGTGAGCTTTTGGACAGTGAGTCCTCACCCCTAACAGGGTTATTTGTAAAAGATTCCTAACAGGGTCCGACCCTTAACCAGGTCACTATACTTATTGAATTGTAAAGAACAACCCCTAACATGGTTGTAAGATCTCCTAACAGGGATTATTATACTCAAGTACAGTTCTTTGTGGGTGCTAATTCCCACCGGGTTTTTTTTTACCTATTTTGGTTTCCCCATAACCAAAATTATGGTGTTCTATTTTGTGTTATCTCAATGTGTATATGCTTAATGTTATTCTGTAATTAATTGGAGAAAATAATTAAACTAGCTGATAACTGATTCACCCCCTTCTTAGTTATCCCTTGGGACTATTCTAACAAAATCTCATGTAGTAGATGCTACTTTGTATAGTTTTATGATCGGTAAGTTGCAGTATGTTGTTCATAATAGACCAGATATTTCTCAAGCGATTGGCATAGCGGCTAGATTTCAAGAAAATCCTAAGGAATCTCATATGGTTGCAGTTAAGAGGATATTTAGGTATTTGAAAGGGACGATTGATTATGGTCTATAGTATGCTCATGAAAGTGATTTTTCTTTGATTGTGTTTATTGATGTAGATTGGGTAGGAAATGTTGATGATAAAAAGAGCACAAGTGGTGGTGCATTCTTTCTAGGTGAAAGGGTTGTAACTTGGACAAGCAAGAAGAAAAATTGTATCTCACAATCTAGTGCAGAAGCAAAATATGTAGCAACAACTATAAATTGTACACAAATTGCATGGATGAAGTAGATTCTTGAAGGTATCAAAGAAAAGATGATTGAACTAGTAACTATTTTTTCTGACAATACAAGTGCAATAAATATTTCCAAGAATCTAGTGGGAAAGATTGTAAAATGTTTTTGTAAGGTAGTTAATTGCCATAATGAACTTGTATTGCATATATATGTAAAATGATGAAATGTACAAATGTAGATTGTTGATGCAGTGGTGCGGTTGAGAGAAGAGAGAAGAGAGAGGATTGTTTGCATTTTAAGAAAAGATTAAGCTTGAACTAGATCTATACTAGCATAGGAGTGGTATTCTTTTCAGATCACTTTCACTTTTTGATTCCTAATAGTTTCTGCAAGAAAATTCCTTAATCGGGTAGATCCTAACAGGTCTTAATTATAAATCCTTTAACTAGGTGACTCTTTTATTAGGTTTTGAAATCCCTTAACAGGGTTACTCCTAACAGGGCTAGAGGTAAATCCCTTGACCAGGTGACTCCTAACAGGGTCTTGTTCTTAACCGAGCACTTTGTAAGCTCCTAACAGGACTAAGATCTTAACTTGGCATACTTCAGAAGAGTGCAAAACTATTTGTGGGTGCCAGCCCACAAGTAGTTTTTCTCAGTTGGGTTTCAATGAGAAAAATATTAGTGTTATTGTGTTGCATGGTTGTGATTGTTTATCTTCATTGGTTTGATTATTCACACAATGGATGTTTATTGATGCAATTTTTTGAATGGTTTGTGAAAGGTTCAAATTACATTCTAGATTACTAATTCACCCCCCCCCCCCTCTCAGTAATCTTGGACCTATTAATACTAATAGTGTAGACATGAAGCGTTGTTAAAAATAATATACAAAAATATTTTTGTAGTAAAAAGTATTTTAATGAAATAAAACTTTTTAATATTGACTTATTTTCACTAGTATTGTCTTTGTTAAATTTTATTATATTACAACATAACAACAATTAGAAATGATTTAATAGTTTGACTAATATTTGTCGATATGTAAATTAATATTTTGTAATTGTCTAATATTGAGATAATATTTTTTGTGGATATTTAATTGCATAGCAATTTTATTTGCTAAAGACTAGTATATAGTGAAATCTAGAAGTAATATTATCTTATTATCATGGATTGTGAAGGTACTGTATATTTCATGGTATAACACTATTAATTATGACTTTGAGGTTGCTAGTGTTGACTCTTATTACTAATAATTAAATGAAATGTGTTCATTATATCCAAAAAAAAAACATGTGACATCATATTAACATACCAATAAAACATGACTTGATGTATAACTAAAATACCTTTTATAACACCTTAACAAAAAAAAAATGGTGTGATATATTTGGTGATGCAGACTAAAACTTGAAATTTGAATAAAATTTAATCAAATATTCATCATGAAAATTTAAGAATAAATAAAAAATCACTAGATATAAGTATAAAAACATATTATTACATTGAGAGACATAACTTACGCCGACTGCAACTGCTTGACTATGTTTAAAAAAAATGTTAAATCAAACAAATAAAAAGTTATAATAAAATGTTTAACTAAAGTCACACCTTTCCAAACTAAGATAGTAAATAGTCACAAAGTAAAATCAATTAGTGAGAGCATAAGTCATTTTTTTTTTGTAAACGTAAAATATTAATAGTTTCAATAGTTATTTTTAGAAATATTTGAAGTAATCGAGAATTTATATGTGCCTCGAGACTCATATCTCAACCTCTTTTAAATAGATGTATTTAAGATATCTATATCAATTTAAATACGTAAATGTTAAATATTTCCCCTTACTATTGTTACCCACCTACCAATTGAGAAAAGCAACCTATAAATTGATATATTTTGGTAGCCCACCAAATATCCAAATCAAAGAACAAGAAAGAACAAAAGTACATCTTTCTCAAATGGGATGTATTATAAGCAAGTCTTCCATGTACAGAAGGCACATACCACAACTCTAGGAAGAAATGCAACTTTAGGGATTTGTTGATGAGGGGAAGTCATGGAGGCCCACTTTTAGTAGCCCACCAAATATCCAAATCAAAGAATAAGAAAGAACATAGGTACATCATTCTCAAATGGGATGTATATATTTATAAGCAAGTCTTCCATGTACAGAAGGCACATACCACAAAGCATAGGAAGAAATGCAACTTTAGGGATTTGTTGATGAGGGGAAGCCACGGAGGCCCACATAATAGGAATTTTGAAAATTTATTTATTAATTTGATAATTGAACCTATTGTACCGTGGGGTGTATGATTATGAAATAAATCAATGAATCTATGATTTAGAAGGTTCATGACATGGAATAATAAAGGTCTTCCACTAGGCTTTGTCTCTAAAATGTATCAAACCAAACTTAAGCATGATGGGGACTACACAAGTTGAAAAAAAAACAAATGATGAGATAGAATGAAGGCCCAAAGTCTTTACACTATTGGCTTGACTTTAAACAAAACCCAAAGACTATTGCAAAGAACAAAGTGAACAAAGGTCCACCCCACGTTAAGTCCTATGTTACATTGACTTGTAAAGAGACCTTAGCTGAGTAAAACTCTGAAAATCCAATCCCCCGAGGGGTTCATGAACATGAATGAACCAGAACACCCTTTATCAATTCCCTAGAAATAGCAAAAGGCATGGGGAATTTTTTTTTTCTAAGTCAAAATAAAAAGGTGGCTAAAAGGCTAGAAAAAATGATAAAAACATTTGTGGAAAATATTTAAAAAAATGGTCTGGTGCGGCCGGCGGAAAAGAATGCGAAAGTGAAAAAGTCGGCGCCGTTGAACCGTATTGACGCGCGACGTAACGGCGGTGTTGGAAAATAAAGTCGCTGTCTTTGAAATTAGTTATTCCTCGGCGGTGTAATCGCAGGTATTTAGGAGGGATTTAATCAGTCTTTCGGACAGAGAAATTAATGGTAATAATGGAAATAATCTTCTCGTTTTCTTTTGCGCATGCCATCTGCCCTTAAAATAAAGAATCTAATGGAGTCCGAGGGATTTGTAGTGTTTGTCAATCTGTTTCTTCAGTAGATTTTGAGCTCTTTTTGATGTTTTTTATGGTTTTTACAGCTATGGTGGAATCGACACGTTTCATTGGCAAGTACCCATGAATTAAAAATCTCTGTTTTGGAGAGAGTTGGAAGAATATTTCGGGGATTTTGTGTTGTTGACGATGATGATGAGTGTAACCGATGGTAGAAGAAATGTCGGCATTAATTGGTTGAAGGGCGGGCGAAGAAGTTTTACCGAGTAAAGAAGCGCGAGGTCACGAGATCGAACCCCGGGAGGCTTCGAAACCAATTTATCTGTGCGGATTTGCTTTTGTTGTGTTTGTTTCTCCTCGTGCGAGCCGCGAAAAGAGCTGTCTTTAAGGAAACAATATTCGGGTGACCCGGATTTGTTAGCGGTTTCGGAATTTTGTTGTCCAGGTAAGTATTATGACGCTGCATTTTGAAGCTTTTTTTCTTAAATTCGGGGGACTCGGGCTGGAAAGTTGGATGAATCGGAGCGTTGGGATAAAGAGGGTTTGCTAATTTTGCTTTGCTGAAAAAACGATGTTTTTGAGAGATATTGATACCGAGGCTGTTTGCTTTTCTTTTTTCTGTTTTTCTGATAGTTTAGGCGGTGGAAATGGGGTAGATTTGAAGGTCAGAAGATTCTAGTAGATGTGCAAATGCAAAGGCAAAAGGAACTTCAGGAACTCCATATCTGTATCGTAATAGATAGAATAGATACAGTTAAAATACTTTTACTGTGCTTTTTCTGAGGCTTTAAAGCTGATCAAAGTTATGCATCTGCAAATCGCTTCGAGGTAAATCCAGTTTCTTATTATTTTCGATGTATTTTGAAGTTTGTTGAATTTCTAATCTTAGGACAAGCTTGAATGCTGAGTTTCTTCAAAACTTCTTTGCATTTTTGCGAGCGTTTTATAGACCAGCAGATTTACCGGGTTATCTATTTGAGAACGTTTTTACTGTGAAGAAAGATTTGATTGTTGAAATTAAATGCTTCATTTAATGCTAAAGCTTTGTCATTTGATGCTTCTTGTGTCTAGGCGGTGGAAATGGCGTGGATGTGAAGCGGAGAAGTTTCTATTAATGTGTCTGTGAAAGGAAGCTGCGGAATGGATGTCCGTTTCACTCTTTGCACAGAGAAATTAAGAGTTCGAGTCGCAGGAGTGTTTTCAGATCTCACTGCTTTGTATCATCGCCCTCCTTCGCTCAACTACAATTGCAAATTTTTAGGGTTTGAATGCCGCCGATAATGTGCGGCAAAGTATTCGAGGCTGTAAAGACAGACGTAGAGAACAGAAGAAATTATATTCGTCAACTTCAGGCGGAATCCACGAGCTCGACTTCGTCAATGTCTGGCTACGGAAATAATAATAATTCTAACGGAGTTCAAGGAACTCCTTTCTCTATGCCGTGGACCGTGGTGCCGCCGGTCCAATGGTCAAATCCCCCGCTGCTTTCCTGCATGGCTCCAAATAACGAAGCGCCTTCTTCTTCATCATCTTCCTTTTCAGGGTTTCATGGCGGTCCTTTGCAGTTTCCTTACGATCGCCTGCGACAAAGCTCTGTATATGGAAGAAAAAGCGGCGTTGTGCTTCACGATCATCATGAGTCCTCCCCTATGCTTTTGTCCAACGGTCCCTCTGGAATGCTCATGGATGGCTATGGCCATGGCCTCAACCTTCCCGGAGAAATGTCCAACGTGAAAATGACGGCACAGGAAATCATTGACGCCAAGGCCTTGGCGGCATCAAAGAGCCACAGTGAAGCAGAACGCCGAAGACGCGAGAGGATCAATACTCATCTCGCCACTCTGCGCACCATGCTCCCAAGCACTACTAAGGTAAGCAAATTTACATCAAATTCTTCAAAGCACAAGTAAATATATTACAGGTCAGTGATTTTTTCCTAGTCTCAACTTTGACACGTCTTGTACATTTTTCAGGGATTTAGATGCCTTAAAAGAAGTAGAAACGAGAAGAATTTTTCCACTGCTCGATACCTAAATTTCTTGCAAGCCTGCGAATGTTAGCAGGGCTTAAACTACTGAAAAGATGCATGCAAAATTATTGCAAATTCATCGTTTCCTTCCTGTCTAATCTTTCTGGAAATTTTTTATGTCCAGAAGCGATAACCTGGCCGTTTGTCTCAAAGCTTTCCCTAAACCAGTGAGTTTGTCCAGCTTTGAGTTTCTTTGAAATATTTGCTTAATTTTTTGAATGAACTCTCCGGCTAAATATACAAATTTGCTATATTTTTTTAGCTTTGAATCCAAATATCATTGCTGTAACCTTTCATTAGATGCGCATAAACAGAAGGCTGAAGTAAGAACATCTTTTTTTTTTGTAAAGCCTGCAATTTTATTATCCTTTAACAAACACTAAAAATGCAAGGAAAAAGACAACTTTTAGTAGCGTACTCACCTCAGAGCTTTCTGCAATTCCCTAATTATGTCCAGGGCTTCGTAAATTCACGGCTAAAATATATTTTCTATTCTCCCGCAACCTTGTATATATTTAGAAATAGGCGAAGAATGCAAAGTAAATAAGGGAAAACATATGAATTTTGAGCAATATTGCGTTTTTACTGTTATAGTTTCAAAGTGAGAAGCCGTTGAAAACATTTTATTTGTACGGTTAACTTTTTCAACGGACTAAATTAAGTTACAGATTTTGCAGTCTGTTTTCTCTATTTCCGAGGCTAAACTTCATAGCTTCAACTTCCCGAAGCTTTTCAATTTTATAGGTTCAAAACTCCTAGATTGTCTGGTAAGCGGCAAATTTATCGAAATTATAACGCTGCTTCCTTTAGCAAACCCTATAATTTACAGGGGTCCCTAGGTCCTCTGAAAATGTGCGGCGAATGAATCTGAGTGAACCTGAATCGTTTGTCTGCTAAACTCTGAACATACTCAAACATTCGGTATCTCTACTGCTGAACATGAAAACATTCGTGTCAGGCTCTAGTATTGTCACGCACGGACATGGAAATATGGAACACATTATATAAATTTTTTTCCCGTTTGCATCTTCGAATATTTAGGTCAGAGAGTCGTACAAGCCTGGAAGCATAAACATCATTCGATTTCTCGATTGTTTGTAACGTTATAAAATTCTTCGTCTCGCCGTTTCAAGAAGTCGAGGAAACCTGATACTGAGTTTAAAAATAGTTTCAATGGCTTTGTTGACTTTTGCCTTTGCGATCTTTCCAAATGAACGTCAGAAGCTATGCAAGGGTTGAAAAGCAAAAGCTTCCTGGCTAAATGGATCATCTTCTGAGCTGATTCTGCATCCCTTTTATTTCTGTTGTTTAGCATCCGTCTGCAAGCGTGTAACTTTTCAGTCTTTGTTCTTTAGTTTTTGTGCCGAAGCGCGTTACAGTTGTCGTTATTTACATCAGAACTCAATATCCAAATTTTTTCAAAATTTAAATCCCTGAGTATCCGAATCTAAAAAGCATTCAAGAAACTGCTTTGCTACTCCACAAAAATAATAGTACAGATTATCATTATTAACCTCCGAATTGCAGGAAAATATTCATTTTTGTTTTAAAATTTAAATCCGAATCTAAAAATCATTCAAGAAACTGGTTTGCTACCTACTCCACAAAAATAATTGTCCTGTTATCATTATTAACCTCCGAATTGCAGGAAAATATTCAACTTAAAGGTTTCTGCCTCTTGCGGAAATGTACCAAACCCTGAAGCTTTAATATGCTTAATAAATAGTCTTGCAGTCGCCATTATTTACCACAGCTTCCATATTTGAAAGGCACCATTTCTGCCGAGACTCGGAAAGCCAAATTTGCGAAATTACTCTTTAAAATCCTCGGCAAATATTCACCTTAATCATTACTCTTGCAGTTGCCATTGTTCACCACAGTTTTCAAATGAAATATTTGAAAGGCGCCATTTCTGCGGAGACTCGGAAAGCCAAATCTCCAAAAAATACTCTTTAAAATACTCAGCGAGAAATTCTGCTACTAAAAATCTTTAAACTTTACATCGATTCAAAGCCTGAAAGGCGCCATTTCTGCGGAGACTCGGAAAGCCAAATCTACAAAAATTACTATTTAAAATACTCAGTGAGAAATTCTGCTACTAAAAATCTTTAAACTTTACATCGATTCAAAGCCTGATTCTTATTGTTGTTTTTTATGCAGACGGACAAGGCTTCATTGCTGGCAGAGGTGATAGATCATGTAAAAGACCTAAAGCGGCAAGCCGCAGAAATTGCTGAAGGAAGCGCAGTGCCAACCGAAGCAGACGAAGTTACAGTAGATTCCGATCCCGAGGACAAAACACTGATAAAGGCCTCAGTTTGCTGCGACGATCGTCCAGATCTTTTATCAGATCTCATCAAAGCTCTCACAACCCTTAATTTGCGCACTCTGAAAGCCGAAATCACCACGCTTGGCGGCAGAGTAAACAACGTATTGCTCCTAGATCAGCACCATCATCCAAATCATCATTATCACCATGATAATAACAAGAATCCTTCCCCTCCTCCACCCTCCCTCACCTGCATTCAAGACGCTCTCAAAGCTGTCATGGAGAGGCCAAATTCAGAGGAATCACCGCCTGGAAATAAACGCCAACGTCTCAATCCCTTCAATTCCATACATATTCATGATCACAGGTCCATTTAACACTCTCTACTTCAAAAACCCAACAGAAAATTTGTATATCAGTTTTGCAAAAGGAAATTCTGTCTGCAGATCTAACTCAAGAACTCCTCCCCCAATTTGGTTTTGTGCGAATAACCTTCCATTGTCGTTAATGATGGCGATTCATTTGTCTTTAACATGTTTTCTTGTGATAGATGCTAGAGAAGATCATAGCTACCTACCAGCGGCCATTAAAAAGATTGGAGCTCTCACATGTTTTGTTTGATGCGATACAAATGGTATACATGCCAAAGAGTTTTCACTCACATCTCACCAGTAGCTCATCTCAGCTACTAAAAGATGAGTTAAACTTTCCATTTTCTTCCAAGATCTAGAAATTTTGTTTTCTTAAAGTTCTCTGTTATCGTCATTATCCAAAATTCTCAGTCTATTGAACTGTTCTTGATGGGTATACCTATTGTATTGCATTACTAGTATATATTTCATTAAAAATAGCAACCACACTTTGAAACACTTTGGAGTACAATGGTAATGGCAATAACTATCAGCATGACACCCAACTTTGTTTTATCTGGTTTTCTAAAAGATAAATTAAATTGTTGAAACTGATTCTCTTACATTACCATCATCACTATCACTGTTACAAAACTAAAGATTCCCATCTGTTTTCTTGCATCATAAATGAATGGAATACAATGAGAGTGAATTTTTTTCTTTGTGTAATCTCTTTCACAGAGCTCACGACAGCAATTTTAATAATTCAACCAACATTCTGATACAACCACAATGCTTTCACTGTTGAGAGCATAATTGCTGTGTATTTGATGTGCAGTTGACTAAACTACCTCGCTAAAGCTTTCATCATTGCTGGTGTCATAGTCTATGGAGAACTGTTTGTGCTTGTTTATCTACGTAAGAAAAGCTAACAGAGTTTATCTGGTTTACTTTTTCATTTTCCTTAATTTGAGCGCATATTGCATTCCAGTGCAAATATAACTTTTTTCCTGGTATTCATGCGATTGTACTTCAGCAGTGCCCCATTAGAGCTGTGTTGGGCTCATGTGCATTGTTTGTCAACTTATAAAAAAGCACAGGACTTGCTCGTTATGTCAAAGTCGTTTAGGATTCCCACTGATTGCCATGATTGTTTGAGTGTGTAATGCTTTTGAAACGTTCAGGTATCATCATATTTAGGAAATCATAATTGCTTGTAAAATATCAAACAAACATTCTCATGCCAGTGCAGATGAGTATGCCATTCAAATAGACGACGAATGAACATGTCAAGAGGAACTACAAATCATTTCTCGTGGATAAGTATAAGAAGAATATTGTTGAGTTTAGTTAAACTTACTTAAATAAGTCTTTTGTTATTCGGGTTTCATCTAGTTTTTGATTCATTTGAAGAATCATTGGGACTCGATGGTATTCTGAATTAACTTTTGTTTTGGTAAAGAAGTAAGAAAAAGTGGGGGTCTTCCAATATATTTTGTATTATGGGTTTTCATTGGGATTTTGTATTAGTGGATATAGATAATAGTTTTTTAATTGTGATATTGTAAAAGATGTTTTAATATGTTTTATGTTTACACATATGGATAGTAATTTTTTATTGTGATTTTGTTATAAGATGTAATTGATGTAAATTGTTTATGTATATTACTATTTTGTGTAAATGTAATTAGATTGGAAATATATAAAGAGATAATGTGTATCTTTTTTATATGTTTTTTAGTGGTATTTATTAATAAGTTGTTGGATATTTTGGATATTTTGGAGTGAAGTAACATTAGAGGCATTCTCAAATCAAACCAATGTTTGTGTTATCAAGCTACATTAGAAGTCTAGAGATTGAGAATGTTGGTGTGAATGTGGTTTTGTTCCCATTCACATTGCTTAAGTTTACTTAGTCTTAGGTGACATCTTAAAGTTTTTATAATGAGGTCATATCCAATTATTAACTCTTAGTCACTTACATTTAATATTGTGCATTGTACATTTAATTTTCGTTGTAAGTAGTGAGCTCGTGCCTCATCATATGTCTTGCTTATATATAGGGTGTTTGTACATTGTATAATATCTCATTTTCATTAATACTCATATTGGTGGAATTGCATCTTTGTGTTTCTTCTATCGTCATTGTAAAGGTTTTTTTATTTGAATAGTGTTCTTTTTTTATTAATACACCAATAGAGAAAACCTTATAATAATTTATGGTTTGTATTTTACATATCTCAAAAGTTATTAGCATATACTATTAGGACTTCTCTTTTCCATTCAAATCTAACCATCAAGAATTAAATATGTTATTATCTTCACTAATCATTTTTTAAAATTATTTAACATAATTAAGGTAAAACTTAAAAAATATTTTCATCTCCAATTATTTTGGTATTATCTATGATGGTTAATATTTCTATAATTAACTCCATAAATTCCATGAAACTAATAAAAGTAAAGTTTCCCAAACAAAATGTCATACGCTTCTAATGGTATGATGACACAAAGGAATATATATTGAAAATGGCTGACTTCATACAAAATGCAATGACGATGAATGCACCATTTCAATTAAAAATCATTATAAACAATCAAATAGACATATTGCCTAATGGTCCACATAATAGACTTAAAAATATTTCTACCTCTTAAAAAATTGAGGTTGGAGTCAATGAGCTACCCTAATGATATGTACCATGACACTAACCTCGTAATCCATTATCTTTCTACATTTATCTAGTGTTGACATGGTAGAGTTGAATTCTTGTAGACTTTTGTATAGGTAATCATCTTGGTATGTCATTATGTAGTATTGACTAGGGTTAAAGTTATGTATTTAACATTGAACTTTTTTATTTTAATTTATTTTATCCTTAAAGTAATACTTTTATCTTAATCTTAATTTATTTTTCCTATTAACAATAGTTTCAATACAAATGAATATTCTTGATAGGTTCTTATTTAGTGTATTTTGACTTCTTCCTAAATTTGAAGAACCTAATCTAACATTACTCAAAAAAATTTAAAATGACTTCAATCTATCTAATTAAAGTTTTTGATTTTTTACCTCATATTTGAGTATTATAAAATACTTTTTTTTCTCTTTCTAGGAGTCATTAATAAAGTAGATTGAGACCATATTTATGTTGATAACTAATGTGAATCAACCAATTTGCATGCCTTCACTACAATGAGTTATTTCTAATTTGTTAAACAATTTTCACTAGCATTTTGTTAAGAGTTAGAAGTTTCCATTTTGGAGATGCAATGAACTATTGTTTTAGTTGTTGCAACCTCTATAAAAATTACTTCCTTGTATTATTTTTACAAGTTATAATAAAAACCTCTATATTGAGGGGAATCATGATGTATGGGAAAGTGAACACAATTTTTTTTTTTTGTGTTAAATGCAATTTGTAGTTTTTTTGTAGTTTTAAATCTACAAACTTGTATCTGGGAATAAGATTGTGGATAATTGAAGATTGCATAATCTTGAGATTCAAAGGAGATTAGAGAAAGTTGGAGAAGACCAAGAAGATTATGGGAAAAAAATCACAAGCAAGAAAAAAAATTAAAAGAGGAACATAATCACACATCAAGAAAGAGATTGTGGCATACTTTTAAAGAAGTTGCAAGGTTGAAAAAAATACATTTTGAGAAATT